>CM044008.1:32631147-33211147 GCA_024085815.1 Flaveria linearis
GTGAAATTATAAAATTATATATAATTTCTACAATTTTTCATGATTAATCTATAATTAAACATAATGTAGCGTCCATTAATAATTTTAATGACTTTAAATTATTATTCCAAGTCCATTTTTTTATAAAAATAACAATTTATAACATTTGTAAATAATGTTTTATATAAAAATGTTAAGATTTTTTTATTAAATAAATTTACAGAAAATCATTAGGTAGCTTTTAAAATAAAGAAAGTTTATAAAATTCATTTGTATAATTTTTAGGAATTTTTCTATATTTTTTAAAGGCTGAAAAAGGCCTAAAAAATAATTGAGGGTGCTCGGGTTCGAACCCGGGACCTCAAGGTGGAATGTGCATGTGTCCAGTGAACCAGGGCCGCGGCCTTGATTTACTTTGGTTTCGAATTCTTTTAAACCCAATTTAAGAGATTCACCTAAACCTCAAGAACCCTAGTTTATTCAAATCCAAAATTGAACCTCAATTCGATGTTAGTAACCAAATTAACCATGGGGCTTTTGTTCCCCATGTATAAGCGAGTGTTTTGATGTGTTCACTTACTTGATTTGAATTCGAATTGATACAAAAGACCCCAAGAACAGGTCGCGAGCGTCTTGTGTCCAAACGATGATCAAATGTCAATGTTAATCAAATTAAACTTGAGGATAGTTTCGGATATGGATCTTGATGCAAAGCCCTCAATCAATTGAAGTTAAAAATGCTCGGAAGGTAGTCTTTGTTTGAGTTGCAGGTTTGCGACTAACGGGAATCAGATTTTCTTTGTTTTGTGTTATCAGATGCAATTGATAGTTGTGAACGCTTAGTATTAGTTAGATGATTGTTTAAGTTCGTTTAATTTGGTTATTATTAGCGTTTAATGCTCGAATGGTGGTGGGGTTTACGTCACCGGTTACTTGATCGATTGCAGGTTGTAACCGTCTCATAAACATGATTAAATGGTACAATCTCATTCGAAACCCGTACACAAATGAATTTGGAACGTTTTGGGATCAAGAAACGGCCAAAATTGATGTTTATGAGGTGGCCGGAGCTCGGCCGGAGTTTGGTTGGAGCTCCCGCCGGAAAATCGAGTGTCAAGGGGGAAAGGGGGTTGGGTTTTATGATTTTACAGAAATGGTCCCCAAAGTTTATTTGTTAACATTTCATGTACAAACTTTATTTTGAAAGTTTGTAAATTGACACCAAGGCCCCTAGAGTTAATCACACCTTAAGTTTTATATAATTTAACTTTCAAACTTGCAAAACTTATTCTTATTAGTGTTGTTATTATTACTATTATGGTTATGTTTATTATTATTATTATTATCATTATTGTTATTATTATTGTTATTATTATTCTATTATTATTACTAATATTATTATTATCATTATTACTATTATTATTAATATTATCATTGTTATCATTATTATTATTTAAGTAACTTAGATAATTTAAATTAAATAAGGAATCATACATAAACAGCCCACCAAGTTTCATAAATAGCATAAATAGGCCTTATGAGAATTAACAAAATTAACTTTTAATTAACAAAATACGAGATGTTACAGTCTCCCCAACTTAAAAGAATTTCGTCCTGAAATTAAGAGTGAAACTATACAAATAAAAGCGGGTGTTTCTTCTTTATGTGCTCCTCACATTCCCAAGTAAACTCAGCGCCATGCTTATTCTCCCAGCGTACCTTGACGATTAGGGTAGTGGTGGTTCGAGTCTTCTTCATAATGCGATCCATGATTTCAACGGGTTTCTCAACAAAGTGTAATGACTCGTTGATCTGGATGTCATCCAATGGAACATGCAGACCTTTATTAGCCAGACACTTCCTCAAATTCGAGACATGGAACACAGGATGAACTCCACTAAGGTCGGTAGGTAATTCCAGTTTGTAAGCCACTTTCCCAATCCTTTTCAGAATCTTGAAAGGTCCTACAAATCTTGTTGCCAGTTTACCCTTCTTCCCAAAGCGAACAACACCCTTCCATGGTGAAACCTTAAGAAGAACAATCTCCCCAACTTGAAATTCCAATAGCTTACGTCGCTTATCAGCATAGCTCTTTTGTCGACTTCTTGCCACTTCCAGGTTCTTTCGGATGATAGAAACTTTATCGGTCGTCTCTTGTATAAGTTCAGGACCAGTGATGAAGTTTTCACCAATGTCGGTTCAGCAGATCGGCGAACGACATTTACGACCATAAAACGCTTCGAATGGTGCCATCTTGATACTAGAGTGGTAACTATTGTTATATGAAAATTCCGTGAGTGGTAAATGCGTATCCCAATCACCACCAAAGTCAAGGACACAAAGGCGTAGCAAATCCTCCAAGGTTTGGATGGTTCGCTCGGTTTGACCATCAGTTTGGGGATGGTAAGCCGTGCTTAGATCCAGTTGAGTACCCAAGAGTTCCTGCATAGACGACCAAAATGCGAAGTGAAATGAGCGTCTCGGTCGGATATGATGTGAAGAGGTACCCCATGACGACTTACAATTTCATCAACGTATATACGAGCCAACCTTGATGTCTTGTAAGTGTCACGTATGGGTATAAAATGTGTCGAATTGGTCAATCGGTCGACGATCACCCATATGCTATCATGTCCACGGGAGGTTCGGGGTAGCTTAGTTATGAAGTCCATAGATATATGTTCCCACTTTCACATAGGAATTTCGGGTTGTTTAAGTAATCCACTTGGACGTTGATGTTTGGCTTTAACCTTCGTACACGTGAGGCACTTAGCTACATAAGTCGCTATGTCTTTCTTCATTCCAGGCCACCAATATTGACCATGCAGGTCCATGTACATCTTATCGGAGCCAGGATGAATAGAATAACGAGTTTGATGAGCTTCGTTCATGACAAAAGTACGAAGATTATCACGATTTGGAACCCAAATTCGATTTGCGAAATACATCAACCCATTAGGTTTCATCTCCAATTGGGTTAGAAGATTATGCTCCAGTTCATCCTTCATTCCCCCTTCTCGTTGTACCATTTGTTGAGCCTCCACGATACTAGACTGATGTCACTATCTATTCTTAAGTTTTGTAGCAGTACAGTAGCCTCGTTGACATCTAGTTGAATTTCAGTATCAAACCCTCTCAAGGTGTCAAACCATTGACATTGATCGCGAATTTCTTGAAACGAAATCATCTTGTTATGAACCTTTCGACTTAGTGCATCAGCCACAACGTTGGCTTTACCAGGATGATAACGAATATCACAATCGTAGTCACTAATCAACTCCACCCAATGACGTTGTCTCATATTGATATCTTTTTGATTAAAAACGTGTTGAAGGCTTTTGTGATCGGTGTAAACTATGCATTGCGTGCCATACAGGTAGTGTCTCCAAATCTTCAAAGCAAAAACAACAGCACCAAGCTCAAGATCGTGTGTTGTGTAATTCACCTCGTGAACCTTCAATTGTCTCGATGCATAAGCTATGACCTTTCCTCGTTGCATAAGAACACAACCAAGGCCTTGTTTTGATGCATCACAATATACGGTGAAATCATCGTTTCCATCGGGTAGGGTCAAGATAAGAGCATTGCACAGTTTGTACTTTAATGCTTCAAAAGCTTCTTCTTGCTCGGGCCCCCACTCGAATGGTTTATTCTTTTGTGTCAAGGAAGTGAGACCAAGGAAAGAACGAATCTCGGTCGGAGTCGTGGAACACACCAATTCTTCACAGCTTCCACCTTTGCAGGGTCAACGTGACTTCCTTGGCTATTCACCACGTGTCCTAGAAATTGAACTTCCTCGAGCCAAAAGTCACATTTCGAGAACTTCACGTACAATTGCTCTTTCTTCAACAACTCAAGAACTTGTCATAAATGCAGTTCATGCTCGGTGTTGGTCTTGGAGTAGATAAGTATGTCATCAATGAAGACGATCACAAACTTATCTAGATAAGGCTTGCATACTCGGTTCATGAGATCCATGAAGACAGCAGGAGCATTAGTTAAACCAAAAGGCATCACCATAAACTCATAGTGCCCATAACGAGTACGGTACGCGGTCTATGGGATGTCATCATCATGGACTCATAATTAATGATATCCAGAACGTAGATCAATCTTCGAGAATATAGCAGCTCCTTAAAGTTGATCAAACAAGTCATCGATGTGAGGAAGAGGATAGCGGTTCTTGATGGTAAGCTTGTTAAGCTCATGATAGTCGATGCACATACAAAACGATCCATCTTTCGTCTTCACGAAGAGAACAGGTGCACCCCAAGGCGAAGAGCTAGGACGAATGAAGCCCTTCTCGGATAGCTCTTGAAGTTGACTAGAGAGTTCTTGCATTTCCGATGGTGCAAGCCGATATGGTGACTTAGCCACGGGGTTTGCTCCCGGTATCAAGTCAATTTTAAACTCAACTTCACGCATGGGATTTAAACCACTAAGGCCATCGGGAAATACTTCAGGAAAGTCTCGTACGATCGGGACATCCTTAAGTTCTTTCCCTTTGACTTTCATGTTGACCACGTAAGCCAAGAAGGCCATATACTTCTTGCTTAAGCACTTTCGAGCTTGAGTGCAAGACATGAGTTTAAGTCCTTTGGAAGATTTTTCACCAAACACTTTCAAAGTATCTCCAGAGGGTAACGGTATACGAATGCACTTCTCAAAACAAACGATCTCGGCATGGTGTTTGGCTAACCAATTCATACCATTGATGACGTCAAAGCTACCAAGTTTCATAGGTATAAGATCGATAAGAAAATCATGCGCATCAAGAATTAAGATGCAATCACGGATAATGTCATCCACGGTGATCCGCCCTCCATCGGCAACTTCAACGGTGAGAGGTATTTCTAGTTTAGTATGTGACTTAGCAAGTATGGGTTCAAACTCTAATGAAACAAAGCTCTTATCAGCTCCATAATCGAATAGAACATATGCATAAGTTTGGTTAATAAGGAACATACCTGTTCAATTTTAAAGGTATTTAACGATACAAGTAACGCATGAAAAGAATTAGGTCGCAAAAGTTAAAGGTAAATTAACATACCATTCACCACATCGTTGTTTGCTTGTGCTTGATTTGCATTGATGTTGAAAGCACGTCCTCGGGCTTGTGGAACATTACCCACCAGATGAGGGCATTGTGGGCGGAAATGACCAGGTTCCCCACAGTTGTAGCAAACACGGTTTGTGAAAATTGCGGCGTTGTTAGGTGCACGGTGACAAGTCGCCACCCAGTGACCATATTTACCACATAAGGTATAGATACGGCATGGTTGATTCCCCAGATGATGATACCTACACGTGTTGCACATAGGTTGAGGACCAGCATAGGCTCTAGCCCCAGGCACTTGTGCCACAGATTTAGCGACAGGTACAAGTTGTCTTTGGGGTTGTTTGGGTGCAGCCACAGCATAGTTGCGCACCGGTATGAACTTGCGCTTCTTGTTGTTATTGTTGTGAGATGGCTCAGCTCTATTCTCCTTAACGGCCTCGATAGTCGTCTTTTCCACCTTCTTTGCACCCTTCACAGACATGGTGCCCGCTCGTATATGGTTTTCGGTGAGTTGAACGGTGATAATGATGGCTTCCTCCAAGGTTGTGGGTCGACTACCCACCACAGCATCTTGAATTGGGGTGGTACACCTTTTATGAACTTCTCAATGTTACGGGGGATAGTGTCAACCATATGGGGCAGTAGTAAACACAACTCATGACGCCTAGTTGATTAAGCCAAATGGTCACCACCATCTTGCTTCAAGTTCCAAAACTCCTCCTCCAACTTTTACAGTTCTCTTCTCGGGCAGAACTTTATGATGGTGATATTCTTGTACTCTTCCCAAGTAAGTGCCAAAATAGCATCAGCTCCTCAACTCCTCTTCTCGCTATTCCACCATGTAAGTGTCCTTTGTTGGAGCATACTAGTGGCATAACGAACTTTGAGTGCCTCGAGACACTCACAGTTGACAAAAGTGTTCTCCATACCCTCGAACCACTCAAGAAGACCAGTGGCTACTTCCTTGCCACTAAAACTAGTGGGCTTGCAAGAGCTAAAGTGCTTGAAAGTGCAAGTTTGATTGTTACGCCCTTGGTTAGCATGATTCTCTCCTTGACCATTTCCATTTTTTCTAGAGTTGGTCATTAAGGTGCTATTGAGTTCAGCAACCATGGTCGGGATGACAGCAGCCATTTGCCGGGCAATCATGGCAGCTAGCTTACGATCAGAACTTCCAAGCTTTCCATGATGACGAGACATGCTGGAATACACAAAATGAGTTAGACACGGGAGAGGTAGAATAACAAGGTTTATAATTTAAACAAGGATAAGTCAAGAGTTATAAGGCATACAGAATGGTTCCACTTGGTAACGCATTACTATTTGGAAACGTTGACACGTCAAGGTAAATTGACCCATTCGCCTTAGAAACTTGTATATGTTGACCATAGTTTATCAGCCATCCCAGAAATCCCCAGGTAAGCATAACTAGTCCCGTAGGATTTATGCGAAACGCTTACCTTAGCCCGAAGCCTTTTTGCCAGGAAAACCAGAATACGGGTGTCTATGTGTCACACAAATTTCTTAGGTTCATGAAATCAAAACCTTGATAAGATTTTCATAGATTAGACATAGAGTCTAAGGAATTAAACCAACAATAATAATTGTAGATTCCACACGTCGTCGAGAATAAGTTTAGGAAAGTTTCATTTGCCGGGGAGAATCAAAGAGTCAAAGATAAGTTTAGGGGAGACATGTAGCAAAGTTTAAACATTTACAAGGCAATCCTATGCTAGGGCATCAAGTTGCACATAAGAAGGCACAGCATTATGTAGCATGCAAGCCATATATATTTACAAGAATATAAATATTATTCTATAAGGTTCATGCATAAACTATAGTCTAGGTCACCATTTCTAATAACCTAAATCCCTATAGTTACGGGCTCTGATACCAATCTGTCACACCCCAACTTTGACGGCGGAAACGTTGAGATGTGAGGGTTAAGATTGTTCACAGCCACATAACGGTATATTTAAATTTATATATTTAAAATTATAAGTTTCAAAAGGCATTATAAACATAAGTCTTAAATATGAAATAAGTTCAAATATAACATAATGAAACATAATTCTTTTATTCCATTAACTAGGTCCAAATCCTAGATTATTGCAAGCTTCAAAAGATCACTTTAAACTTGGGCATGACCTGAAACATGATAAAAATAAAAGGTCAACTAAAAATAGTTGGTGAGTTTCCAAGGTTTTCATACATAATATGATAAGATTACAAGTAGCAATTCATGTCATAGGCTATAAGTTAGTAAGGTTATAGAACACATATCGTTACAACCAAACCTCGAATTCATTACAAGTATATAAGATTGGCTAAGTGTATTTGGTTCCCATGATAAACAAGCATACGTCATCAGGAGCCGGCAATACCTCGGCTTTAGCACCAAATAGGCTTGTCAAGTCCAAAGATCTAAGACGTCGCCAGGCTAGCAATAGTTAATGATTGTAAACAAACTATGTATCTCATATAATCACTTACAACATACGAATAACCATGACAAATAATAAAGATGAATTGCAAGTGCTTTACAAGTCTCAAACGTTTATAAGTGTATGATGTATAAGTATCATGCTTCACCCTAAAATAGTGTGAAAATTATAAAGAAAGGGGCAAGAAACTCACATGTCAAATAAGTATATGATGAAGATTTAATAAGATCAATAATAAGCGTCGTTCCAAGATGTAACATCACAAGGCACCTAAGTATATATATATATATATATATATATATATATATATATATATATATGTATGTATGTATATATATATATATGTATATATATATGTATATATATATATGTATATATATATATGTATATATATACGTATATATATATGTATATATATATGTGTGTATATATATGTGTATATATATATGTATATATATATATATGTATATATATATTACAAAATTTAGGTTAATAATAAGGTTAACAATTTAACGTGAACTAAGGTATTATAAGTGTAAGTGCTTTACAAGTCTCAAACGTTTATAACTGTATGATGTATAAGTATCATGCTTCACCCCAAAATAGTCCGAAAATCATAAAGAAAGGGGCAAGAAAACTCACATGTCAAATAAGTATATGATGAAGATTTAATAAGATCAATAATAAGCGTCGTTCCAAGATGTAACGTCACAAGGTACCTACATATATACATATATATATATATGTATGTATATATGTATATGTATCTATATATATATATTACAAGATTTAGGTTAATAATAAGGTTAACGATTTAACGTGAACTAAGGTATTAGAATTTTTGGGGTTTTGAAAAGTAAATAATTTTATTTAACGAAGTTATTTAGATTTTAATTTAATGAAAATAATAATTAGATCATTTAAGTGTTTCAAATATAAAGAAGTAATTAGGTATAATAATTGATGAGGTTTAAATGTAAAACATAAGTAAAATTTTATAATCTTTTAGATTAACATAATTTAACAATGATTAAAATAGTGTATTGACCAATATTAATTTATTAGTCTAAACCATTAGTTAAAATATATTTAATAAGAAATAACCTAAAATAACATTTGTAAATAATTTGTGAAATTATAAAATTATATATAATTTCCATAATTTTTCATGATTAATCCATAATGAAACATAATGTAGTGTCCATTAATAATTTTAATGACTTTAAGTTATTATTCCAAGTCCATTTTTTTATAAAAATAACTATTTATAACATTTGTAAATAATGTTTTATATAAAAATGTTAAGATCTTTTTATTAAATAAATTTAAAGAAAATCATTAGGTAGCTTTTAAAATAAAGAATGTTTATAAAATTCATTTTATAATTTTTAGGAATTTTTATATATTTTAAAGGCTGAAAAAGGCCTAAAAAAATAATTGAGGGTGCCCGGGTTCGAACCTGGGACCTCAAGGTGGAATGTGCATGTGTCTAACCAGTGAACCAGGGCCGCGGCCTTAGTTTACTTTGGTTTTGAATTCTTTTAAACCCAATTTAAGAGATACACCCAAACCTCAAGAACCCTAGTTTATTCAAATCCAAAATTGAACCTCAATTCGATGTTAGTAACCAAATTAACCATAGGGCTTTTGTTCCCCATGTATAAGCGAGTGTTTTTGATGTGTTCACTTACTTGATTTGAATTCGAATTGATGCAAAGGACCCCAAGAACAGGTCGCGAGCGTCTTGTGTCCAAACGATGAACAAATGTCGATGTTAATCAAATTTAACTTGAGGATAGTTTCGGATGTGGATCTTGATGAAAAGCCCTCAATCAATTGAAGTTAAAAATGCTCGGAGGGTAGTCTTTGTTTGAGTTGCAGGTTCGCGACTAACGGGAATCAGATTTGCTTTGTTTGTGTGTTATCAGATGCAATTGATAGTTGTGAACGCTTAGTATTGATTAGATGATTGTTTAAGTTCCTTTAATTTGGTTATTATTAGCGTTTAATGCTCGAACGGTGGTGGGGTTTACGTCGCCGGTTACTCGATCGATTACGGGTTATAACCATCTCATAAACATGATTAAATGGTACAATCTCATTCGAAACCCGTACACGAATGAATTTGGAACGTTTTGGTATCAAGAAACGGCCAAAATTGATGTTTATGAGGTGGCCGGAGCTCGGCCGGAGTTTGGCCGGAGCTCCGGCCGGAAAATCGAGTGTCAAGGGGGAAAAGGGGTTTGGGTTTTATGATTTTACAGAAATGGTCCCTAAAGTTTGTTTGTTAACATTTTATGTACAAACTTTATTTTTGAAAGTTTGTAAATTGACACCAAGGCCCCTTGAGTTAATCACACCTTAAGTTTTATATAATTTAACTTTCAAACTTGCAAAACTTATTATTATTAGTGTTGTTATTATTACTATTATGGTTATGTTTATTATAATTATTATTATCATTATTGTTATTATTATTTATATTATTATTCTATTATTACTACTAATATTATTATTATCATTATTACTATTATTATTAATATTATCATTGTTATCATTATTATTCTTTAAGTAACTTAGAAAATTTAAATTAAATAAGGAATCATACATAAGCAGCCCACCAAGTTTCATAAATAGCATAAATAGGCCTTATTAGAATTAACAAAATTAACTTTTAATTAACAAAATACGAGATGTTACAGGGAGTCATGCGACTGAGGTCCCATTCGCATAAGGTCCATTCGCATAGTGTCCATTCGCATAGTGTCCACCCGTATGAGGTCCATTCGCACGACTGGGTGTTCATCCGCATTGGTGTTCATCCGCATTGGTCCACTCGCATGATGTTCAGTCGCATGGAGGCCATGCGATTGAAGGGTGCCCATACGCCCAAATAGGGCTGTTGTACCCGAAGAGAAGCATAGTTTAATTACAGACTTTCGAGGGAAAGTGCAAATGTAAGTTGTGACGTGAAAGTCCCCGTAAGTACATGTAAGATGACCATTGGGATCTTATAGGGTATGTTGGGGATGATGATGATGTTGCATGTTTATGCATGATGTATGTTATGTATGTATGATGATGCCCTGTATGATGATGCTATAGTGTATGTCGATGTTCCTTATTATGACATATTTTTATCTTTCCGGGCATGAAGGTCCATTCGCATATGTGCTCATTCGCATAGTGTTCATCCGTATAAGGTCCATTCGCATAAGTGCTCAATCGTATAGGGTTCATCCGCATGAGGTCCATTCGCACGACTGGGTGTTCATACGCATTGGTGTTCATCCGTATTGGTGTTCATCCGTATTGGCCCATTCGCATGATGTTCAATCGCATGGAGGTCGTGCGACTGAAGGGTGCCCATACGCCCAAATAGGGTTGTTGTACCCGAGGAGAAGCATAGTTTTATTACTGACTTTCGGGGGAAAGTGTAGACGTAAGTTTTGACATGGAAGTTCCCGTAGGTACATATAAGATGACCGTTGGGATTTTAAGGGGTATGTTAGGCATGATGATGTTGCATGTTTATGCATGATGTATGTTATATAATGATGCCCTATATGATGATGCTATAGTGTATATTGATGTTCCTTTTATGTCTTATGTTTATCTTTCCCGTGGCTTTACGTGTTACGTTAATGAACGAATGAAAAGTTTTATGTAACGTAAAATGAAAGATAATGAAAAAGGAACAGGATGAATGAATGCATGCGTTAATAATGAATGAGAGTAAGAAAGGCTTGCAAGCAAATATAGGAGGTGAGCGACCTTGTGGTTGCAACAGGCTCGAAATGTAATCCTTGTCTTCCGACCTCAGTAATCGTGGCTGTGTACCACGAAGAGGGTAAAGCTTGACACTGGGATTGACCATTTGTATAGAACCATTGCTGCATATCCTAGGTACTGTGGCCAGGAGGTGCGGTGCACCGTTATAGAAGGTCTATGATAGGCCTAGGTCCAGTACCAGGAATAGAAGGGTATTGCATATGGCAATGGTACACCTAAACTTTACCTTAGGTACTGTGGCCAGGAGGTGCGGTGCACCATTATAGAAGGTCTATGATAGGCCTAGGTCCAGTACCACGAAACAGAAGGGTAAGGTTTATGGTTGTTGGAAAGAAAAAAGGTAATGATGAAATAGTAAGTATCACAAGAAAGTACAAGGAATGAATGAAATTTAAAGAATGAAAGAATGAATGTAATGAACGGACGAAATATAATAACACGGTACAAAACGGGATCCTTGTCACTCGACCTCAGTAATCATGGCTGCATGCCATGAAGAGGGTAAAGTTTGACAGGATCTAGATAGAAGTAAAAGATAATGAATGATGAAGATAATAATGATATTATCTATGTGTACGTATGATGTATGATCGCATGAAAGTAATAAACGGTTTTAATGAAAGAAGAGTATTTTATTTATAAAACTAGAACTCACTCAGCAACGCTGACTTTTTATGTGTTTCCAGTTGGCAGGTAAGGTTGCTGAGGATGGCACGGGGTGGCTACTAGGCTTCTTTTGGATGGCATTCTTTTGTTTAATGTTTTTTCATTGTAATGCGAATAAACTATGTTTGAAATGAATGTTGTATTAACTTGCAAAAGCATTTATATAGAAATGAAAGTAAATTAAATGTTCCGCTACGATGTTTCATGAAATACAGATGTAATTATATATTTTATGTGCAATGATCGACCAGCTATAAGCGTCCCGGGAACGGGGACTTACAAGTTGCTATCAGAGCCAAAGTTTAAGTGAAATGGGTAAATTTTCAAAATAAACCTTAACTTAAACTGAGAATGGGACGGAAAGGGGATGGGATGCCAATCTGAGTAGCTGCGTGCCATCAGCTATTTTCATAATATTAACTGGTATTATGTGCGCATGTTATGTGGTTTATGTGTTCTTGGTAGATTTAGATACTGATATAGTCAGGACAGGTAATGCTCAGGGTACGAAGAGTAAAGTAAGTGGCTAATCACAACTGGCCACTGTAATTTAGGACTTACTGTACTTGACATAAACTGAGCTATTCTCTTGATGTTTGAATCTTTCAGTGTGTGTTAAAGGATGGCCGGTGGTAGATCATCTTCAGTGTGTGTTAGAGGATGGCTGGTGGTAGATCATCTAAAGCCTCGCGTGGTGGACTTGGTGCTGCATCGCGACCCAAAAGAGGAAGACCTAGGGTGGAAAAGGTGGTTCATGAAGAACCTGAGACCCCTCATCCGGAGGGCGGTGATGAGAGTGCCAATCTGAGAGCCTCGGTAAAGGAGGCTGTTGTTGAAGAGGTTCATCAGGTCATGCAGATAATCCTACTGTCTCTGGTGACCGAAGTTATCAAGGCTGTAAGAGAAGGAGAAAGGAAGGAAAGAAGTAGACGTGCGGGTGAAAGAAGACAGTCCAAGACTGAGACGGTTCTATCTGAGGATGAAGAAGAAGAGGAAGAAGAAGAGCCTATGCCAGAGGTGGCACGAGGCTGTAACTACGGGGCATTTCAAAGGTGCAAGCCCCTAACTTTTGACGGTAATGGCACTGCTGCTGCTGTTCACCGATAGGTGAGGGAAATGGAAGCTGTTCTAAATATCAGCGAGTGCTGAGAAGACCAAAAGGTGAAGTTTGCTGCCCACTCGTTTGTGGACTCGGCTTTGTGCTGGTGGGACAATATAGTCCAAGCCGAAGGTAGCAGGGAAATTGGGAGGATGAGATGGTCTGAACTAAAGAAGTTAGTGATTGAGGAGTTCTGCCCTCCTAGAGAAATGGATAAAGTTGAGAGAGAATTCCTGCAGCTGGAGGCGGGAACGATGACACACCAGCAGTACACCACAAAGTTCAACGAGATGGCACGTCTGGTGCCGGATCAGGTGACGCCTCTGTCACGGAAGATTAAGAGATACATTCAAGGTTTGCTAGCGGATATTCGCAGGTATATGATCACTGCCCGACCGAGCATGTTTAGGTCGGCGGTGGATTTGGCAGGGAGGCTATATGATGAGAGGGCTGTTGTGGTGGTGGCTGAGGGTAGCAGGAAGGGTGATGGTGATCGAAACTGGAGTGGGAAGAGGTTTGGTTGGGGTAATGCCTCGACGGGTAACAAAAAGGCACGGGTGGATGACCGTCGTGTAGTCATATCGGGTGCGAGTATGATGAAGTGCGGTAAGTGTGGGAGAGAGCATGGTGGGGAATGTAGACTGGGGTTGAACGTTTGCTTCAAATGTGGGAAGCCGGCGCATATAGCCAGAGACTGTCGTACGGTCCGGTTCTTTAACTGTGGCGTGGAGGGCCACGTAACTAAGGATTGTAAGAAGCCTAGGGCTGAGAGTTCCAGGATGAAGAAGACGGTAAGTGAAGGACCGAGGGCGAGAGCCAGGGCATTGACTATGACACAGGAGGAAGCTAGGACGGATCTTGATGTCGTGTCTGGTACGTTTCTGGTGAACCAAACTTTAGCTTCTGTGTTATTTGATTCGGGTGCCAGCAAAAGTTTTGTTTCTGCTACTTTCTGTGCTAAACTGCCTGTTAGTAGTGGACGTGTTGATGCGCCCTTTGATGTAGAAACTGCCATAGGTAAATCTACCAGGATTTTTAAGATGATCGAGAATTGTGATGTGGAATTAAAAGGTCATAAGTTTCCTATTAGACCGTTTATGATGATCCTAGGTGGTTTCGATTTGGTTCTAGGGATGGATTGGTTGGCGGACTTCAAGGCGAATATAGTGTGTCGTAAGAAGATGATTTGTTTGATAGCGCCTGACGCGAGTTCGGTAACTGTTTATGAGGATCGAGTCACAACGATCCCGAAAGTAATCTCAATGGCGGTGACGGGAAAGTTCATGAGGCGTGGATGTAGTGCTTACTTGGACTATGTAAAGGATGTGGATACGCCAACACCACAATATCCGATGTTTCGGTCGTGTGTTACTTTCCAGACGTGTTCCCGGAAGACTTACCAGGAGTGCCACCTGACCGAGAGATCGAGTTTCAGATTGATCTGATACCGGGTGCCCAACCTGTTGCTAAGGCACCGTATCGGTTGGCTCCGACTGAGATGAAAGAGTTGATGGAGCAGTTGCAAGAGCTGCTTGATAAGGGGTTCATTAGACTGAGTATCTCTCCTTGGGGTGCTCCGGTCCTGTTTGTAAACAAGAAAGATGGTAGTATGAGGATGTGTATTGACTACCGTGAACTGAACAAGTTGACGGTGAAGAATCGGTACCTGTTACTGAGGATTGATGATTTGTTTGATCAGCTTCAAGGTGCCAGTTGGTTTTCAAGGATAGATCTTCGATCTGGCTACCATCAACTAAAGGTGAAAGAGCAGGATATTCCTAAAACAGCTTTTCGCACGCGTTATGCTCATTATGAGTTCCTCGTTATGTCTTTTGATTTGACCAACGTGCCAGGTGCTTTTATGGACTTGATGAACCGAGTGTGTCGGCCGATGTTGGATAAATCAGTGATTGTGTTTATTGATGATATCCTAATTTATTCAAAGAGCGAGATAGAGCATGCCGGTCACATTCGAGAAGTGTTGGAGATGTTGAGAAGGGAGAAGTTGTATGCCTAGTTCTCTAAATGCGCATTTTGGTTACGCGAAGTTTAATTCTTGGGTCACGTGATGAATCCGGAGGGGATTATGGTGGATCCGACAAAGGTGGAAGAGGTGATGCAATGGAAGTCTCTAAAGACGCCATCCGAGATCTGTAGTTTCTTGGGTTTGGCGGGCTACTATCAAAGGTTTATTCAAGACTTCTCTAAGATCGCTTCTCCACTAACCAAGTTGACCCGGAAGGATGTAAAGTTTGTATGGGGTCAAGCAAAAGATAAGGCGTTCGAAGAATTGAAGATGAGATTGACACCACCTCTTGTTCTGTCATTACCCAATGGAAGTTAAGATCTGGTGTTTTATTCTGATGCTTCCTACTTGGGGTTGGGTGTGTGTTAATGCAGAGAGGAAAAAAGTTATAGCCTACGCATCCCGACAGTTGAAGGTTCATGAGGTTAACTACCCTACTCATGACTTGGAGCTAGTAGCTGTGGTCTTTGCACTAAAGATTTGGAGGCACTATCTTTACGGGACGAAGTGCACCATTTTCACCGACCACACAAGAGCTTGAAGTATTTCTTCGAGCAGAAAGACTTGAAAGAGGAGATGGTTGGAACTCATAAAGGATTATGATTATGAGATCCATTATCATCCGGGTAAAGCCAACGTGGTGGCAGATGCCCTTAGCCGAAAGGAAAGACCCGAGCCGATTCGAGTAAAGGCGTACTAGCTGATTATGACCTCTGACGTGATGAAGCAAGTCAAGGAGTTTCAAGATGAGGCGTTGAAAGAAGATCATCTTAACTCTGAAAGAATGAGAGGTCTGGTTGCGAAACTGGGTGAAAACACAATTAGTGTTAAAACCCAATTCAGGCGGATGTGGATTCCTCGACTTGGGGATCTACCCTCTAACGTGATGAAGCAAGTCAAGGAGTTTCAAGATGAGGCGTTGAAAGAAGATCATCTTAACTCTAAAAGAATGAGAGGTCTGGTTGCGGAACTGGGTGAAAACACACTTGGTGTTAAAACCCGATTCGGGCGGATGTGGATTCCTCGACTTGGGGATCTACGGGTGAAGATTATGGATGAAGCTCATAAGACTCGATACTCTATTCATCCCGGTGCTACAAAGATGTACCAAGACATGAAGAAAGATTATTGGTGGCCGGGTATGAAGCGTGACGTAGTGGAGTATGTGAGTAAGTGCCTTACTTGCTTGCAAGTGAAGGCCGTGCATCAAAAGCCGTATGGGAAGATCCAACCTTTGGATATACCGGAATGGAAATGGGAGCACATCACCATGGATTTCATTACGAAGCTGCCGCGTACTCCGAAAGAGTGTGATGCTATATGGGTGATTGTTGACCGCTTGACGAAGAGTGCTCACTTCCAACCGATCCGCGAGACATATTCATCTGAGAGGTTGGCTGATCTGTTCATCAAGGAGATTGTGACTCGTCATGGTGTGCCGGTGTCTATTGTGTCTGATCGTGACACCCGGTTTACATCCAAATTCTGGAAGAAATTCAACGACACCATGGGGACGAGGTTACATATTAGCACGACTTATCATCCTCAGACTGATGGTCAGTCAGAAAGGACCATTCATACATTGGAGGACATGCTTCGGGCATGTGTGATTGATTTTGGGGGAAGTTGGGATGACCATTTACCGTTAGCTGAATTCTCATACAATAACAGCTATCATGCCAACATTAGTATGCCACCTTATGAAATGCTATACGGTAGGAGATGCAGAATACCCGTTTGTTGTGGTGATATTGGTCATAAAGAGTTAGGGAGAGTCAGGTGATCGAGGCTACGACTGAGAAGCTTTAAAGGATCAAAGCCTTTATGAAGGCAGCCAAAGATAGACAGAAGTCGTATGCTGATAAATGACGCAGGCCGATTGAGTTCCAGGTGGGTGACCAAGTTATGTTGAAGGTCTCACCTTAGAAGGGTATCATTCGTTTTCGAAAGCGGGGCAAGTTGAGCCCGAGGTACATAGGCCCTTTCCAAATCATTGCTCGAGTAGGAGAGGTGGCCTATAGATTGGAGTTACCAGATGAGTTAAGTGGAATTCACCCAACATTCCACGTATCTCATCTAAGGAAGTGCTGGGCAGATGAAGATATGATTGTTCCACTGGATGATATCGAAGTAGACGAACGGCTCAATTATGTGGAGCAACCAGTGGCAATCATCAATCGAAAAGAGAAGAGGCTGAGAAATAAAGTGGCTCCTCTTGTGCATGTACAGTGGAAGCACCGGAAGGGATCCGAGTCAACGTGGGAGACCGAAGAAGAAATGAGACATCATTACCCATATTTGTTCGAGGAATAACCGATTCGAGGACGAAATCTATATAAGGGGCGTGGACTTGTAACACCCGGATATTTTCTTTGAAGCCGACGAAAGAAGAAAAAGAAGTAAAGTCCAAAGTTGGGGGACCAAACTCGCCAACGCGAGAAAGTTGAGTAAGTGGGAGTATTTGAAGGGAGAGGGCAGCCCTTACCCTCTCCCCACACCCACAAACATCAGCCATAGAGAGAAAGAAGAGAGAAAAGGGAGAAGAGAAGAAGAAAGCTTGGTTCGAGGACCCCTATTTTACTTGTTTTCAACTGATTTGGGGCTGGAACACATAGTAAACCTGTTTTTGTATGTGTGTGTGATTGACCCCTTTGGGTGTGTTTGTGTGTGATGTGTTTGGAGTATGTTTTTGGGCTTGTGTGTTCTTGAATGGTGTTGTAGGATGCATTCCTAAGGTTTAGGATGGTTGATTTGGGCGTAGAATTGGTTTGGATGAGCTTGGAGGTCGAAAATGGCAGATTGGGTTCGGGATGAACTTCATTCTGAATCAGTTAGGGCTAGGCGACCAACTGAAGGCCATACGGCCGAATGGAGTGCGATTGGAGTTCATTCGCATGACTGAGGTTCATTCGCACGACTGGAGCGCCAGTCGCATGGGGAGTCATGCGACTGATGGTCCATTCGCATAGGTGCTCATTCGCATAGTGTTCATCCGTATGAGGTCCATTCGCATAAGTGCTCAATCGTATAGGTTCATCTGCATGAGGTCCATTCGCACGACTGGGTGTTCATCCGCATTGGTGTTCATCCGCATTGGCCCATTCACATGATGTTCAGTCGCATGGTGGTCGTGCGACTGAAGGGTGCCCATACGCCCAAATAGGGATGTTGTACCCGAGGAGAAGCATAGTTTAATTACTGACTTTCGGAGGAAAGTGTAGACGTAAGTTTTGACGTGGAAGTTCCCGTAAGTACATGTAAGATGACCTTTGGGATTTTAAGGGGTATGTTGGGCATGATGATGTTGCATGTTTATGCATGATGTATGTTATATGATGATGCCCTGTATGATGATGCTATAATGTATATTGATGTTCCTTTTATGTTGTATGTTTATCTTTCCCGTGGCTTTACGTGTTACGTTAATGAATGAATGAAAAGTATTATGTAACGTAAAGTGAAAGATAATGAAAAAGGAACAGGATGAATGAATGCATGCATTAATAATGAATGAGAGTAAGAAAAGCTTGCAAGCAAATATAGGAGGTGAGCGACCTTGTGGTTGCAACAGACTCAAAATGGAATCCTTGTCTTTCGACCTCAGTAATCATGGCTGTGTGCCACGAGGAGGGTAAAGCTTGACACTGGGATTGACCATTTATATAGAACCATTGCTGCATATCCTAGGTCATGTGCCCAGAAGGTGCGGTGCACCATTATAGAAGGTCTATGATAGGCCTAGGTCCAGTACCAGGAACAGAAGGGTATTGCATATGGACAATGGTACACCTAAACTTTACCTTAGGTACTATGGCCAGGAGGTGCGGTGCACCGTTATAGAAGGTGTATGATAGGCCTAGGTCCAGTACCACGAAACAGAAGGGTAAGGTTTATGGTTGTTGGAAAGAAAAGAGGTAATGATGAAAGAGTAAGTATGACAAGAAAATACAATGAATGAACGAAAGTTAAAGAATGAACGAATGAATGTAATGAACGGACGAAATATAATAACACGGTACAAAACAGGATCCTTGTCACTCGACCTCAGTAATCATGGCTGCGTGCCATGAAAAGGGTAAAGTTTGACAGTGTCTAGATAGAAGTAAAAGATAATGAATGATGAAGATAATAATGATATTATCTATGTGTACGTATGATGTATGATCGCATGAAAGTAATAAACGGTTTTAATGAAAGAAAAGTATTTTATTTATAAAACTAGAACTCACTCAGCAATGCTGACTTTTTATGTGTTTCCAATTGGCAGGTAAGGTTGCTGAGGATGGCACGAGGCGGCTACTCGGCTTCTTTTGGATGGCATTCTTTTGTTTAATGTTTTTGCATTGTAGTACGAACAAACTATGTTTGAAATGAATGTTGTATTAACTTGCAAAAGCATTTATATAGAAATGAAAGTAAATTAAATGTTCCGCTACGATGTTTCATGAAATACAGATGTAATTATATATTTTATGTGCAATGATCGACCAGCTGTAAGTGTTCCGGGAACGGAGCCTTACATTATTATTACAAACTATAATAATTATAATCATATTATCTAAAAGCATTCATCCTAGTTTTTTCATCATCATATTTACACTAAAAGTACTATTTTTTTTACTCTTTCAATTATATAATACTTTTTATATCTTTATCATTAAATTTTTTCCCTCATCCGCTCACAACCACTTTTAAAAATAGGCAATTGGATTTTCATAATCTAAACCATTTCCTATTATCCGATAATAATCCATACTATAAATTTAGTCGGTAACACTCCCAATTTTCGCTTTTATAACCAACAACAGTACCAGTGACATATTTTTAATTTTTTATATTGTTTTGTATCTATTTTAGTCTCAATATAGCTTGTATGTTTCTTTATTTCGTTCATAATTATTATTGACAACTGAATTGAGTCCAAATCAAACATAAAAAAAATGAAAATTATATCATTGGGACTATTTTTTATAATAAAAGTGAAAGTTCAGAGTGTTACCAGCCAAATTGATAGTATGTATTATTATGGACAATATGTAATAGTTTGGATTATTAAAATCCAATTTGTCTTAAAAATATGAAGAGAATTTTATGGTTGTGCCGTATTTTCTCAAATAAAAGGAATTACTGTACAATCCCTATACATTTTCTTTTTTCATTCACTCACAACCACTTATAAACATTCGTCATGATATAGGGGACACACTCACATAAAAAATAAAAAATCTACTGTGAATGCTCTAAAATGATAAATTTAATATTGTTTTGATAGACTCTAGGTTAATCAAATTGCCCATTTATATGTTACGAAAAAAAATTGGAATAAAGAATATATAGGACCAAGCAGCATTTGAGTAATCATAGGTTTCTTATACCTATTTTTATAATTACTTTAAAAATCATTACTTGTTTTAATTAAATAATATTTTTATACATTTATCATATTAGAGATATATAACAATGCTATTTCACAATTATATATATTTCTTAAATTTGTTATTTTAGAAAAATATAATAACTAACAAAATACACAATGAAATATTAAAAAACAATTTCGAGCAGTAATTATATGAGCTTAAAAGACATATACAAATTATTATGTTTGCACCTGCACTTATTTTAAAGATAAAAATGTTCATTGTTATTGTGTGACTTTTTTAAAAAAGTAATGTCATATTTAGATTTATGGACATTTAAAAAGACGAGATGATCTTGAAAAAACTCAACAAAAGTGGTTTTGCTCAAAATACCAATTTTCTCCCTACAATTTAATCTCAACCATTGATTAAAAAGATTTGTAAATGAGATTATAATAGCATTAAGCCTCCTGGGTTGGGGGGTGTAAAACCGTGTCAAGTAGCATCAATTTCACACCACCATCAGCGATCACCAACACTGAAAAAACTTATATTAAAAAATAAAAACAAGAAAAATAAAACAGAACGGAAAGTAGACTTAAAAGCAGTGAGCCCCGCACGTGGAACGTAATACATTAAAAAGAATAACTAAGTCGATATAAGACCTGCACGTTGTGATGGGCCGTTAAACGGGAAAAAAATGCGTTAAAACATTGAACCACATGCACACTTTGCGACGTGTTGACTCGTAAAATTTAAATTAAAAAGTAAAATGAAAATTTTATAAAAGATTAAAAGTATAGGGAATCAAAGTTGAAAGTAATAAAATATATAAGGGTTAAATTGTAAAAGATGAAAAATATTAGAGCTAAAACTTAAAAGTAAGATAACTAAAAAATAGAAAAAATAGAAAAATAAAAGTGGGTATAACGCACTAAAACTATGGTACTCATAATGCACAAATAAATCGATAATCAGTAATATATATAATTTTACACTTTTTAGAATTAAAACTTTTTTTTTCCCCAACCATTCCCTTTTAATTATTTAGTTTGGCAGTCTAAATATAGATTTTGCGGCTTAAATATACTCTAGACATTCTTTTATGTTTAATATATTTTGATATTGTTGTCTTTTTATTTTTATTTCATGTTTAGTATATTTTGATATTGTTGTCTTTTTATTTCTATTTCATGTTTAGTATATTTTGTTATTGTTGTCTAACTAAAAATGTCATAACAACTTTTCCTTTAATTTGTTTAGGAACTAATAGAAAGGAAAAATGTTGAAATACTTGGTTGAAGAAAATATAGTGCATATATCATTATCATCGATTTGTTGTCGACGTTGACTCATTTATGTAGGATCTAAACATCCAAGAGTAACTTGAATTTTAACATAAGAGTTTCATAAATTATTTAAATATTTGTTGAACCATAAACCCTAAAACTATTTTAAAGATTTGTGGTTATCCAAGAGACACTCTCGAGTGGATTTTGTCATATATATTTGATGACTGATCCAACATATAAACAGAATCTAACAACTTTGAACATAACCTTTTTCATGTTCACACTTAGTTTTTTTCGTAAAAATTCAGAAATTATATTGGTCTAGTGATAGCCTGGCTTCTCAAATAAGAGGTCTTATAGATCGAGTCTTGTTTAGAGTAAAATTAATTTTACTCTGTGGCGTCTGTGCTAAGCCAGGGGTTTCCTAAATGTGAATTTCCACTTAAGAAGGTTGGGGTGCGATTCTAGTTAAAAAAACATATATGGAGATCCGATTATAATAACAATTATCCTAAAAAAAGTTATTCGCAATCATTCATTTATTAAAATTATTCATAATTAAAATTCATCAATAATATTTCTCTTATGGTGAAGGGATGGAACTCTCTGATCTAAAAATACTCTACCTAGTTATATTGTCTTGTTTATTTTCAATCAAAAGTTGTATCATTCTATCTAAAAGTTTGTAGTAGCTATTAACTACCCCAAAGGGACGGGTACAAATGTAATCTTGTAAACGTAAAACTACCGTAGCATTTTCTTAAAATAAAATTAAAATTGTATATTTAAATAGATAAAAAACATTAAATTTAAAAATATTACAATAAAAAAATCCTATGACGATTTTTCATACTCGCCTCAAGCATTTCTTGAACCCTTCCACTTTAGTGTTTATACTGGCAAAAAATTTTAAAGAGTAAATTATATTTTTCATCATTTAGATTTATAGTAAATTCATGTTATTATCCATAAATTAATGAAATAACAGTAATTATTCTTTACGTTTAAAAAAGTTTGCATATTTCCATTATGTTTTCTATTACCTACAGCCATATGCCTTACACATAATGACAATTCTATCATTATACCGTCTTGAAATTAAAACATTAAAATAAACTTAAAATGAAAAACCACCATCATCAATATCATCATCGACATCCACCACCACCATCATCCATCCTCGTCATCCACAACCACTATCGTCATCTACCATCATCGATCGCTAAATCCATCACATTCTTCACCCATACCACCGTCACCACACCATTGCTACGCCCTGTCCACCCACTAGACCCATCACAAATCTTATATAAGGGACCGGAATAAACAACTAGTCTAGAGAGAACCCATCGATCGGACATCACAACCACCACCACTGCACCAACAATTGGTTTTGTACCGTGTTTTCGTCATAATTTCAAATAAATCAACCCAGTCCAATGTATTCCCTAATGGAGATCTGTAGTCTATTCTTTGTCTCAAATCCATGGTGATGATTGGCAGTGATGGTCTAGGTCAAGATCGATTGTTGATGAAAAAGACTACCCTCTATGAGGAAGTGGAAACAACGATGATGGTGGTTGTCCTGGGTAGCAACGATGAGTTTTAAGTGGTGGGGGTGGCATGGAGGATGATGGTGGTTGGGTTGGGTAGAATCATCGGGAAGAAGGAGCAGATCTTGAAGACAAGTTTAGGGGTACCTTAAAAAAATATTTACGGTAAATTTATATAAATAAAGAAAACACGATAATAAAGGGTTCTAAAGGAATATCATTTAAATCAAGAAGGAATTAAACTATAGGAATTAAACCCCAAGGAGTAGTTCAACCAATATCATCATCAACTAGTTACATAACATTATCAGTATTAGAACAAATATCATTCTCTTGAAATTTTCTTTTAAAAAGTTATCAATAAAAACTTGTTTTTCATCTTTAAAATACTCAATTTTATAACAAATAACACAAAAATGTTAAAAATTACACTTAGAAATAAACATAATTTAAACCCTTAATTTTAAAATCAAATCCCTAATTTATTATTCAAAATCCCTAATTCATATCTCTAAATAACACAAAATATTAGAAACTAAATATTATAAACCCTAAATCCTCAATTTCAGTCTAATAGAGTAAAAATTATTTACTTAAGTGAATAAGTGCCGCAAGTGGGTGGTCTGGTGGGCGGTAGTGCAGGTGGGTGGTCTGGTGGCCAGTGGCACAGGTGGTGTCACACCCTCAAAATCACCGGCATGGTTCTACTGAAAGGCGCATGACAAATCATGATCTCAGACAATATCATATCAAACGGCACTATATGCAATTTAAAATAAACATTTGACCATAACTCAAAGTAAAATATAGTTTTCAATGTAATCAATGCGGAAGCTTGAATTTTTAAAAAACCATGGGCAATAAACGTGCAAAACAAAAGCGACCAAAGAGAAGTGGTAAATGTAAATGAACTTGCTTTTAAATGATAAAGATGATGCATGAGCCTCATATATGCAACCATAGCCTTAGGTGTGTAGTGACCTGAGAAGACGTACTAAAATCTGTCAACACAAGGTTGGTGAGTTCACAGGTGTAAGTCGGTAAATATGTTTGAGCGTTTTCTTGGTAAAAGTAAACAAAGGTATACCATAGGCAGCTAGCCTATATATTCAGTTACTTAACATTTCAACCGAAGCTGATTGTTTGTGAGTTGTTTTGCCTTCCGCCATATCTTATCACAGAACAATGGCAAGTGTCTAGGTCAATTAAATACCTATTCGACCTCCAGTCAAGTTAGCGCGACTAACATGGGTGGAGTTTTTCAAACCCAATAGTACTACTCGAAATTACCCCACTAGTTCAATACTAACGGTACGAGTGGTAAGGACGTGCATGATAATGTTTACACTATAGTAACATACGATATATCAATAATACTAAAACCAGATAAATAGAAATAGTTTGCATGCTTCTCCCCCAAAAAGGAAAGTAATTAAAAGTGGGACCGTGAAGACTCACCTTAAATGCGTAGGAAAAACATGAAGTGTAAAATCCAACAGCTAATCACTACCTATCAAATGTAAGTCCATGAGTGTGTGTACATAACGGTCAAGATGAACCCCGTTGTATCCAAACAATGTAACTAGATGAGGTTGGCGTGCGATGTTTACCTTTCTCTTTCCTAGGCAGGCATTTGGGTATTGTAAGGCCCCGTTCCTGAGCACTTCATAGTTGGTGATTCATCGCACATAAAAAGTATAATTGCATTAACTTGAATAAAACATGCAGCGGAAACTTTTAAATCAATCATTTCATTTCCTTTAATAAACACTTTTGTAAAATAATACAACATTCATTACAAAACATCATTTGTTCGCATTACATTGCAAAAGCGTTAAACAAAAGAATGTCATCCAAATAGAGCTGAGTAGCCGTCCCGTACCTCCTCAGCAACGTTACCTGCCAACTGGAAACACATAAAAAGTCAGCGTTGCTGAGTGAGTTCTAGTTTTATAATAAAACATACTTTTCCTTCATTAAAACCGTTCTTTACTTACATGTGATCACACGTCATACGTACACATAGATAATATCATTATTATCATCATCATTCGTTGTTAACTTTCGTTCACATTCATTCATAAATTCTTACTTTCATTCGTACGTTCCTTACTTTCATTTGTACATTCATTACATTCATTCGTACGTTCATTTCTTTCGATGACATGTACAGTACCCCGAACATTGTGCACGAAGCTGGTTACTGGGCCTGAGATCTTTCATAGACCTCGAACATTGTGCACGAAGCTGACTCCAGTACCTAGGGTAAGTGCATTCACCACTTATCTTTTCTCTTTCATTACGGATCAATGCCATGTGCTATACCCCGAACAATGTGCACGAAGCTGGTTACTGGGCCTGAGGTCTTTCATAGACCTCGAGCATTATGCACGAAGTTGACTCCAGTACCTAGGGCAAGCGGAAAGGGTCCATACATATGGTCAATCACAAGGATTGGACCCCCAGTGTGCATCCTTCTAGGGTAGCTAACCCGCACACGGTTGAGCTAACACCCTTCATTGGGTGTGAACCTCCATACATTTGCTTGAAAGCCTTTCTTACTTTCATTCATTCATTCGTTAATGCATGCATTCTTTCATTGCGTTCCTCTTTTAATTATCTTCCACTTTACGTTACATAATACTTTTCATTCATTCATTAACGTAACACGTAAAGCCACGGAAAGATAAACATACATCATAATAAGGAACATCAACATACGCAGTCATCATCATACAGGGAAACTTCATACATACGTAACATACATCATACATAAACATGCAACATTATCATGCCAAACATACCCTCTAAGATCCCATTGGTCATCTTACACGTACATACGAGAACCTTCACGTCACCACTTACATCTGCACTTTCCCCGAAAGTCAGAAATTAAACTATGCTTCTCCTCGGGTACAATAGCCCTATTTGGGCGTATGGGCACCCTTCAGTCGCATGGCCTCCATGCGACTGAACATCATGCAAATGGACCAATGCGGATGAACACCAATGCGGATGAACACCCAATCGTGCGAATGGACTCTCAATCGTGCGAATGAACACTATACGAATGGACCTCATACGAATGGACCTCATGCGAATGAACCTCATGCGGATGAGCACCTATGCGACTGGGCTCTCAGTCGCATGACTCCCCATGCGACTGGACCCCCAGTCGTGCGACTGGACCCCCAGTCGTGCGACTGGACCCCCAGTCGCCCTACAGTCGGCCGTATGGCCTCCAGTCGGTCGCCTAGCCCTAACTGATGCAGAATGCAATTCATCCCGAACCCAATCTGCCATTTTCGACCTCCAAGCTCATCCAAACCCATTCTAAGCCCAAATCAACCATCCCAAACCTTAGGAATGCATACTACAACACCTTTCAAGCACACACAAGCCCAAGAACATACTCCAAACGCATCACACACAAACACACCCAAATAGGTCAAACACACATACAAAAACAGGTTTACTATGTGTTCCAGCCCCAAATCAGTTGAAAACGAGTAAAATAGGGGTCCTAGAACTCACACAAACTACAAGAAGAAGAAGGGCTTCGCGTTGACTCGCTACCCGATGATTTCGTGCTCGGATCCACCCGAACCAACCTTTTTCTCTCTTTTCTCTCTTCTTTCTCTCTTCTTTCTCTTTTGCTGAGTTTTCACAAGTTGGGGAGGATGTGACTGCCCTCCCCCTGTTAATCCCCTATTTTTACGAATTATCTCCTGTTTGGCAAGTTTGGTCTCCCGACTTTGGACATTATTTCATTTTCTTCTTCCTTCGGCTTCGAGGAAAATATCCGGGTGTTACAGGTATATCTAGAAGTGAGACCACATGTTCATCAAACTTTTCCTTTGTATAGTTAAGGTTTAAAATGACTGTTAGAAAGAGATTAACTATTCGATGTTTTTGCATGCTCGCTTGTCAAGGATGATTGTGGCATTAAGAGGTATCACCGGTGTGACCAAACGTCACAACATATATGTTTATACATGCTACGATGAGTCATTGGATTTTTCCATAAATAGCACAAAGTTTTTCGACCTTAAGATGAAGATCCCTCCATCTCCTGTTAACATATCAGGGATGGAATGTCTTTACTAATCAAAAGTGTGATAATGATTGGTAACCCATCTCGAAATTATGTTGCGTAGTTAACTATTACCTACGAAATTAAAACGAAACAAATACAAATTAATATAAGTAAATAAATTTAACGAACTAAATACATAATGCAGAAACTAAGGAGGAGTGGGTGAATAGTTTTCTAAGATCTTTCATAGATTAAAAGTCAATTTTAACTTTGTTAAACTCATTTTATAACTCAAGAAATTAACATGCGATAAATAAAGAAATCAAGGGAAAGAGATATTTGAACTTTGAACTCTTCTTGTAAATCAAGAAATAAAAATTGTTAAATATAAAAATTAAAGGTAAGAGATGACAAAATCGATTTATAAAGATTCAAATGGATGTTAACTAATTCACTCAACTTTCTCTCCCCGATCTTCAAATATAGCATCCACTAAAATTTTTCACTAAAATGGTAGGGATCATCATACAACATTTTACTAAACCAAGGCAGTGATTATTTTGTTTAACTTTACCATATTAATCAAGAAAGTGAGTCTTTACACTTATTCACTATGTCAACATAGTGAACCTCTCAATATTATGTTGGGTAGCTTGCATTGATTTTTAAATATTAAAGTTGTGATCTTTAGATCAAAGTTACAAACTTTTGAGTTTTAAATGTGGAAGCGTTTTTACAGATTGAGTTAATTCAAAATCAACTCCGAAAACAGACAAAAATGAAATTCATAAACACGTCCACTAGGTGTTTACAAAATCTAATTTTAATGGGCAAACCAAAATTCAAACACGATGGGTGCAACATCTCGCTAGTTGACATGTTCACAAAACCAAATAAAGTTGGTAACGATTGCAACACACGACAAAATCTGACGACGGCTTACAACGGTAGCGATGGCAGTTGGTGGTATTGGTCGAACTTGCAACCGAGAAGGGGGGTTAGCAAATGCTTGCGACAACCAACGGTTAGGGGAATTAGGTTTCCCTAATGTTTTATTTATAATCTTATTATTTACCTTTTAACCCTTTGGTTAATTTAAGTTTAATCACCTTGACATTTATTGATTAATTATTAACAACTCTCGTGGTTTATTAATTGACATTTAATTAAATTAACTCATAAACGTTTAAATGTTTAACTTGTAGATTTTAAACCATTTAACCACTCGATAAATATTATCAATAAATAACTAAATAATTATTATATCTCAAAATGATCAAACATCATTTATCTAATCCACGTTTTGTGAACTATAACTTGTAACAATTATATATTAATATTTTGTTGTTTAAAATGTAACTTTTTGGATTGTACCTTGGTGGTAACATTAATATTATTAATAATCATATATCTAATATCCACATACTCCCACTTACACATTCATCGACTAATTGTCATTAGTGTACACAGTGTTGAACGTCTAATTGCATCTCACTGCCTCTAGCAATATATGACGTCTTATAATCGTCACCTAATTCAGATTGCTACAAAAGGAAAGAAGTTGTAAAAGAAAAGCCAAAAGTAGATGATTGTAAAAGAAATGCTATGGAACTACAAGCATGTGACTTCACGTAATGACACCTCTACCAATAGAAACTTGTGGATCATTAAGTAGTCGTATCTCAAACAAGACATAAGAAATCATAAGATCACAATGGATCCATATGGAATCAAAATAAAATTGACTTCAATGATGTCACATCCAGACAGAAACGTGAAATGCTTGAGTGTGATTTTTTTATTCAAAACACATTGATTACAATAACATACAATCCCAGCAATTAACTAAACATAAACTTCCATTAATTATATCATTACGATTACAATATTCATACAAAATTTGACCAGCTATTAAACTTTTACATATTGTTTATAACCCTAAATCAAAAGATTTGTCAAAACCACTTCATATAGGTGGTGTTTGTTTTTTAGAAAAAGAGCTTCTAAAGCTCTTTTGTCTGCGCCAAAAAGAGGCGGGCAGATGTTTGAGGTCTGCAGAGTGTTTGTTTTTTTGAAGACGTTTCATTAAAAAACGTCTGCGTGACCTCTTCTTGGAGAAGAGGTGGAACAATGTCTTCACACCTCTTCTAACCTCTTCACAGTTCATTTCAACCCTAATACCCCTCTTCCCCAAATACCCACACCCCACTCCTCCCCATAACAACCTCTGCTCCATTCCCGTCGCCACATTCCCACCTCCCCCTTTCGCGACCTCGCCACCGTCGCCAACCCCTCCTTTCGCGAGCTCGCCACCGTCGCCACTCCCCCTTTCGCGACCTTCTAAACCGAGTTCCCGCTTCTGCTTGAGTTCCCGCTTCTGCTCGAGTTCATCCTTCGGCCCGCCACTGTCGGGACCTTCTACCCGAGTTCCCGCTTCTGCTCGAGTTCATCCTTCGGCCCGCCACTGTCGCTCAAATCTTGAGGTATATTGTTGATCTTGAATCTTGATTTATAGCTGCATGATGAGTAATCTTTATGTTGAATGGAGTTGATTTTGCCCTAGAATTTGGTTTATGCTAAATTGTTGATTTTGCCCGCTTCTAACCTGTAAGGAGTTGATTTTGCCCTAGAATTGGAGTTGATGTTGAATGGAGTTGATTTTGCCCTAGTTGTTATTTTGAATGTTGTTGTTGAGTTTTGTTGTTAATTTCTTTGATGTTGCTGCTGATGTTGTTATTTTGATGATGTTGTTATTTTGAAGGTTGAATGTTAGAATAGGGATAATAGAAATGGGATAATAGAAATGGTTGAATCTTGTTATTTTGCTGCTGATGTTGTTATTTTATTGTCATTTGCTTGTTTGAATAGGGATAATAGAAATGGTTAGTTGAATTGATTAATAGAAATGGTTGAATCTTGTCATTTTGATTGAATTTGCTTGTTTGTTGGTTAATAGACATGGGAGATAAACATCAATGGACGACTGAGCAATTAAAATGCTTATTAGAGGTTAGTATTGATGAGGTAAATAGTGTGGGTAAAACAGGTTTAAGCTTGTATAAAGACTCATAGAGTAAGGTAGCAAAAGCTCTTAAGGAAAAGTTCGGCATAGATATGATGAAATAGACATGCGAACGTTGATGCTGATGAAGATGAGGTTGAAGGACTTGGTACTGCATCAGATCGGGAATACATGACTCAGTTACGAGATGAAATTGCTAAGCAGTTAATGAATGTGTCATTCGGAAATAATATGGAATGAATGATCTAAAAAATGTTGTTATGGTTTAATTTATATTAATTCAGCATTGTATAACTCTTTTAACAATTTATTTTAATTTCAGTTTATTGTGACAGTTTATTTAAGTTTCTGTTTATTTTAACTTTTTATTAGTTTCAGTTTATTTCATCAGTCTGTAGACATTACAAAACAAACAGTCTTCTTAATACAGCCTGCAGAGGTTTGATCCACCACTTCTCCTACAGATATCTGCAGATGTGGTCTGCAGACTGCAGACGTTTTACCTCTTCAGAAACAAACAACATCATATAATCTCTCAGCTAGTAATGGCCGTGAATGTCCACATGAAGACTGAGATCCATCAAATCCAAAGTGATCCAAACACACACAGCTTCCCTATATACTCATACCATCCATTATACATGTTGAACGTATAAACTAAGTTATAAAACATCATGTCAACATGAAAAAGCATACTCAAATAGTAAACATAAAGTTGGTGAGAACATAAATTTATTTAATAACATAATTTCTTTTAATTGATGCAAGATAAACAAACTCACAACCAACCTACTTAAATGCAAAGTGATTCATAACTATCAAATACAAGTCACAGAATCAAATAAAATAACATAGCTACTTATATTATTTAGCGGTTCCTCATCCAAATTAATGGTTGTATCAATATGACAGTAATATCTTAAAACATTCAAAATTTGCATCAATTTCAATAACAAACAGTATGTTTATTTCCCAAAAATTTATAAACCAAAAGGAGTCATGTTACTCATCTTATTTCCAGCAACAAGTCAAATATTTCCTATAAATAATTATTTATTAGAAATAAATCTTATTTCATTAAAATTTCAGCATTATATTAATAATCAAATCAAAATTTCTAAAAAGTATCAAAGTTTGTCCAAAAATTACCAAATATTACAAGTAGTAATATTACAAAATCTAAATTATTTAATAAAAATTTCAATTAATATCTCATCACAGGTGATTTACTAGAATTTTTACAAGTTTTATAATAATTGGCAGAAATATTTATCAATATCTAAAAATTCTTAATTTATACAAATTGTCTTGTTCTTTATATCATAATATATGTAAAATTTTCATGATTTTACCTACTGTTTTATTATTTCTTTCAATTTTATTCTAATTAATTTTTCTAAAATAGTAAACTTTGTCATAGTTGTGAATTAATTCATGAAATTTATTCTAAAATTTAAATATAGTATTAGGGTCATTATATAATTTGTCCAAATTTTTACCAAGTCCAGATGATGTATTTTTCTTCTATTTCTTTAATTTAATCATATAAATTAATATATCCCATATTAGTATTTCATATTTTCGAGTTTATTATTTTTAATATTTCCTAACAAATTTATAAATTTTATTCCCACAATCACAGTCATTAGCTAATTAATCTAATCTACTTAGTAAATCATGAAATAACAAATATTTCAACCCTTTTTAAATCCTTTGTTTTTGTTTAAATCTTTAGTTTTATAAATTTTCTAAAACATGCTGTTATTAGATCATTTCTTACTGATTCTTGATTGAAAATAAAGTGTTCATAAGATTTGTAAATAGCTTTGGCGGTTCATAACATAAAGGGTTGATTATATATGTTTGTTAAATACATATATAACTTTTTAAGTTTGTTAACCATAGATGTTGAGGATAAAAACCTTGGTTGGATGTAGAAGAAAGACTTAGAGAGTTTCTTCTTAGGTTCTTGATGATCCACTAGATGAGGTTGTTCTTGAGCTTGGAGGGTTGATCTCTAAGTACTGGTTTGAAGATGGTTGATGTTATAATGAAGATATGGTGCTCAAGATGATGGTGCTAGGTTGATGTTTGAGCCAAAAGGGAGAGCAGGAGGTTGTAGATGATGGTTTCATGATTTAAGATGCGAGAGAGAGAGTCGAGGGGTGTCGAGTGCGGTGGTTTTGGTTGATGATGATGGTGGTGTTGGTGGTGTCCATCAGCTAAGAGTTCTAAGAGAACTAGGAAGGCCATCATGATCTTCATCATTTCCCTAGGCTTAGACATGTGTGGTGTCATTTTAGAATGATAGGTGTCATGTTTAAGAGAGTAATAAGTGTGTGTAATGCTAGGTGTCAAGTTTTAGTGCTAATGACATTCTTAGCCATTAAGTTAAGGTTTGTTTGTTCAGTAATTACGAATCAAGGTTTATTAGTAACCCTAATGGTTCGAGTATATGTTGAGTTTTTATGTTAGTTTGGCGTTCAAGTGTTTATGATTAGTTTGGTTTTAGTTTTTAAAATCAACTTTCTAAAAGTTAATTTGTTTGGGTAATGTTTCATTATGTTTGTTTATCTTAGTTCATTACACATTAAATGAGAGCATATATCGATCAAGTAACTAATCACATAATCTTATGATTTGATAACTTACACATATGATTCAATAATCACAAAGTTCACAAGAATTTATACACATGCACACGTAAATGCGTTTGCACGCATGTTCAATTAGACATACAAAATTCTTATAGAGTTAGTCAAAAAAATCACTTTAGAAATCTCTATTAAGATATATAAATATATACTATCAACTTATAATAATTCCTAAGACGTTATTTTACCTAACCTTAGTTTTAGGGTTGTCACATTCTCCCCTTATGATAAGAATTTTGTCCCGAAATTCATTTATTGTTACTGTCAGATGATGTGGAGGGTTTATCTTTGTAATTGTCCTTTTCTGTAACACCCGGTTATTTATCTATTTTGAAGACGACGAAAGAAGAAAAGAAATAAAGTCCAAAGTCGAGGGACCAAACTCGCCAACGCATGAAAGTTGGGCACATGGGGACATATTAAGGGAGAGGGCAGCCCTTACCCTCTCCCCACACCCACACAACTCAGCCAAAAGAGAGAAAGAAGAGAGAAAAGGGAGAAGAGAAGAAGAAAGCTTGGTTCGAGCTGGTTCGAGTGAGCAAAATCGTCGTGTAGCGAGTCAACATGAAGCTCTTCTTCTTCTTGTAGTTTGTGTGAGTTCTAGCACCCCTATTTTACTTGTTTTCAACTGATATGGGGCTGGAACACATAGTAAACCCGTTTTTGTATGTGTGTGTGTTTGACCTATTTGGGTGTGATTGTGTTTGATGCGTTTGGAGTATGTTCTTAGGATTGTGTGTGCTTGAATGGTGTTATAGTATGCATTCCTAAGGTTTAGGATGGTTGATTTGGGGTTAGAATGGGTTTGGATAAGCTTGGAGGTTGAAAATGGCAGATTGGGTTCGGGAGGACTGCATTCTGCATCAGTTAGGGCTGGGCGACCGACTGGAGGCCATACGGCCGACTGGAGGGCGATTGGGGTACGATTGAGGTTTAGTCGCACGACTGAGGTCCAGTCGCATGGGAGCCATGCGACTGAGAGTCCAATCGCATAGGTGTTCATTCGCATGAGGTCCATTCGCATAGTGTCCATTCGCACGATTAAGAGTTCATTCGCACGATTGAGAGTCCATTCGCATGATTGAGAGTCCATTTGCACGATTGAGAGTCCATTCGCACTATTGAGAGTCCATTCGCACGATTGGGTGTTCATTTGTAACGCCCCGAAATTTCCCAAAACAAGCTATTTAATAATAATGGGCTTTTAAGGGTTAATTTAAGAAAGAAAGGTAAATTAGTGGGCTATAGACCAAATTAACCTTAATGGGCCATGTTTTGATCGGTTTAAGGGCTGATTAAGGGCCCTTAAATAATGCATGATCAGCTCCATTCTAGCATTTCAACCCTAGCCCCCAAATTCATAGAGAGAGAAAGTAGAGAGAGAAAGTAGAGAGAGAAAGTGAAGAAAACTCAAGATTTGGAGATTCAAAGGTTGTAGGATTGAAGATCTGGGTGTTGGAGCATCAAAAGCTAAGAAAGGGGCAACAAAACCAGGTAAGAATCGACCTCTAGGCCCTTCTGTAGATCAAACCCGGATTCTAGGGTTTGGGGTTTTGAAAAGTTTCAAAGAAACACATAAAGGTCAAATTTTGACGTATGAAAACGTGTAAAAAAGGTAGAAATGGTTTCATGGAAGGTAAACCAAGGATTTGGACGTAAAAGTTAAGATTTTGGGTTAAAACGGGCTGGTTCGTCATTTTAATGCATCCAGCGAAACTGTGCCCCAATCCAGCGAAACTGTGTACTCATCCGGCGAAACTATGTACTCATTCAGCGAGACTAAGAGAGTTCCAGCGAAACTACAGTTTCGCTGGTGCGAAACTACAGTTTCGCCGGTAATCTCGCTAATGCCCAGGCTGACCTATAGACATTGCGAAACTAGGAAATTCCAACGAAAGTTGGGCGCTCATGGCAGCGAATTTGTCCGGCGAAACTGGCAGAAATGCTGCCCAGCAAAACTGCCAACGAAACTGGCAGCGAAACTACCAGCGAAACTGGCAACGAAATTATGAAGAAAATGACATTTTTGTGTATTAACTTTCGTGCAACTCGTGTATTCAAACTACAGCTTAAGGGACTTAGAATTTAAGCTATTTGGATAAGTTCAGGTGAGTTCTAGACCCCTCCTTTACCTGTTTTCAATGTTTTGGGGTGATGTGCATACTAAAATACATACTTTTATGAGGACGGTTTTTAAGACCTTTTATCAAGAAAATAAAATTTAAGCTATTTGGATAAGTTTAGCCCGGCCCAAGCCAGGGGCGTTGCCCCTTGGACCCCACTAGGGGCTGCCGCCCCTAGAACCCCGCTATCAGGGGTTGCCGCCCCCAAACCCCCGCTGTCCCGCGGAGGGTCAGTTATCTAGTTTATCTCTCATGATTGATAAAATGTGAATGCTTAGACTAAGAGTTTGCTTCTTATTATTTGTTAAGTTTATGTGAAAACTAAAGATATAAGTGAAACTTAAAGAACTGTTATTGGGCCCATAACGTGTACCTGGATAAAGTAAAGCCTTGCAAGCAATGGATAAAGGAAGGTTGCATTTTTTGTGCCCTCACTCGGATAAAGTAAATGCTCGAACAGGCAGGTCAATAAGGCCTGGATTGGCATGACAATAATGGCCTGATTGGGTACGACAGTAAGTCCTAAATTGGCGTGTCGGTAAAGTCCTATGTTTATCATAGGCACTGATAGTGACAGAGAATTGACGGATAAAGAAGAATAATAATTAACACGTAATAATAAAGTATCGATAAAGTGATAGCTCGTGTGTACTGATGTTCTGATAGATGGTGATTATTTTCAAACTACTACAGCTAATACTTTTTACAAAAGTTATTTAACAAAGTAAACCTAGAATTCACTCAGCGAAGCTGACTTTTGTATGCTTATCAGTTGACAGGTGAGAGTTAGGACTTATGGATGGGAGCATGGGACTAAAGCTTCTTGGCACTTAAAGACTGGCATCCCTGATGAAGAAGAGTTTAAGAGGACGTAAAGAGTTTTGATGTTTAAAGACAATGTTTATATTTTAAATTAACTACATTGTAATGAATTGAAATTACCGTATCTTTCCGCTGCAATATATATTTATACATAAACGAGTAAATGATTGCTTTAAATCTATGTTTTGCTGTGAATGACCAACGGTGAGGTTCCTACGGAAGGGGGGCCTTACATCATTCGAATTGGTGTTCATCCGCATAGGTCTAATCGCATGATGTTCAGTCGCATGAAGCCCGTGCGACTGAAGGGTGTCCATACGCCCAAATAGGGCTGTTGTACCTGGGGAGGAACATAGTTAAAGTACTGACTTTCGGGGGAAAGTGCAGATGTAAGTTTTGACGTGTAAGTTCCCGTAGGTACACGTAACATGACCGTGGGGATCTTAGAAGTTATGTAGGGCATGATAATGATGATGTTGCATGTTTATGCATGATGTATGTTATGTATGTATGATGATGCCCTGTATAGTAATGCTATCGTGTATGTTGATGTTCCTTATTATGATGTATGTTTATCTTTCCCGTGGCTTTACGTGTTATGTTAATGAATGAAACGAAAGTATTATGTAACGTAAAGTGAAAGATAATGAAAGAGGAATGATGAATGAATGCATGCATCAATGAATGATGAAAGTAATGAAAGTCTTGTGAGCATTGGATATCGGGACACGCCAATTAAGGTGTTAGGCCAACGGTGTGTGGGTTCGCTACCCCGGGAGGATGCACATCGGGGTCTTTCCTTGTGATCGATCATTATTATAGAACCTCTACCACTCATGGCTAGTACTACGGCACCACGTTTACCTGTCTCTTCATAGACTTGGCCCAGTAGCTAAATAGTTCGGGGGTGTAGCATATGGTATTGGTATGGAAGATATCTGGCGCGCAAGAAAACATGTAATGATGAATGAACGAATAGAGAAGATAATAATGATATTATCTACGTGTATGTATGATGTGTGATAGCATGAAAGTAAAGAACATGTTTTAATGAAAGTAAAGTATGTTTTAATATAAGACTAGAACTCACTCAGCAACGCTGACTTTTTATGTGTTTCCAGTTGGCAGGTAAGGTTGCTGAGGATGGCACGAGGCGGCTACTCAGCTCTTTTTGGATGACATTCTTTTGTTTAACGCTTTTGTATTGTAATGCGAACAAACGATGTTTTGTAATGAATGTTGTATTACTTTGCAAAAGTGTTTATTAAAGGAAATGAAATGTTTTATTTAAAAATTTCCGCTGCAATGTATATAATGTTAATGAAATTATATGTTTTATGTGCGATGAATGACCAGCTGTGAGGCGCCCGGGAATGGAGCCTTACAAGTTGGTATTAGAGCCAAAGTTTAAGTGAAATGGGTAAATTTTCAAAATAAACCTTAACTTAAATGAGAATGGGACGGAGAGGGGATGGGATGCCAATCTGAGTAGCTGTGTGCCATCAGGTATTTTCTTAATGTTAACCGGAATTCTGTGCGCATGTTATGTGGTTTATGTGTTGCTAGGAGATTTAGATACTGATGTAGTCAGGAAGGGTAATGCTCGGTGTAGGAAGAGTAAAGTAAGTGGCTAATCACAACTGGCCATTGTAATTAGGGACTTACTATACTTGACATAAACTGAGCTGTTCTCTTGAATAACCATGTTGGTGTTTGAACCTTTCAGTGTGTGATAGAGAATGGTCGGTGGTAGATCGTCCAAAGCCTCATGTGGTGGGCTTGGTGCTGCATCGTGGCCCAAAAGAGGCAGACCTAGAGTTGAGAAGGTGGTTCCTGAAGGACCCGAGACCCAAATAGGGCTATTGTACCAGAGGAGGAACATAGTTAAAGTACTGACTTTCGAGGGAAAGTGCAGATGTAAGTTTTGACGTGGAAGTTCCCGTAGGTACACGTAAGATGACCGTGGGGATCTTAGAAGTTATGTAGGGCATGATAATGATGATGTTGCATGTTTATGCATGATGTATGTTATGTATGTCTGATGATGCCCTGTATAGTAATGCTATAGTGTATGTTGATGTTCCTTATTATGATGTATGTTTATCTTTCCCGTGGCTTTACGTGTTATGTTAATGAATGAAACGAAAATATTATGTAACGTAAAGTGAAAGATAATGAAAGAGGAACATGATGAATGAATGCATGCATCAATGAATGATGAAAGTAATGAAAGTCTTGCGAGCATTGGATATCGGGACACGCCAATTAAGGTGTTAGCCCAACGGTGTGTGGGTTCGCTACCCCAGGAGGATGCACATCGAGGTCTTTCTTTGTGATCGACCATTCTTATAGAACCTCTACCGCTCATCGCTAGTACTGCGGCACCACGTTTAGCTGTCTCTTCATAGACTTCGGCCCAGTAGCTAATAGTTCGGGGTGTAGCATATGGTATTGGTATGGAAGATATCTAGCGCGCAAGAAAAGATGTAATGATGAATGAACGAATAGAGAAGATAATAATGTTATTATCTACGTGTACGTATATGTGTGATAGCATGAAAGTAAAGAACAGGTTTTAATGAAAGTAAAGTATGTTTTAATATAAAACTAGAACTCACTCAGCAACGCTGACTTTTTATGTGTTTCCAGTTGGCAGGTAAGGTTGCTGAGGATGGCACGAGGCGGCTACTCAGCTCTTTTTGGATGGCATTCTTTTGTTTAACGCTTTTGTATTGTAATTCGAACACGATGTTTTGTAATGAATGTTGTATTACTTTGCAAAAGTGTTTATTAAAGGAAATGAAATGTTTTATTTAAAAGTTTCCGCTGCAATGTTTATAATGTTAATGAATATATGTTTTATGTGCGATGAATGACCAGCTGTGAGGTGCCTGGGAATGGGGCCTTACAAGTTGGTATCAGAGCCAAAGTTTAAGTGAAATGGGTAAATTTTCAAAATAAACCTTAACATAAACTAAGAATGGGACAGAGAGGGATGGGATACCAATCTGAGTAGCTGCGTGCCATCGGGTATTTTCTTAATGTTAACCGGAATTATGTGCGCATGTTATGTGTTTATGTGTTGCTGGGAGATTTAGATACTGATGTAGTGGCCACTGTAAGTAGGGACTTACTATACTTGACATAAACTGAGCTGTTCCCTTAAATGACCGTGTTGGTGTTTGAACCTTTCAGTGTGTGATAGAGAATGGTCGGTGGTAGATCATCCAAAGCCTCACGTGGTGGGCTTGGTGCTGCATCGCGGCCCAAAAGAGGCAGACCTAGAGTTGAGAAGGTGGTTCCTGAAGGACCCGAGACCCCCATCCGGAGGGTGGTGATGAGAGCGCAAATTTGAGGGCCTCAGTGAACGAGGTGGTGATTAAAGAAGTGCATCAGGTCATGCAGACAATCCTACCGTTTGTGGTGACCGAAGTGATTAAGCCTGTGAGAGATGGGGATAGCCAAGAGAGGAACCTGTCCTCGGGTGGTCGGGAGTAACCGGAGACTGAGACGATTCCCTCCGATAATGAGGAGGAGGAGGAGGAGGAGCCTGTGCAGGAGCCAGCAAGAGGGTGTAACTACGGGGCATTTCAAAGGTGTAAGCCCCCTACTTTTGATGGAAATGGCATTGCTGCTGCTGCTCACTGATGGGTGAGAGAAATAGAAGGTTCTGAATATCAACGAGTGCTGGGAGGACCAAAAGGTGAAGTTTGCTGCCCACTTTTGTTGGACTCGGCTTTATGCTGGTGTGGGACAACATAGTCCAAGCTGGGGGTAGTAGGCCATTGTGAGAATGAGATGGTCGGAACTGAAGAAGTTGGTTATTGAGGAGTTTTCCTCACGGGAGATGGATAAGGTTAAGAGGGAGTTCCTGCAGCTGGAGGCAGGAACCATGACACACCAACAGTATACTATAAAGTTCAACGAGATGGCACGTCTGGTGCCGGATCAGGTGACGCCTCTATCTTGGAAGATCAAGAGTACATTCAGGGCTTACGGTGGATGTTCACAGGCATATGATCGTCGCCGGCGAAGCACGTTTAGGTCGGTGGTCGATTTGGCAGGGGTATATGATGAGCAGGGGTGATGGTGACTGAAGCGAACAGGAAGGGTGGGGTGGTGATCGGAACTGGAACGGAAAAGGTTTGGTCGGGGTGATGACTCGACGAGTAATAAAGAGGCACGGGTGGATGACCGACGTGTGGCCACATTGATTGCGGGGTCGAGGAGATGTGGCAAGTGTGAAAGGGAGCATGCGGAGGAATGTAGGTGGATTGAACGTGTGCTTCAAATGCGGGAAGACGGGGCACATCGCAAAGGATTGCCTTGCGGACAAATGTTTTAACTGTGGGGAAAGTGGTATGAGTAAAGATTATAAGAAGCCAAGAGCCGAGGGTTCCGGGGTGAAGAAAGCCGGAGGAGAGGGACCAAGGCGAGCGCCAGGGCATTCACTATGACCCAGGAGGAGGCTAGGACGGACCCTGATGTTATGTTTGGTACGTTTCTGGTGAACCAAACTTTAGCCTCTGTGTTATTCGATTCGGGTGCTAGTAAGAGTTTTATTTCTGCTGCTTTCTGTGCTAAACTGAATGTTAGTAGTAGACATGTTGAGGCACCCTTTGATGTAGAAACTGCCATAGGTAAGTCTACCAGGATTTCGGAGATGATAGAGAGTTGTGATGTGGAACTACAAGGTCATAAGTTTCCTGTTAGACCATTCATGATGACCTTGGTGGTTTTGATTTGGTACTTGGGTTGGATTGGTTAGCGGAGTTCGAGGCGAACATTGTGTGTCGCAAGAAGATGATTCGCTTGACAGCGCCTGATGGTAGTTCAGTGACGGTTTATGGTGATCGGATTACTACGATCCCGAAGGTGAGATCGATGGCGGTGGCGGGAAGGTGCATGAGGCGTGGATGTAGTGCCTACTTGGCCTATGTAAAGGATGTGGATACGCCCGCACCATAACTGTCTGATGTACCGGTTGTGTGTGACTTTTCAGACGTGTTTCCAGAAGACTTATCAGGAGTGCCACCCAATCAAGAAATCAAGTTTTAGATCGACCTGATACCAGGTGCCCAACCTGTTGCCAAGGCACCGTATCGGTTGGCTCCGACAGAAATGAAAGAGTTGATGGAGCAGTTGCAAGAGCTACTTGATAAGGTGTTTATTAGACCGAGTATCTCTCCTTAGGGTGCTCCGGTCTATTCGTGAAGAAGAAAGGCAGTAGTATGAGGATGTGTATTGACTATCGTGAGCTGAACAAGTTGACGGTGAAGAACAGATACCCCTTACCGAGAATAGATGATTTGTTCGATCAGCTTCAAGGTGCCAGCTGGTTTTCAAGGATCGACCTTCGATCTGGCTACCATCAGCTAAAGGTGAAAGAGCAGGATATTCCTAAAATAGCTTTTCACGCGCGCTATGGTCACTACGAGTTCCTCGTTATGTCTTTTGGTTTAACCAATGTGCCAGCTGCTTTTATGGATCTGATGAATCGAGTGTGTCGGCCGATGTTGGATAAATCAGTGATTGTGTTTATTGATGATATCCTGATTTATTCGAAGAGCGAGATTGAGCATGTCGGTCACATTCGGGAGGTTCTGGAGACGTTAAGAAAGGAGAAGTTGTATGCCAAGTTCTCTAAGTGCGCGTTCTGGTTGCGCGAAGTTCAGTTTTTGGGTCATGTGGTAAATCCCGATAGATTATGGTAGATCCAGCAAAGGTGGAGGCAGTGATGCAATGGAAGTCTCCCAAGACGCCATCCGAGATCCGTAGTTTCTTGGGTTTGGCGGGCTATTACAGAAGATTCATTCAAGACTTCTCAAAGATCGCTTCTCCACTAACCAAGTTGACCCATAAGGATGTAAAGTTTGTATGGGGTCAAGATCAAGAGAAGGCGTTCGAAGAATTGAAGATGAGATTGACTCAAGCTCCTGCTCTGTTATTACCCGATGGAAGTGAAGATCTGGTGGTTTATTCTGATGCTTTCTACTCGGGATTGGGGTGCGTGTTAATGCATAGAGGGAAGGTTATAGCTTACGCATCCCGACAGTTGAAGGTTCATGAGGTTAACTATCCTACTCATGACTTGGAGCTAGCAGTAGTGGTATTTGTGTTAAAGATTTAGAGGCACTACCTGTACGGGACAAAGTGCACCATATTCACTGACCACAAGAACTTGAAGTATTTCTTCGAGCAAAAAGACTTGAACATGAGGCAGAGAAGATGGTTGGAGCTCCTAAAGGATTATGATTGTGAGATCCATTATCATCCGGGCAAAGCCAACATGGTGGCAGATGCCCTTAGCCGAAAGGAAAGACGCGAGTCGATTCAGGTGAAGGCGTACCGGCTAATCATGGCCTCTGATGTTATGAAGCAAGTCAAGGAATTTCAAGATGAGGCTTAAAAGAAGATCGTCTTCTCTGAAAGGGTGAGCGGTCTGGTTGCGGAATTGGGTGAAAACACACTCGGTGTTAAAACCCGATTCGGGCGGATGTGGATTCCTTTACTTGGGGATCTACGGGTGAAGATTATGGATGAAGCTCATAAGACTCGATACTCTATTCATCCCGGTGCTACAAAGATGTACCAAGACATGAAGAAAGACTATTGGTGGTCGGGTATGAAATGTGATATGGTGGAGTATGTGAGTAAATGCTTTACTTGTTTACAAGTGAAGGCCGAGCATCAAAATCCATATGGGAAGATACAACATTTGGATATACCGGAATGGAAGTGGGAACACATCACCATGGATTTCATTACGGAGCTGCCGCGTAGTCCGAAGGGGTATGATGCTATATGGGTGATTGTTGACCGCTTGACGAAGAGCGCTCACTCCTACTGATGCGTGAGACATATTCATCCGAGAGGTTGGTGGATCTTTTTATTAAGGAGATTATGACTCGTCACGGTGTGCTGGTGCCTATTGTGTCTGATCGTGACATTCGGTTTACATCCAAATTCTGAAAGAAATTCCATGATGCCATGGGGACGAGGTTACATATCAGCACGGCTTACCATCCCCAGACTGATGGTCAGTCAGAAAGGACCATTCAGACATTGGAGGAGATGCTTCGGGCATGTGTGATTGATTTTGGGGGAAGTTGGGGGATGACCACTTACCATTAGCTGAATTCTCATACAACAACAGCTATCATGCCAGCATTGGCATGCCACCGTATGAGATGCTATACGGTAGGAGATGTAGAACACCCGTTTGTTGGGGTGATATTGGTCATAAAGAGTTAGGGAGCGTCGAGGTGATCGAGGCTATGACTAAAAAGCTTGAAAGGATCAAGGCCTTCATGATGGCAGCCAAAGATAGACAGAAGTCGTATGCTGATAACGACGCAGAACGATTGAGTTCCAGGTGGGAGACCAGGTTATGTTGAAGGTCTCACCGTGGATGGGTATCATTCGCTTCAGAAAGCGGGGCAAGTTGAGCCCGAGATACATAGGCCCTTTCCGAATCATTGCTTGAGTAGGAGAGGTGGCCTATAGGTTGGAGTTACCAGATGAGTTAAGTGGGATTCACCTGACATTCCACGTATCTCATCTAAGGAAGTGTATGGCGGATGAAGATATGATTGTTCCACTGGATGATATCAAGGTGGATGAACGGCTCAATTATGTGGAACAACCAGTGGCGATCATCAATCGAAAAGAGAAGAGACTGAGAAATAAAGTGGTTCCCCTTGTGCGTGTACAGTGGAAGCACAGGAAGGGATCCGAGTCAACGTGGGAGACTGAAGAGGAAATGAGACAATATTACCCACGTTTGTTCGAGGAATAACAGGTTTCGGGGACGAAACCTATTTAAGGGGGCTAGACTTATAACACCCGGTTATTTAGCTATTTTGAAGACGACGAAAGAAGAAAAGAAATAAAGTCCAAAGTCGGGGGACCAAACTCGCCAACGCACGAAATTGGGCAAATGGGGACATATTAAGGGAGAGGGTAGCCCTTACCCTCTCCCCACACCCACACAACTCAGCCAAAAGAGAGAAAGAAGAGAGAAAAGGGAGAAGAGAAGAAGAAAGCTTGGTTCGAGCGGGTTCGAGTAAGCAAAATCGTTGTGTAGCGAGTCAACATGAAGCTCTTCTTCTTCTTGTAGTTTGTGTGAGTTCTAGGACCCCTATTTTACTTGTTTTCAACTGATTTGGGGCTAGAACACATAGTAAACCCGTTTTGTATGTGTGTGTGTTTGACCCATTTGGGTGTGATTGTGTTTGATGCGTTTGGAATATGTTCTTGGCTTATGTGTGCTTGAATGGTGTTATAGTATGTATTCCTAAGGTTTAGGATGGATGATTTGGGGTTAGAATGCGTTTGGATGAGCTTGGAGGTCGAAAATAGCAGATTGGGTTCGAGAAGACTGCATTCTGCATCAGTTAGGGCTAGGCGACCGACTGGAGGCCATACGGCCAACTGGAGGGCGATTGGGGTTCAGTCGCACGATTGAGGTTCAGTCGCACGACTGGGGTCCAGTCGTATGGGGAGTCATGCGACTGAGAGTCCACTCGCATAGGTGCTCATTCGCATGAGGTCCATTTCATGAGGTCCATTCGCATAGTGTCCATCGCACGATTGAGAGTTCATTCGTACAATTGAGAGTCCATTCGCATGATTGAGAGTCCATTCGCATGATTGAGATTCCATTCGCACGATTGAGAGTTCATTCGCACGATGGGTGTTCATTCGCATTGGTGTTCTTCCGCATAGGTCCAATCGCATGATGTTCAGTCGCACGAAGACCGTGCAACTAAAGGGTGCCTATACGCCCAAATAGGGCTGTTGTACCCGAGGAGGAACATAGTTAAAGTACTAACTTTCGGGGGAAAGTGCAGATGTAAGTTTTGACTTGGAAGTTCCCGTTGGTACACGTAAGATGACCGTGGGGATCTTAGAAGTTATGTAGGGCATCATAATGATGATGTTGCATGTTTATGCATGATGTATGTTATGTAGTATGATGATGCCCTGTATAGTAATGCTATAGTGTATGTTGATGTTGCCCTGTATAGTAATGCTATAGTGTATGTTGATGTTCCTTATTATGATGTATGGTTATCTTTCTCGTGGCTTTACGTGTTTATGTAATGAATGAAACGAAAGTATTATGTAACGTAAAGTGAAGATATGAAAGAGGAACTGATGAATGAATGCATGCATCAATGAATGATGAAAGTAATAAAAGTCTTGCGAGCATTAGATATCGGGACACTCCAATTAAGGTGTTAGCCAATGGGTGTTGGGTTCGCTACTGCGGGAGGATGACATCGGGGTCTTTCTTTGTGATCGACCATTATTATAGAACATCTACCGCTCATACCTAGTACTGCGGCACCACGTTTAGCTCTCTCTTCATAGACTTCAGCCAGTAGCTAAATAGTTCTGGGGTTGTAGCATAGGTATTGGTATGGAAGATATCTGGTGCGCAGAAAAGAGTAATGCTGATGATGAACGAATAGAGAAGATATAATGATATTATCTACGTGTACGTATGATGTGTGATAGCATGAAAGTAAAGAACTGGTTTTAATGAAAGTAAAGTATGTTTTTAATATAAAACTAGAAACTCACTCAGCACGTGACTTTTTATGTGTTTCCAGTTGGTAGGTAAGGTTGCTGAGGATGGCACGAGGCGGCTACTCAGCTCTTTTTGGATGACATTCTTTTGTTTAACGTTTTTGTATTGTAATGCGAACAAATGATGTTTTGTAGTGAATGTTGTATTACTTTGCAAAAGTGTTTCATTAAAAGAAATGAAAATGTTTTATTTAAAAGTTCCACTGCAATGTTTATAATGTTAATGAAATTATATGTTTATGTGCGATGAATGACCAGCTGTGAGGTGCCCGGGAACGGGGCCTTACATTTTCTTTCAGTTTAATCTCAAATAATTGGGGATATTTTCTCTTGACTTCATCTTCCCTTTCCTATGTATTTCAAGTCCTCATTTTGAATTCCATTTGACTTTTACTATCGAGATATTACTTCTCTTTAAACTTTTCACTTCTCTATCCATAATTGCTACTGGTTCTTTGTCACACCCCGGCCGACGGCGGAATCATCGGGGCGGACGAATGTGAAACGATAGTTCATAGCACATGGAACTAATAAGTTGAAATAATATTAAATATCATTTTTATTGTACATTACAAGACTATTAAATCATTACAATACAAACAAGATATAAACAACAACATAAGATTTTCAATTAAACTAAGTCCAATTCGTATATGAGCACGAAGAGATCCTCAAGTAACAAACCTAAAACATATTAAAAATAAAGGGTCAACTTTGAAAGTTGGTGAGTTCCCATGGGTTAAACATAAATATATATAAAAAAAAGATTTACAAGTAGCAATTCATGTTAATGGTTATGAATTACCGCAAGTTTATAGAACACATATAGCTACAATCAAACCTCGACTTAATTACAAGTTTATACGATTGGCTAAGTGTACTTGGTTCCCGTGATGAACAAGTCATACGTCATCAGGAGCCGGTAATACATCAGCTTTAGCACCAAATAGGTTTGTCAGGCCCATAGATTTAAGACGTCACCATGCTAGCAATAGTTAATGATTGTCAACATATAATGTACCTCATATAATACTCACAATAATACCAATAACCATTACAAAAAGTAAAGATGAATTGCATGTACATTTACAAGTATCAATATGTTTACAAGTGTAAGTTCATAAGGTTAACATGTTTCACCCCAAAAGGTGTGAAATAAAGTAAAAGGGGCATGGAAAACTCACATAGAAAACTCACAAGATGCACTTAAGATAACAACAAGAGAGTAAGATGGGTTCCAATGATTCCTTCACGATCCAACCTAAGATTTGTTGTCATAGGATTAGAATAAAGTTAAGATTCAAGGGTAAATATGAATTAGGGTTCATTTGGAAATTTGAGGGTTTTATTGTTTAATTAAGTCAAATAGATTATAATAATGAAATCGGTTAGGTTTTAGTTCAATAAGGTTGGTATAAATCAATTAAGAATAAGAACGATAGTGAATGATGTAATAATTTAATTTATTTAAATAAATAAGGATTAAATATAAAGTGAAAATAAGTAACTAATTTAGAAATTAATCATTTAAAATTGATAAAGATGATTTATTGAATACTTACTTATATGACTTGCAAAAAGAATAAAATTATTTAAAGTCATTTTATAAAGTTTTTAAACGTTTTAAATAATCTTTATAAAGATCTTATAATATCAAAAACCTAAAATAAAGAATAATAGAAATTATATTGTTTTATAAGTTTCAAGAATTTAAACAAAAATTTAAGGAATAAATTTAAAACCAAGATGAATCGTTAGTACGTATTTACATACTACTCAAGTATTTAATTTATATTAATTGATGAATAAAAATTAGGCATTTTAAGTGTGAAAAGTAAATAATTATTTATTTACAATATAACATAGTTAAATACTTAATTGAATATTTAATGATTTAAATAACTAATTGATTAATTATTTAAAGTATTTGTAACATATAAATTTTAAAACGGTTTGAAATAATATGAGTTTGAACTATAATAATTTTATAACATTTTAAATAAAGTTTATTTTTATAAATCTTGTTATTATTAAAAAAGGTAATTTAATTTAAAAAAAATTATATGTTTTAATATCCTAAAAAATTAATTTAAAAATATCTATAATGTTTTAGTTAACAAAACTATTTTTATATTAATATTATGATATACTAATAATTTTCTGAATTAAAAATATAAAAGACATTAACTAAAATAAAAACATGGCAGAGGCAGGGTTCGAACCCCTGACCTCCCATGTATAATAATTGTTGCTAACCGGAGGGCCAAAGCCCAGAACTTGTTTTAAATTATAAAATAATTAAAAAAAATCATACTTCAAATAAACCCCCAAATCACTCAAGAATCCTAGATTACAAATGTTTCAAATTGAACCTCAAATTGATGTTTTTAATTAAATCAACCATAGGGATTTGATTGCCCATGTGAAACCGAGTATATATATGTGTGAAACTTACGTGATTAAGTTCGGATTTGATGAAGATGATAGCAAGAACCGTCGCGACTACGCGGATGTTGATTTAAGGTGTAAACGTTGTTGTTAATCAAATTAGCTTTGTAGATAGATTCTAAAGTCGATGATAAGCAAATTCCCTCCGTTAATTAGCAATGATTTGATCGATTTCACTATGAATGGGTTATGAGTTTGATTCGGTTGTTTCGAGTATGATTCGGTGTTTAAGTTACGGTTTCAACTGCAATTAACTTTGTGCATTCATTCTAATTGATTAAGAATACGTTTATGGACGTATTAATTAGACAATTGATTGGTTATTGAGATGAAACTGATTTGGGTTTCAATTGAAGGTTCGGTTCGAGTACACAGGCATGAATTGACCGATTAAACTTCAATTTAAATGTGGTCATGCGTTCAAAAACGGGTCATGTAGCGATTTAATGGTTAATGGGGGTTAATAATGGTTAATCACCGGAAAAACGGGGGTGAGGGAGGGCGGTTTTGGGTTGTTTCACTCAAATTACACTTTTGGTCCCTCGTCCTTCGTTAGTTGTTATTTTATATTAAAACTTTTATATTAAGTTTTAGAAAATACATATTAGACCCTGAACTTATATGGGTATTCAAATTAATTATTTATAAGTCTTTATAACTTTATAAAGTTTGTAAGTTTTATAATTTTGTTTATTTATTTCTAATAATTAAGATTTATAGTTACTAATAAAACTTTATAACTCCAAGTTATTTAAAACTCATAAATAATATATAAAATATCATAAACTTATAAATTAATTATATGGTAAAAAAGTTAATAAATCTGAATTAAATCACCAATTAATACATTCATGGTTTTTTTAAATCTTCAAAATGTAAGTAGTTGTTTGATTAATGTGCTTATATATTAAACCAATGAAACGGGTTCGGGTCCATATGTTCAAAAATAGCAGATGTTGCATTCTTGCACAAAATAAAGTTTCTTATCTATTTTGATTTCCTATATTACTACCTTTAATGTCTCATCAATCAGACATTTCTTCAAGTTGGATACATGGAATGTATTATGTACTTCATTTAACTCCTGAGGCAAATCTAACCTATATGTTACAGGACCAATGCTATCAGTTACTTCAAAAGGGCCAACATACCTAGGGTTTAACTTATTATTTTCCTAAATTGGATAATTCCCTTTGATAGTGATATTTTTAAGTATACCTTATCTCCTATTTGAAATTCTAAATGCTTTCTTCTTTTATCAGCATAACTCTTTTATCTATCACGTGCTGCATTCAACATGTCCTTAATTTCACTAATTTTATTAAGTTATGAACTGTAAGTTGTCTATCTCCCCAAACATACGGTTTATCTTTCTGAGTCAATTCTGTCAAAGGTTGAGCTATTCTTGAGAAATTTTCTATAAACCTCCTATAATAACCTGCCAAATCTAAGACTTGATGTACTTCAGTTGGTGTTTTTAGAACTTCCCAATTCTTAATTGCTTTGATCTTTGCTGGGTCGACCTGAATCTTTTTTAGTTAACCACATGTCCTAGGAATTGTACTTTTCTTTTCTAAAATTCACACTTTGAAATTTTGGCGTACAACTTTTCTTTCTGAAGTAACTCCAAGGTTTGCCTTAGGTGCTTCTCATGCTCTATCTTACTTTTAGAATAGACTAAGATGTCGTCTATAAAGACTATGAAAAATTTATCTAGGTAAGGTTTGCACACTCTATTTATGAGATCCATAAATACTGCATGAGTATTAGTTAATCTAAATGACATTACGAGGAGCTCATAATGACCATATTGAATTCTAAACATAGTTTTAGGTATATCCTCATCTTGTACTCTTAACTGGTGATAACCTAATCTTAAGTTAATTTTTGAAAAGTAACTAGATCATTGCAGTTGATCAAATAGATCATCTATTCTAGGGAGAAGATATCTATTTTTAATGGTTACTTTATTGAGCTCTCTATAATAGATGCACATCCTAAAGGTTCCATTTTTCTTCTTTATGAATAAAACTAGAGCTCCCTAAGGTGATACGTTAGGATGTATAAATCCCTTTTCTAATAAATCCTAGAGTTGACTCATTGACTCTTTCATTTATGTTGGTGCCAAACGATACGAAGACTTAGCAATAGGGGCAGTCCCTGGTACTAATTCAATTTTGAATTCTAATGGCAAGGGGGCGACAATCCTGGTAATTCTTCTAGAAATACTTTCGAATATTCTCTAATAATAGGATCATCTCCTAAGTTCTTCTTATCTGGCTTCGTATCAACTACATGCGCTAGAAATGCTAAACATTTCTTTTTAAATATTTCTGAGCCTTCTTACATGAGACTATTTTCATAACACCTCTAGGTTTTTCACCATATACAAAAAGAATTTTATTATTCTTAATCAAAGGAATTTTAATCATTCTTTTTCCACAGATAATTTTAGCCTGATTCTTACTTAACCAATCCATACCCACAACAATGTCAAAACCTACTAATTCAATTGGAATCAAATCTATGTAAAAGCAATGATCATCTAAATTTAAGGTATAGTTAGGAATAACTTCACTGGCTTCTATTAATTTTCCATTAGCTAATTCTATCATATACTTATTTTTCAGTTTCTTTGACGCTAAACTAAGTATAGGTTTAAATGTATTCGAAACAAAACTACGAGTTCCTCCTGTATCGAATAATATAGTTGCGTACTGATCATTAATAAGGAGCGTACCCTCACCACTTCTGGTTTTTGTCATGCCTCTTCAGCTTGTAATACAAATGCTTGTTTGGGTTCGTTAGAGTTTTTCCTTTCAGTTCCAGACCCTTATTGTGAAAATGATTCTCATTTCCACATTGGTAGCAAACTATTTTAGGGTTTACGGGTTCCTTACATTCTCTTGATATGTGTCCCTTCTTTTAAATTATAGTAGGTTACTATCATGCTGGCATCTCTTACAAGCATTGCACCATGATTGACCTTCTGTCTGCAGTCTCTTTTCCTGGACAATTCCCATGAAGTTCCTTACTAGATTCATGTTTATCTTCTTATTCTGGTTTCCTCCAAATTTCCCTCCTGAGTTGTTGTTGCACTTCCTTTTCTCTCCAATCTTTGAATCAGTCAATGATTCATTCCTTATTATTTCATCAGTCAAGCTTTCTGATAATGTTCCTGCATCCTGAAAAGTCTTTGGCATTGCTGACTTAACCATTCCTCTTATCGTGGTACTTAACCCTAGATATATCTCCCTATTCTTTTAGCTTCTGGTGTTACTAGATGTGGTACTAATCTAAATAACTTATTATATCTATCTGTATACTCCTGATGTGCAACACCCTTCATTTCTAGTGCTAAGAATCCTGCTTCTATCCGTTTAATCTCATTATAAGGAGAGTATTTCTCAATCACTAGGTTTTTAAATTCTTCCCAGCTTAACCCATTCATAACATTCATTCCTCTATTTTGAACTTCCATCTTCCACCATGACTGTGCTTCTCCTTTAAGAGAATGTGAAGCAAACATGGTCTTGCAGTTATCAGCATATTCACTGATATCAAATTCTAACCAATGTAGTGCTTGTACTGCTCCTCCTTTTCCATTAAAGTCTTGGGGTTTAAAAGACATAAAAGTATTATAAGAACATCCCTTTTAACTCCACCTATAACTTCTTCCTCATGGTGTTCTATTCCATTAGCTTTCCCTGGTTCTTCGTTTCCAGGTTGTACACCTCTGAAGTTAAGGTTCTGTTAGAGTTGAGCTACTAATGTAGGTATTGCAACTTCTAATTCCCGAGTCACTATTTGAGAAATTCTTTCATTCTCATTTGCAGTGATATTCACTGGTGGAATATCTTCTCCTAACCTAGTTCTTGGTCGTCCAACACGTGGAGTTCTTCGTACAGGTTAAGTATTTCTCCTTGGCGGCATATTTCACCACATATTAATTATACGTATATCAAAAAAATTTTATTCAAATTATAACATAACAATTAATAGTCATACATAATATATTTCATTATATTCTTATTCTACATATTTTAAAATAGTCACATAACGGATTAAGTTTTCTATAATTCTAATTTCCCCAAACCCAGTTCCGTACTTAGTGAAGATACTTTTGCTTTCTTTCTTCACTTCCTTGACATCTACTTGGATCACCTGAATTTTTGTTGTATCTTCTTAACTCTCTTAAGAATCTGGTTGGTTGTTTCTATCTGACAATCTTCCAACCTTTGTCTCTTGATTCCTCTTTCTTTAGTTTCAGAATTATCAGGTTGAGCTGTGGGTGTCATCTCAGATGTTAGGGGAAAGGTCTCTGGGTTTTGATGTTCTGGCTTCTGAATTTTCTTAGCTAGAAATTTCTTGCCACGTCGTACACTTTTCCTAGGGGTCTTGATTGTATAACCCTCGATTGTTACTAGTGCACGTCGGACGTAAAACTTTGGCTTTATGTTAGTCCTGGTCTCGGGTTAGGATATTTCTATATTGTTCTAAGGCTCAATTTCTGGTGTTGTTTCTTTATGGTTGCTATGATCCGAAGGATCAGTTTCATTATAATAGTTATCAGAATTACCAGTACTCATACTGCAAAAATTCTTACAAAATTTCAATTTATACTATCACTAGTTCAAGCACTAGTAAAATAAAATTCACAAAATCTCAAATTCATACATTGGTCATATACATCTCATATATGCAAGTCTCATTATTATCTAAGCATAGACATGTTCACCTAAACATGCTAAAAAATATTATCATATGAGCTTATGGTTATAGTCTAGGTATTTACTAATAATACCTAATTCTCTATAACCAATGGCTCTGATACCAAGCTGTGCTACCAATCTGTCACATCCCGGTGAAAGCGTGAAATGCTTGGGTGTGACTTTTCATTCAAAACACACTGATTACAATAACATACAATCCCAGCAATAACCAAACATAAACTTCCATTAATTATATCATTAGGATTACAATATTCATACAAAATTTGTCCAACTGTTAAACTTTTACATATTGTTTAGTAACCCTAAATTAAAAGATCTATCATAACCACTTCATATGATCTCCCGGCTAGTAATGGACGTGAATTTTCACGTGAAGACTGAGATCCATTAAATCCAAAGTGATCCAAACACACACAGCTTCCCTATATACTCGTACCATCCATTATTTACGTATAAACTAAGTTATAATGTTATACTCAAATAGTCAACATAAGTTAGGGAGAACATAGGTTTATTTAATAACATAATTTCTTTTAATTGATGTAAAATAAATAAACTCACAACCAAACCTACATAAATGCAAAGTGATTCATAACTGTCAAATACAAATCACAGAATCAAATAATATAACATCATAATCCTCATTCGGCAGATGCATGATGACATATTTCTAAGTAGCGCTACCTATGTTATTTGATGGTTCCTCGTCCAAATTAATGGTTATGTTAATATGACAGTACTATCTTAAAACTTTTAAAATTTGCATCAATTTCAATAACAAACAGTATGTTTTTTTCCCAAAATTTATAAACAAGAAGGGGTTATGTTACTCACCTTATTTCCAGCATCAAATCAAATATTTCTATAAAATAATTATTTGTTAGAAATAAATCTTATTTCTTTAAAACTTTCAGCATTTATATCAGTAATCAAACCAAAAATTCTAAATAGTAACTACGGTTGTCCAAAAATTACCAAATTTTACAAGTAGTAATATTCTAAAATCTAAATTATCCCATAAAATTTAAATAAGTATCTCATTGCAGGTAATTTATTATAATTTTTATAAGTTTTATAATAATTGGCAGAAATAGTTATCTATATTTAAAAATTCTGAAATTTCTACAAACTGTCTGATTCTGTATATCATAATTTATGTAAAAATTTTATGATTTTACCTACTGTTTTACTATTTCTTTCAATTTTCTTCTCATTAATTATTCTAAAATATGAAACTTTATGAACTTGTAAATTAATTCATGAAATTTATTCTGTAATTCAAATATAATATTAGGGTCATCATATAAATTTTCTAGATTTTTACTAAGTCCGGATCTTCTATTTGGTATTTTTCTTCTATTTCCTTAATTTAATCAAATAAATTAATAAATCACATATTAGTATTTCATATTTTTTAGTTTTTTATTTCTAATATTTCCTAACAAATTTCTAAATTTTATTCCCATAATCATAATTATTTAACTAATTAATCTAATCTACTTAGTAAATCATGAAATAACAAATATTTCAACCCTTTTCAAATCCTTTGTTTTTGTTTAAATCTTTGGTTTTGTAAAATTTCTCAAACTTGCTGTAACATCCGCCATTTTTCAAGTTAAAACCCAAATCCAAACCCATTTTAAACTTCCATTATTAAATTATTTTAATAATTTTAATGAATCAAATATGTTAATGTGTAATATAACCAATATTGACAATTGTTTTATTCAATTTCAATATATTAAATCATTTAAATAACTTATAATAATTTTTATAATTTATAAAATAAATATAAAAGATTATTAATATGTATAAGATTTAAATATTTAATTAAAATAAATAATCAAATTACAAGTTCTTATTTGATTTATAAAGTCTCCAAAGATTTAATAAAAAAAGAAGTTGTTAAATTAAAATTAGATTTGTAACTCATCATAAACTCTTTTGAAAGACTTGTAACTCATCATTAATATCATTCATAACCCCCCTCCTAACCTCAACTATAAAAGCATGCTTTAGGCCAAACTTTTCATTTGCTCATTCTTCAAAAATCTCACTCTCATATCTTTCTTTCATCCATTGGTTATGATTAATTTTAAGAATTTTATTTTACAAGTAATTTTAATAAGTTTCTAATACTAAAGTAACCTTATAATTGCTTTTATATTATGTATATCTATATTGTTCTAATCATCCTAACATTCAATTGTTCTCATGTTCTTATTTTATTCTTTCTTCTACTAAATCTCTTTTAATTTTAATCATTATTTGATCATTTTCATTCTAACTTTCACTAACTTTATAACAATCACTAAAATACCTAAATCAAACTAAGAACATGCTAACGTAAACAAAGAATCTCGATTGCATATGGACGGCTATGCCGCCGCATTCGGTTATTCCACAAGATTATTTCTCTAAATGATGACTATGCTAAAGTCTTGGAATATTTTTTTATAACTAAAATGAAGTATAATATACCATATATCAACAAAATAAATTTGTTCTAACCCGTTTCATGCTTTAGCTATTTTAAAAGTGCAAATAAGTGTCTTACTACATATTTGGCAGAATATAGTCTAACTTCAACTAACCATAACTTGATCATAACAAACTAAATTTGAGTAAAATCAGACTTCAATATGAAGTTCATTGAATTACATTTTTAATGATAGCTTATACGTCTTCAAACTCAATCGGACGACTCAACAACAGCCTTCACAAGATAAGTGCGCATTTCAGCACCTTCTGTCTTCTGTTGCAGTTTTGACCTATTTACGTATTTTTTCATAAAAACGTTTCTGAACGAAAGTTGTCCGGGAGACTCTGAACTAGTCAACTATAAATGTTTATAATTTTATGAAACCGTTTGCTATTTTTAAAACATGTTCAAACACGTACCAAACATTCTGTCCAGAATTGATACAATAGTCTTTTTCCAATCTACCTTTCGCTTTTTGATACTCTCTAAACATCCTAACTTCTTGTAATGAATTCCGAACTCAAGTTATTGTTTTTTATTTATCCTTTAGGACATCACCTTTGACTCTTGAACATCTAAGCTGCAGGACCAGGTGAAGGACTTATGCACTTGTACAACACAACAACATAAAGAAGAGAGTGTATATCAACACTTAACAATTCAAATGGGGAACTGGTAAGAATGAGTTTAGAGAACTAAGAAACACAAGATGTAAACGAGACAGAAACTAGAGCAACACACAAGCAGTTGGTTTTCAAGGTTAATTTATATTGATCTTCTAGTTTCTTACAAAGTGGTTTACAAAGTTCAACCAAAAACTTACTTAGTTACAAGAATCAGAAAATACTTATACTATAACCTACAGCCGGCCATACTTTGAAGGCCAGCTGGATACATGAACTAGACAACAAAAATTCATGTAGAGTCAAAAGGTAGATTGTCTTTTGACTAGTGACTATGACATGTCATAGCTCACATCCTAATATATTACAAAAAGGATAAAGTACATAAAGTGGAAAGTTACAGACTCAAGACCTCAATGTACAGTTTACCAAAAGCATGGACCTTTTCACCAACTCATGAAAGGTTGGTGACTTATCTGAGTGGCAGCGGAAAGTGGTTCAGCTTTAGGTAAAATGTACATCAGATAAAGCATGTAATATAAAAGTCTTTGGAAGAAATCTGTCTTCAATGGTTGGCTTCGGAAGGCTTTGTCCTTGAAGCTTCGGAAGATTTCATCTTTTGGCTTCGAAAGATATTGGTCTTGGCTTCGAAAGATTTCACACTTAGAATAATTTCTAAGTCAGTGTGAAACTTCTAAAGAATTCTACTTCAGTATACATGTGCATGCATGCAGGAAAGACTTTGAGTGTTTAGGTTGCGTCAACCTTACTAATAACCTTACAAACTCCCCTAGGCTAATGCTACCAAAACACTTTTAAGACTCTAGATATTGACAGTCCTCATTATGATGATGACCATCCCTTTTTTCATGAGATGGTCAGGACCACTCAGACTCTCATAGTATCTTCTCATGCCAAAGAGATCATGCAGAGGTAGATTGAACATATCCTGCCATGTGTAGACATGTTCAATACCCTAAACTATTATGACATGCCATCTTTTTGGATTTATGGTGTATGTCCAAGATAAGATGGGTCTTCCTCATGCCAGAGGAGCTGCTTGAATTAGAGTTGGTGGGGCATCCTCTCGTTGCACATCCTCAGGATGTTCTGACTCATCCTGATGTTTGGAGGTGGATATTACCTTCTTCTTCTTCTTTGACTTTGGTTTGGAAACCATCCTTTTCCTTATCTTTAAACTCTTTAACTGAGAAGACTGGCCTGCAGCACCTGATTGATCTTTTTTGTCTTTCTCAGTTGGGTCTTCCTCTCTCACAGGTTCAGATTGAGAGGGGACAGATCCCTGCTGTGGATCAGAAGTGGAAGTTTACTGAGATTCAGCAGGAGGTTCAGGTTGTGTTGTCTTAGGTGTTTCAACCTTAACATCCACTTCCTGAGGGACCTGACTTGGTGGGGAGTGTAAGTCAACAAGTTCACCTCTTTGATCTTCTGCTTGATCACCCTGATGTGCTCATCCATGGTGGATAGAGACATGGGACCAAGTATCCTTCTGGAAAATCCAAACAGCTTCAAGAAGCTCATCATCTTCTATCTATCAGCAGATTTTTTCAAATTCTTATGAATGATGGCTCTTGATTTTACAGCTTCTTCCCTTAACTTCCTTTTGGTGATCTTTCTTTCTTTAGCTACATCAAGTTCAAGTTGTTTGCGGTACTCAAACTCAATATAGTCAAAGGGTAAGGGAAGAAGTGTATCAGCTTGATAGAGGTCTGTGGCACTCAGGTAGTTGATCATATTGATCCTATCCTTTTCTTTGTCTACCTGAGGTTCTTGTGGTACCACATCTTCTTGTTCCTGAGTTTCTTGAACTGGTGAGAGAGTAGGCATATGCTTATAGAGCCTCTTCCTTCTTCTTTCTTCTTTGATTTTCAGAAGAAACTCCGCATCCTCTTCTTCCTTTCTCTCTTTTGATAGTTCCATGTCAGCCAGTTCATTCAACTCATTTAAGGGGAGAGAAATGATATTATCAATATCATAGTTCCTAGTCTGTAAGTAGTTTATCCTGGCTGCCCTTAACTCATCATCCTGAGTATTTGGTCTGGGGGCTGCCCTGATGGCATTTTCCATGAGCCTTGCAGACCCAGTAGAGAAACTTTCTCCCCTTAGCTTCCTTTTCCTCTCTCTCTCCTCCTCCTCAATCTCCTTAGGAGTTAATTTCCTTTTCCCTTTGTTACTCACAGACCTTTATGACTCAGGGTGGAGAGAGCTTTGGCCTTCATTGCTTGGTGTAGCTTCCAAGCTCTGGCCAGAGAGAGGTTGAGATGCACCTTCACCAGCAGGTGTCTCATCAAGGGTTTGAACATCTGCAGCAGTTTGTGGTGAGACAGGGCTCTCAGGTTCTACCACTGGGCCTTCAGTTAAGGTTTTCCCTTTGAAGCTAATCTCAGAGTCTGCCTCAACATCCAGTTGACCGATGGTATTGCCTGATTGCCTTTGTCTTCCTCTTAGGCTGAACTCTGCAGTATTCCTTTCTTGAACTCTTTGAAGAATAAGAGTTCTTCTAGTAGTATCATACCTCCACCCAAAAATATGAGCTAGAGTTGGTGGAGATGATACTGCTCTTGGGATGCCTTTCTTAAATAGACTCCTGATGACTGAGTCTATGTTGTCCACATTAATATGGACTTGAGAAAGTTGCTGAGTATGCACAACTGCAAGTGAGGATGGTGAGTCCTCAATGTCCATACTCCCTGAGGAACTCCCAGGTTCTGTGATTGTAATGACTTCCTCCTCCCTTTTTGGTAGCATCACCCCCTTGCACAGGGGAGCTTGGAATTAGGTCAATTACATTCACAGGTTCTTATGTTCCTGGTTGAGTTTCTCTTAAGGGTCTCCTAGTTAGTTGTTCCTTGAGATAAGATATCTCAAGTTGCTGATCATTGACCCTGTGTTGCAAGGTAGTCACTTGAGATTCAAGATGACTAACCTTGGAGACTAAATAGGTGCATGTTGTTCTTGGCTGGGGGATGAGAGAATGGGACCAAGGTCCTCTTCCTCACCAGCATGGTGTTCTTGGCTGCTGGATTTCCTCTGCTCAGTGATTACTTCAGTTGAAGTGTCAATGGGCTTAGTTGCCATGGTTGAGGTCTGAATGATATAATCACTTTCTGAAATGAGAGCCTTTTCCATATGGATATCCTATACATGTTCAGAAGTATCCACCTAAGTGATAGGTGACTGATGTGGGCTAGACCTAGATGACTCAGGAGCACTCATCTCCCTTTGAGGAGTGGTGTAGTAGGAAGACTCATGGTACTCACTAGCATCTAAGTCCTCATCAGTATAGAAGTCAAGGTTGGAAATTGGTTGGCTTAAATCTAAAGGCTGGGGATGGTAGCTGTCCCTGAAGGTTGTTCACTTGAGTGTTGAGACTCAGAGTGAAGGCTTAAGGCTGTTGGGCTTATAAGCTCATCAGGCTGAGCATGAGGAACCTCAGCACTGATTCTGGAAGTGATGCGAGTGGTCTGCTCCTCGGGGGAAGTGGGAGCTCCAGTGTCTACTTCCTCCTGTGTAGGTGAGTATATGGGGGCCTACACAGACTCAATAGCTTGTGCAGGGGTTCGTTTGTGTTTTCTTTGGTAGGTAAAGGTGATTTGTGGTTGTTTTGGTGGTTGGAATGTAGAAGGTGTGGGTTCAACACTAGCTTGTGTTGCTAGGTTGTCACCTTGAGCAATGAGCTCTAACATTTTTGGGACAAGAGCTGTTTCTACCCCTGAGAAGCCAACAGTTGGCTTCTTCAAGATTTTAAAGATGCCGGGCTTCATTTGTCCCAATTTAAGAATATTACCTATTTCCCTCAACTGTGAGCCCAGTTCACAATTGAGAATGTATTGAACATATCTAGGAAACATGTAATACTCTAAGGAGTCTACGTTTGCTATTAAATTTGTATATACAAATTGAGAATACCTAAACTTGACCCCCTGAACCATTCCATGTACTATGAAGGAGAGATCTTCAGGAATCTGGTCCCATCCTCCATGCTTGTTAGTCAAGCTGTGGATGACCACATGAAGTAAGTACTTCCACTTAGATGAGACCTTCCCTTTCCGGAAGATCTTTGTAGAGAAATCTTCTTCATAACCCATCTGCTCAAAGGAATGGTTGACAACTTCCATTGGGAAGAACACTTCACCTTCTTCATCACCCAGCTGAAGATGAGTGTTGATGATGGCCTGAGTGATGAAGACTGTTCTCCCCTTCACTGTGGCAGACAGTGCCTTCTCCCCATCCAAAATGACCTCTTGGCAGGTCTTCCAGAATTCAAGCAAATGATCATCATAAAGAGGAGGATCAATGGTAAGGGAGGTGAAGTAGTTAGACAAAGTTAAGAATTGGCATACCTCTGAGAAATAGGGATCTTTCTCATAGTTAAACAGTGCAACCTGATTGTGTTGCCTGTGTAACTGCATAGAAAAATCTGGATCATTTCATCTGTCAAGTTTGGCCATTTTGAGTAAGCTTAGATGTGAAGGAATGATGAATGAAGGCAGTTTCAGAGAGAAATCTTAGAATTTAGGTTTGGAGAGAAGATGAAGATGATAAAAAGAGGGGGAACCGACAGGGTTTATATGTGAAAAGGATTTGAGACAAGTTAATGAAAGAGGATAAACTTTGAAATCCATAAGGCGGTCCCACCTCTGAAAAAGTAGTTTGCTTTTTGCTCAAAGGCTTTTGTGAACAGATCAGCATATTGTTCATTTGTGTTAACCTTAACTAGTTTAATTAATCCTTTTTCAAAGTTATCTCTAATTAAATGATACCTGATGTTTATGTGTTTTGTCCTTGAGTGTTGTATAGGATTCTCTGTGATAGAGATAGCACTGTTAGCTATGTGAATGGGAGTCTCCTTGAAGTTGAAACCATAGTCAAGCATCTGATTCTGAATCCAAAGCACTTGAGCATAGCAACTCGCAGCAGCAATGTATTCAGCTTTAGCAGTTGATGCAGAGACACAGGATTGTTTCTTGCATTTCCATGAGACAACCCTTCCACCAAGGAACTAACATCCCCTAGATGTAGACTTTGCAGTCATATTGCAACCACCATAATCACTATCTGTATATGCAAACAGATTGAAGTCAGAATTTTTGGAATACCAAAGACCCGGTGTTGGGGCACCTTTGAGGTATCTTAGAATTCTCTTGAAAGTGATAAGGTGAGACATCCTGGGGTTGGCTTGATATCTTGCACAAATGCATGTGGCAAACATGATATCAGGCTTGCTAGCTGTAAGATACATAAAAGACCCAATCGTAGCCCTATAAAGGTGTTCATCCACACACTCCCCCTCAAGATCAGGCCCAAGGGAGTGGTTTCTTGCTATGGGTGTCTTAGCAATCTTACAATCAGTCATGATGAATCTTTTGAGTATATCCTGAACATACTTTGACGGACTTATAAAGATTCCATCTTTAACTTGCTTCACTTGAATGCCCAGAAAGAAATTTAGCTCCCCCATGGAACTCATTTCAAATCTGTCTTTCATCAGCTACTCAAAGTCTTTACAGAGCCTTGGATTAGTTGAACCAAAGATGATGTCATCTACATACACTTGAACTAGCAGTAAGTTATTTCCCTGTCCTTTGATGAAGAGGGTTCCATCTATAGTACCTCTTCTGTATCCATGCTTGCAGAGATACTAAAATAGAGTCTCATACCACTTTCTTGGTGCTTGGTGTAGCCCATAGAGAGCCTTATCAAGCTTACAGACATAATTAGGGTGATCAAGATCTGCAAAACTAGGTGGTTGTTTGACATACACCTATTCATCACACCCCATACAGAAAAGCACACTTGACATCAAGTTGATAGACCTTGAAGTTCTTGGATGCAACAAAGGCCAAGAATATCCTAACAGCTTCTAGTCTTGCTACAGGAGTAAAGACATCAGTGTAATCAATTCCTTCTTCTTGTGTGTATCCTTGAATAACTAGTCTAGCTTTGTTCTTGATGACAATACCTCTATCATCTTTCTTATTCCTAAATACCCATTTGGTTCCTATAGTAGTCTTCCCATGAGGAAGAGGACATAGGTTTCGAACATTCTATCTCTTGAATTGAAGTAGCTCCTCCTGTATGGCTTCAATCCAACTTCCATCCTTCAGAGCCTCATCACCTTTCTTAGGCTCTATCTGGGACAAGAAACAAGAGTGAAGACTAACATTTACTTCATGGGTTTGTCCTCTTGTTCTTACCCCGGTGTTAACATTTCCAATGATGTTTATGGTAGGATGGGACTTGTAGATCCTTAGCTGAGGGATCACAGCAAGTTGCTGAGACAGATCTAAGTTAGAGAAATTTAGATCTGGCATGGATGCTTCCTCCACCACTTCAACACACTTATCAAGAGAAACTTGATCCAATGAGTGTGTGACATCATTGATATGTTCATCTATGGGGTGGTTATCAACATCAAGAAATTCTTGATCACTGTCACCACCACCATCATCTTCTTCTACATTTGAAGTTTCTTTGTTAGTCTGTTGAGCCTCTGAGCTGGAACTTGAAGGCATCTCAGATGGATCAGCTGTAGTTGTCATTGTTCTGCTGATAGAAACTTCATTTGCTGAAATAGTTACAACTGGAGCTGAAGATGTGTAACTTGAAGGTCTTCTTAGCTCAAATCTTGGATCAGGATCACCTAGAGGTAAAATATCCATAGACCCTGAAACATTCTCACAAGATTTGTTAAAATAGTTGGTAACTAAGTTAAGATCAAATAGCCAATCCGGACCAGAACCTTTCACACTAGGAGTGTGCTTATTGAAAGTCACATTGGCTGACTCCTCAACTACTCTAGTTCTGAGATTGTATACTCTATAAGCTTTAGCTTGAGAAGAGTATCCAATGAAATGTCCATCATCTGATTTCTCAGCAAACTTGGCAATTTGATCTTTGGTATTCAATATGCTGCATGGACATCCAAATGACCTGAGAAAACCAATGAAAGGTTTTCTCTTGTGCCAAAGTTCATAAGGAGTCTTACCATGAGATTTAACCACTAAAACTTTGTTCTGCACATAGCAGGTAGTGTTGACTGCATCTGCCCAGAAGGTGATGGGTAGTTTAGAGTCAAAAAACATGGTTCTAACAGCTTTAATCAGTGTCCTGTTTCTCCTCTCAGCAATACCATTTTGTTGAGGAGTCCTGGGAGCACTGTATTGTCTTGTAATACCCTTTTTTGTCATAAAATGTATCAAGGATTTGGTTCTTAAATTCAGTTCCTTGATCACATCTTATGGTTTTGACCTTGTGATCACATTGATTCTCAATTCTTAAGATGAAATTCTTCAGAGTCTCAGGGGTCTCATCCTTAGTTCTAAGAAAGAAGACCCATGTGAATCTTGTAAAGTCATCTGTGATCACCAGACAGCAAATGTTCCTTCCTAGACTCATTACACTGGTGGGGCCAAAGAGATCCATATGTAACAAGTGTAGGGGTGTAGTGATAGAGTTTCTTTCCTTAGGCTTATGAGATATCTTGTGTTGCTTCCCTTTCAGGCATGCAACACAATGGTCATCACTTGTAAACTCTTTCATTGGCATTCTAGTTACCAAATCATTCTTAATTAGCTTATTCATGTTCTTAAAGTTTACATGGCACATTCTTTTATGCCAAAGAAAAGACGTATCACTATTGGCTTTAGATAGAAAGCATGAAACTTCTCCTGAGGGAGATGTTTCTTGCAAATCCATCTTATACATGTTCCGTTTTCTAGGGACTCTAAGTAGAATATGCTCATGAGAAATAATCACCCCAGGCTTAATAACAATGCACTCATGCTCAGTAAAGAACATGTTATGACTCTGATCACAAAATTGAGATACACTCAGAAGATTGTACCCAAGCTCCTTGATAAAGTTTACCTTCTTAATGCTAAGCTTACCATTTGTGACCTTGCCCTTTCCAGAAATGAAACCTCCTTCATCTCCTCCAAAAGCAACTGGTCCTCCATCAATCCTTTCAAAGTTATGGAGTAGTGACTTATTGCCTGTTATGTGCCTGGAGCAGCCACTATCAATGATCCAGACATTTTTGTTTGTCTTGAACTGTTCCTGCACACAGAAAATGATTAGTTACATTTGGAAACCCAAGCCTTATTAGTCTTGGGCTCATCAAAGGAGGTAGAAGGTAATGAAACAGTAATAGATCCTATGGTTGTGCTTTGAGGATCTGTTGCTGTTGTTGATGGAAAACTTTCAGTCACTTGGTCTTTCCTTGATTTCCACACCACCTTTGAAAGTTTGGACCTGACCATAATCACTTCGGTAGCTTTTGAGACTTTGAAATTCTACTAGCACTGCAGCAGACTTTAGTGCTTCGGAAGTATTCCTTTCTTCCGAGACCAAATTTTCTTCCGAAGGAAATTTTCCACTTGCCTTCTTCTTTCCTTTGGAGCTTCCGAAGGAAACAGATTATCCTTCGAAGCTGGGTTCTTCTTAGATCTCTTGGGAGTCTCCTTCTTGGTCATATGAAGAGTACTCTTTGGATTGTATGGACAATCCATAGCAATATGAGAAGTACTTTCACACGTAACACAACTTATCTCTTTCCTCCCAAGACTTTTCTTCTGAGAACAAGGCTGACTTTGATCACTTCCCTTCTCCACCTTCATCTTTGCAGATGCTGAGACAGCCCTTTTGGGTTTAGGATTGTTCTTGGACTTGGATGGTTCAGGCTGTGTAGAAGTGGTATATAACTGATCAGCCTTCTTCTTCATGCTGAGATGATTTGAACATGAACCAGAACTATTGGTAGAAGAGTTGAGGTTTATGTCTTTAGTCTTGACCATATCAAATCCTGCAGAAATAAAGACTTGTTTCTGCTTAGAGTTGAAAGTGTCCTTGATCTCTTGAGCCCTCCTGGCCTTTCTCTTGCTCTTTTTGATCAAGTTCTTCCTTATATACTTGGTCATCTCAGGCTTCCTGCTCTTCTTAGAAGGATAGTGACCCTTCTTAGAATTCTCCTCTTCACTCTTCTCAGAGAAATTCTTCACTACCACTTCTTCATCCTCTTCACTCAAGGGGTCTATGTGAGGAAGCTCATCTTCACAAGTTCCACACCTAGGTGATCTTACAGACAAAATTGTGTGTGGAGGAGCTATCTAACTAGATCTCAGTCCCTGCCTATTTTGATAACAAACTTTTGCATGCAAGGATGAGGATATGATGTTCTTGAAGGTCTCTTCTTCAAGAACACATTTTTCTGCCCTGGCTTTGCTGATCACAAGCTCAGCCTGGCATTCAGTTAACTTAGTTATGAGATCTTTGATCTGAGTCCTGTAATTTGTATGCTCATGTTTTAAAACTGAAATGGTTTTCTTTAAGTACTCTATCTTTAACTTATAATCATTTTCAGTCTTTCTAAAATCAGATTTTAGGATGTTCAAGGATTCAAGATCAGATCTCATCTCTAGGTTATAGGACCTGTATCTGTTGACTTTAGCAATACATTCAGGAGTGAAAAGATGTTCCAATACCTTGGTTTCATCATGGTCAGCCATTAATGCTTTGTTTGGTTTCATCATGGTCAGCCATTAATGCTTGGTCTAGATTGTGCTTGTCCACCATTTGTTCTTGGTGCCTTGCACTCCCTAGCAAAGTGACCCATCAAATTTGTAACACTTAACTTTGGATGGATACAGTCCAGGTCTTCAAGGGTGAATAGGAAGCTGCCATAACTTTCATCAGAGGACACAAAGGCTTGAGAAGAACTTGTCTCTTGGAATGGGCTTCCTTGAGTATAGTTCTCCCTTGGTGTCTCCAGGAAGGTGATGAAAGGACCCTTTTGTGAGATGTCAGGGTAGCATATGAGATGATGTTGGGGTTCTATGCTATCCCTTTCAGTCATATGAAGGGCTGAACCCATTTGATTGCTAGAGTTACCAGATGAACCTTGCATGTTCATCTCCATCTGGTATCCATTGAGAATGCCATATAACTCTGTCAGAGTGAGAGTCTTAAGGTTCTCAGTTCTCTTGATTACAATACAGTGATATGTCCATTGCCTAGGAAGAGAGGACATAAACTTCCTTACAATGTCTCTGCTCTCAAGAGTTACTCCAACATCCACTAGGGTATCCACAATCTCAACATACCTGAAGTATTGTTAAGTCATGGTCTCACCTGTTTTGAAGGTGAAATTTTCAAACTACTGCTTAGAAGATCCTTCTTGTTTTCCTTGGCTTCAGTAGAACCCTCATACATTAGTTTCGATGCATCCCACAGCTGCTTAGCTGTTTTGCATTTCTTGAAACCTCTGTATATAGAGTTTTGAAGAGCAGTCTGAAGGGTTGTCATGGCCTTTTGATCAATCTCTACACTCTTATATCTTCTTCTGAGTAGTCAGCCACAGCCTTGGGGATCATACCACCTCCAGCAGTAGCTGTAGGAGTTTTTGGTATGTAAGGTCCAGAGACAACAGATTCCCACATTCTTGAGTCTTGACACCTGATGAAACCTTCCATTCTTCGGCACCAATATTGACAATTGTTTTATTCAATTTCAATATATTAAATCATTTAAACAACTTATGATAATTTTTATAATTTATAAAATAAAATATAAAAGGTTATTAATATTTATAAGATTTTAAATATTCAATTAAAATAAATAATCAAATTACAAGTTCTTATGAGATTTATAAAGTCTACAAAGATTTAATAAAAAAAGAAGTTGTTAAATTAAAATTAGATTTTTAATAAATTTAGAGTTTAAATTGCAGTTATTCTTTTATTTATTTAAATTATTTAATTTTATATTTATTTCAAATTCCACTCATAACCTCTTTTGAAAGACTTGTAACTCATCATTAACATCATTCACAACTCCCTCCTAACCTCAACTATAAAAGCAAGCTTTAGGCCACACTTTTCATTTGCTCATTCTTCAAAAATCTCACTCTCATTCTTTCTTTTATCCATTGGTTATGATTAATTTTAAGAATTTTATTTTACAAGTAATTTTAAGAAGTTTCTAATACTAATGTGACCTTATAATTGCTTTTATTTTATGTATATCTATATTGTTCTAATCATCCTAATATTCAATTGTTCTCATGTTCTTATTTTTATTCTTTCTTCTACTCAATCTATTTTAATTTTAATCATTATTTGATTATTAACATTCTAACTTTCACTAAGTTTATAACAATCACTAACATTCTTAAATCAAATTAAGAACACGCTAACGTAAACAAACAATCTCGATTGCATATGGACGGCTATGCCGCCGCATTCGGTTATTCCACAAGATTATTTCTCTAAATGATGACTATGCTAAAGTCTTGGAATATTTTTTTTATAACTCAAATGAAGTCTAATATACCATATATCGATATAATAAATTTGTACTAACGCGTTTTATGCTTTAGCAATTTTAAAAGTGCAAATAAGTGTCTTACTACATATTTGGTAGAATATAGTCTGACTTCAACTAACCATAACTTGGTCATAACAAACTAAATTTGAGTATAATTAGACTTCAATATCAAGTTCATTGAATTATCTTTTTAATGATAGTTTATACGTCTTCAAACTCAATCGGACGACTCAACAACAGCCTTCACAAGATAAGTGCGCATTTCAGCACCTTCTGTCTTGTGTTGCTATTTGACCTATTTACAGATTTTTTCATAAAAACATTTCTGAACTAAAGTTGTCCGGGAGACTCTGAACTAGTCAACTATAAATGTTTATAATTTTATGAAACCGTTTGCTATTTTTAAAACATGTTCAAACACGTACCAAACATTCTGTCCAGCATTGATACAATAATCTTTTTCCAATCTACATTTTGCTTTTTGATATTCTCTAAACGTCTTGACTTCTTGTAATGAATTCTGACCTCAAGCTATTGTTTCTTTTTTTTTATCCTTTGGGACATCAACTTTGACTCTTGAACATCTAAGCTGCAGGACCGGGTAAAGGACTTATGCACTTGTACAACACAACAACACAAAGAGGAGAGTGTATATCAACACTTAACAATTCAAATGGAGAACTGGTAAGAATGAGTTTAGAGAAATAAGAAACACAAGATGTAAACGAGACAGAAACTAGAGCAAAACACAAGCAGTTGGTTTTCAAGGTTAATATATATTGATCTTGTAGTTCCTTACAAAGTGGTTTACAAAGTTCAACCCAAAAACTTACTTAGTTACAAGGACCAGAAAATACTTATACTATAACCTACAGCCGGCCATACTTTGAAGGCCAGCTGGATACATGAACTAGACAACAAAAATCCATGTAGAGTCAAAAGGCAGATTGCCTTTTGACTAGTGACTATGACATGCCATACTCACATCCTAATATATTATAAAAAGGATAAAGTACATAAAGTGGAAAGTTACAGACTCAAGACCTCAATGTATAGTTTACCAAAAGCATGGACCTTTTCACCAACCCATGAAAGGTTGGTGACTTATTAGAGTGACAGCGGAAAGTGGTTCAGCTTTAGGTAAAAAGTACATCAGATAAAGCATGTAATATAAAAGTCTTCGGAAGAAATCTGTCTTCAATGGTTGGCTTCGGAAGACTTTGTCCTTGAAGCTTTGGAAGACTTCATCTTTTGGCTTCGGAAGATTTCACACTTAGAATAATTTCTAAGTCAGTGTGAAACTTCCGAAGCATTCCACTTCAGTATGCATGTGCATGCATGCAGGAAAGACTTTGAGTGTTTGGGTTGCATCAGCCTTACTAATAACCTTACATAAGCTTCCTTATGTACTCTACAACCATCATTATTACAATGTGAGTTTTCCATGCCCCTCTTTTATTATTTCACACCTTTTGGGGTGAAACATGTTAACTTATCAACTTACACTTGTAAACCTTTTGATACTTGTAAAAGCACATGCAATTCATCTTTAGTTTTTGTCTTGGTTATTTGTATTATTGTGAGTTTTATATGACATACATTATACATTGACAATCATGAACTATTGCTAGCCTGGCGACGTCATAGATCTATGGGCCTGACAAGCCTATTTGGTGGCCCTAGTGTCGTATTCTTGAGCATGATGGGGATCAAGTACACTTAGCTAATCGTTTAATCTTGTAATCTTGTAATCTTGTAATCGATTAAGGTTTGATTGTAGCTATATATACTCTATAAACTTGCATAATTCATAACCATCGACATGAATTGCTACTTGTAAACTTTTATATATATGTATGCTTAACCCATGGAAACTCACCAACTTTCAAAGTTTACTCTTTATTTTTAACATGTTTCAGGATTGTTTCTTGAGGAATTCTTCTTGCTCATATAGGACTTGGACTTAGTTAATTAAATATCTTATGTTGTTGTTTAAATCTTTGTATTGTAATGACTTGATTGTCTAGTATTATTCAATAAAAAATGGCATTTAATATTATTTCAATGTATTTAATTCCATGAGCTATGAACAATCGTTTCACATTCGTCCGCTCCGATGATTCCGCCGTCGGTCGGGGTGTGACACTTGCTGTTATTAGATCATTTTTATTGCTGATTCTTGATTGAAAATTAAGTGTTCATAAGGTTTGTAAATAGCTTTGGTGGTTCATAACATAAAGGTTTGATTATATATGTTCTTAAATACATATATAACTTTTTAAGCTTGTTAACCATAGATTTTAAGGATCAAACCTTGGTTGGATGTAGAAAAAAGGCTTAGAGAGTTGCTTCTTAGGTTCTTGATGATCCACTTGATGAGGTTGTTCTTGAGCTTAGAGGGTTGATCACTAGGTATTGATTTGAAGATGGTTGATGTTATAATAAAGATATGGTGCTCAAGATGATGGTGCTAGATTGATGTTGGAGCCGAAAGGGAGAGCAAGTGGTTGTAGATGATGGTGGTGTGATTTGGGAACCGGGAGAGAGAGCCGAGGGTTGTCGGGTGTGGTGGCTTTGGTCGATGGTGATGTTGGTGTTGGTGGTGTCCATCGGCCGGGAGTTCTAAGAGGACTAGGAAGACCATCATGATCTCCATCATTACCCTAGGCTTAGACTTGTGTGGTGTCATTTTAGAATGATAGGTGTCATGTTTAGGAGAGTGATAGGTGTATGTAGTGCTAGGTGTCAAGTTTTGGTGCTAATGACATTCTTAGTCATTAAGTTAAGGTTTGTTTGTTTAATAATTACTAATCAAGGCTTATTGGCAACCCTAATAGTTAGAGTTCTATGTGGAGTTTTTATGCTAGTTTGGTCTTCAAGTGTTTATGATTAGTTTGGTTTTAGTTTTTAACATCAACTTTCTAAAAGTTAACTTGTTTGGGTAATGTTTGATTAAATTTTTTATCTTAGTTCATTACACATTAAATGAGAGCATATATCGATCAAGTCACTAATCACATAATCTTATAATTTGGTAACTTATACATATGATTCCATAATCACAAAGTTTACAAGAGTTTATACACATGCACACGTAAATGCATTTGCACGCATGTTTAATTAGACATATAAAATTCTTATAGAGTTAGTCAAATAAAATCACCTTAGCAATCTCTAATAAGATATATAAATATATACTATCAACTTATAATAATTCTTAAGCCGTTATTTTACCTAACCTTAGTTTTAGGGTTGTCACCTCTGAAGGACCGAAGCGACAAAAACAAGGGAGTACCTATTTCGGGTACTTCCTGGAAGCGGAAGCGCGCCCGAAGCAAGTCCGAAGCGTTTCGAGGGCGTATCGGTTTCGGTGGTAATTGTCGAGGACGTTTAGAGTAAGTTTTCACAGAGTTTCGAATTAAGTTTAGGGTTTGAGTTTAAAACCTTTAGCATTAACTTCAACCGTCACCGCCTAATCGCCTTCTTCAATCGACCTTCAACCCCTTCATGGATTTAACTGCCTCTTTCGACCTTCAGGCTTCAACAACCTCCTTCAACCCTCAAATCCTTCAATCGACTCTTCAATGACATCCTTCAACTTTCAATCGACTTTGTGTGTAAGAATCAACACCCTTCAATCGACTCTTCAACAGCATCTTTGTGCGAGTTTGCAACTTTTGTGCGTGTTACCGTTGCCATGTCTGAGTGGGTCTGCTAAAGTGCTAATCGATTAACTGTAGTAATGACTAGTGGTTTACTGCTTTAAAACTTTTTGGATTGTTAGATTATATATATAATTATATATTATTTTTAAGTTTTTGCATTAGTTAAATGGAACCTTAAATATTATATATATATATATATATATATATATAATTATATATTATGATTATTAATTACCTCACGATTTTTTTTCGAATTTCTTTAATACTTTAATGTTTATTTTGAAATTGTTTAATATATTTTTATTTTTTTTTGTCGTACCTTAGCCGTATCTAGAATTTTTTGTATTTTCCGTTCCCATACCCGTACCGTCCCCGTATCCACCTCCCGTACCCTTTCCGGTGCAATCTAGGTTGTCACAAATGATACTAATTTATATATATAATGTAGGGCTTAAAATGAATGATGTTACTACAAATGCCTCTGAAAGAATTACAAGAGTTTAAATGCCTCTCTGTAAGAATTAAAAAGAGTTTAAATTATTGAAAAAATAACTTGAAATGAATGATGCTTTTTGGCTTCTAATTCAAAGCGGCATTTGTATTGTAAATTTGGATTTTATTATTTCAATAGATTATAGGTACGAGTGTCTTTAATTAGTTTTTTTGATTCTGTAACTATAACAAGTCATCAATTTTGGGAGGGTGTCACATTATAAGTTTGTAATTATCATTATAAGTTCCTCAAGGATACACCTTTCTTACAACGATTTTATTTTTCAGGGCCTCAATATCAATACTTAGACCTCCAAAACATCTAGAACAACCTCACATGTACACTGTATTCTTAGGTTGAAGAGAATGTGCATGTGATTGAAATCATGAAAGGACTCATGAGATGTATGAAGATTATACCTCTTCTAATACAATCATCATGGCACATATCATTATATTATAATATCATCAATCATCATCATCATTTAGTGTTATCATGAACACCATCTTCTGTGCCATCTGTCATCATTTTAAATCATCTCTTTCAATTCTACTACTTTTAATGTAAGAAAAGTTGTTAAAAGAAAAAAAGGGAGTGTTTGCTTGAATTCTGTAGAGATAACTTTATATTAGCTGTTTACTAATCAAAGTGAAAACATTATATATGATAGACTAGCTAACTACCAGACCAACTTCCAACATAGGAGATAATGCAGCACATCAGCACTGATGTTGAAATGTTGGCCTCCATATATAACAATCAATCTATTAGATTCCAATAACCGATCATTCTGCGTGTGCGAATAATATTACCATCTAACAGTGGCCGACATCGGGTATCAAAAGGGGCAGTTGTGATGTATTAACATCTGAAGGAAGAAGATACCAAAGGCTAGTGGGAGAAATCATGATGAATCTTGCATAATAATATTCTTTTCTTCTTTGCTTGATGGTCCCAAGCCTACCTCTTTTCAACTTTTTCATTTCTTTTTCCTTTGAATAGTACAATCCTACCCCCATCTTCCTAGTTTCATGCTTATGTTATATTACTATGTTGACTAAACCCATAATTCTCTAATATGCATCTTTAGATTATGATAAGATGTTTTCATTTTACGTGCCGGTTATATTGTTTAATGAATACCACAAACAAATGCCAACTCGTGTGCGCTACTAATACCTTAGTTTCCTTTTCTTTTTTAATTGTCATCCTTATCATATCTCATCATTAAATGCATAAATTCTCTAGAATCTGCCTGATTATTGTGTGATTAGCTCTATATAATCTTTTAATTAGCAAGCTATAAGAAAAACTTGGTGCCAGTGCCATAATTGTCTCTTAACTATTTCAGGTGAACAGCATATTTCATTCAATTTTGCATATGAAAAAGAAAGTAGCTATATATCAAAGTATCAATTATTTCATCAAGTGATAGGATTAATATATTGAGTTGACCTTTTAAATATTGTTAATTCTTACTGCTGATAGAAAGTGACCACAAGCATGAAGTTTTTATTGATTCATGTGATTTTTAAGAATATGAGAATTTAAGGAATCTCCATCTTTATATGCCAATGACACAAAGACAAATGAGAAAAGATCGAACGGTACAGCCTACATGCGGATGTGTTAAGTGCATTCTTTATGAGTATGTAAAGTTGTATAACCATTTGCAGTTATGCTACTTTTTCTTTGCAAGAAAATGGGATCATGTAATGATGTGGAATTAATTATGTTTATAAAGTATATTTTCATGTTCAGGGAGTTGTGAAGAGTAGTGGGATGTTGTTCCATATGTGCAAAATTACTTGATACTGTGCCACTAGATGTTTGCATTGTGGCCTCATAATTCACATCACCTGTCATTTCTAAGCATGCAAACACTAGTAGATAAACAGCTCAAGTTGTTCTCAAGCAGTATATGCTAAAGGTCTCTCTCTCTCTCTCATCTCTCTCTCTCATCTCTCTCTCTCTCACTCTATTCTTTTACCATATTTTCGTGAACACTGACATGAGTTTTCTGTAGGTATATAAAACATTGGCTTCCACTTGATCAGCTAATATACATAAAATTCCTATGTGAGCGTTCAGGTTTTTGTCTTTGAATGCGTACGTTCAACTAGTTATAATCTCTTTCGATTCATTGGTATCTAAAGCTAGCACGTCTAAACCAAATGGCAATATTTCTCATGACATTAGCTTTCTGCTCATGTCTAAACATTATTACCACATAATGTGATGATGGTAACTGATAGTTAAATGAAAGTTTTCCTAAAGATCAGTTATTCTTCATGGTAGCATTTGCGCCTTTAGGGCATCTCATTTGCTTGATCAGAACCGCTTTTGGTAGAAGCAAGTGCTAGTGCAACGCGTATTCTGCTTGTGAGAAACACGTATTCTGATAAAAATAGAAAATTGTAATGAAAAAGTTTTCTTCTATTGCCATTGAGTTGGATACTTTCTTTTTATGAGATATCTGATTCCATTAAAAATGGCTGGTAGGCTTTTATTATAGGAAAACAATGGAAAGTCAATATGGGACACATTGTTGGACAAGACTGTGACTTTTGCAAGTTAATGGTGTCTCCTATTATCATGTGGGTCTAATAGTGAACAGCTTTGCAGGCTCCATGTACCTCCCAATATCCTCATTTTCTCCTCTAGTCTCTTGTTATTTTAATCATTAAAAGCAGCATACACTTCTGTGCTCATTTTCTGAAACATATGGGAGAAGCAAATGCAGGTGTTCGTAACGAATTATGACCTTTAAATTTGTGGGAAATACAGATGAAATATATCATTAAAAAAGATCAAGATATAAAATGAAGTTCATGAGACTTGGGACAAGACCGGACACCTTCTACACCGGCGAAGCCACAAGGTTTGTAAACGTCGTTCTTTCCTTAAATAATATAACTAAGTAATGCAACTAACCAATGATTGGTAAATTTCAGGACGTTAATTTCTGACTTACCTACTGACCTCACCATAAAGATCAACAATGTCACATACCTTCTCCATAAGGCAAGTAATCATAGATTTAAAAAAACTACGATTTAAAATGCATACATAATTAGTACTATGTTTTAACAAAATAATTACATATAGACCATTGTGGTACACCTAGTTTCAGTTTCCACTGCTTCAAAAATGCGGTCTCCTGCAACAACTTTGCTCTGAGAGGGGAGACACCGCGAGCGTTCCAGTGGAGCTTCATGATATCCCTGGTGGTGCAGATGGTTTCGAGCTGTGTGCCAAGTTCTGTTATGGGATCAAAATTGATCTAAGCGCGCATAACTTCGTACCAGCAATATGCGTTGCAAAGTTCATGCAAATGACAGAAGCTCTTGGGAAGGGGAACTTTGTATCAAAGTTAGAGGTTTTCTTCAATTCTTGCATTCTTGAAGGATGGAAGGATTCGGTTGTTGCTTTGCAGACTACAGAAAGGTTTCCCGAATGGTCTGAGAATCTTGGGATTATCAGAAGCTGCATTGATTCAGTAGTTGATAAAATACTTACACCAACATCAAAGGTAATCACTAGAATACAACTTCAATAATGCATTAACGGTAGTCACAAAATCGCAAAAACTTTGAACTAAAACTCAAGGCCTTCGCAGGTTAGATGGTCGTTCACATATACCAGACAAGGATATGATAGAAAGAAGCACCATAAGTCTGCACCTAAAGATTGGTGGACAGAAGACATAGCAGACCTGAATGTAGACCTATTCAGATGTGTGGTTACTACAGTGAGGTCAACAAACATGCTGCCACCACAGCTTATCGGTGAAGCCTTACATGTTTATGCATGTCGTTGGCTTTCAGATGTAAGGTCTCACCCAGAAACCTCAACAGCTTCTGAAATGAACCAAGAAGAAGAATCTGCAAAGAGACGAAAACGACTTGAGATGATCGTAAGCCTGATTCCAGATGATAAAGGATCAGTTTCATTTGGATTCCTTCTCAGACTCCTTAACATGGGGAATCTTTTAGGCGCGTCTCAAGTGATTCGTTCTCAAATTATTGAGAAATGTAGCTTGCAGTTAGAAGAGGCAACACTAGATGATTTGATGTTACCTTCTGCACATGACCATTCTTTCGATCATCGTGTTTATATTAACATTGAGCTGGTTGAGGTTGTCGTGGAAGGTTATATCGCGCATTGGAGAAAATCATATTCCAGAGATGCAAATTCACTTAACTTGATTACAAGGGTTGGGAAACTGGTGGATTCTTATCTCCATGTCGTCTCCATGGACCCGAACATGTCAGTACAGAAGCTAGTGTCTCTTGCCAAAGCTGTACCTGATTTTGCGCGGCCTGAACATGACAATCTTTACAAGGCAATTAACATATATCTACATGTAAGTAATATCAGAAGCAAAAGAAATTATTCAAGAGCTTCTTATTATAGATGCCTGCGTATGTTGTTTCATGTATATTCAACTGTCTTTGAATGATGATCATGAGCAGGAACATCCCGAAATGAGCAAGGAAGAGAAGAAGCACCTTTGTAGCATTTTGGACTGTCAAAAACTATCTTCTGAGGCTCGTGCCCATGCTGTCAAAAATGAGCGGCTTCCACTGCGAACTGTGGTGCAAGTCCTTTTCTTCGAACATGAGAAACATGGTGGTAAAGAAACAAAAAGCTACAAAAGTGATCAATCTGTTGTACAACCTCAAGGCATAGAACTAACAGAAACCACAGGGGATTTTCTTAACAGATTAGAATTGTGCTCAGGTGAACAGTCCACTAAAGCAACGGTTACTAGACGAACAAGTGGCCCAAGCAGCACAAGCCAGAGGCTTGATCCAGGACCAGAACACAAGTCGAAGGGGAAAAAGGTCCGGGACACAGGGTCGGACAAACTAAGGGAAATCATTGAAGAAGAAAGCAAACAACAACTTACAAAAGTAATGATGCAAAGAAGTAAATCAGAGCATCGTCGTAAAGGAAAGTAGTACATGGATTATTTAGTTGTTATCAACAGTTAGTGAAACCTTGGCATAGAACAACCAGCATTTTTAAACAGTTAAAACCAATGTTTTACGGTTGTACTATGGCAAATCTTTCAGTATGAAAGCTTATATCAGACATTCAGTTCATTAGATGCTTAAATTGTAAATCGCATATATTAAAATCTTTTTTATATAACCATATAATTATATAATAATATGAAATTAGATTGTTTTCTAGTTATTATGTGTTAACCGAATATATTTACCTGAATATATTCGGATATATATAGTGTGTATATTTGAATTATATTTATCTTTCATAGTTGATAGTTTTGCATAGTTATAGGATAGTTTGTTACATTCTGTTGTGTATATGTATATCACGTTTTGATAAATGAAAGCATTTGAGAATTCTCTGTATTACATGCTATCAGTACACTTGCTCTGAACTCTAATGTCGCTGCAGCCGCAGCTAGCCACGGCTCCTGCTGCCGCCAATGTTCCCTGAGCAACTTCCTATCCTGTTTCTCTCAGCAGTACATGTTTCTGACGCCCTCTACAGATCAATATGTGTGATAACCCTGAGAGTTCCAACACCAAATCTGTTGCTGCTCAACCTCTTCATCCTGCCTCATCGAAACAGCCTTGGTCCGCGCGCAGCAACAGCCTTATTAGGCCCCGTGGTGGGCCTCGCCTCCTCCATGCCCATACCGATCACAAGGGTTGGTTTCACATTGGCAACCAGGCCTATGGCAGCCTTCTAACTGGCCTAGTTCTTTTCGGCAGGTGGGTTAATTCAAACAGCCACAACAAGCCCATGTGTCTGAATACAACCACTAGAACCAACTGAATTGGTGAAGCTCTAATTGCTATGACATTGGATCAACATGACACACAATGGTTTATAGGAGCTACCGATCAACTAAGTGCTGATCCGGGTATTGTTTCCAACTCCTTCATGGTTAATTCTATTAGATCCATACTCATTGGAAATGATCAACAAATGCCCGTTGTTGGATTTGGTAACACCAATTTCCCATGCTCACCAAATAACCTCAAACTTAACAGTGTCCTTTACACCCCTAACATGTTTGAAAACCTCATATATGTCAAAAATTTCACCTTTGATAATTGTGTTTTTGTTGAATTTGACTCCTATGGTTTTTCTATGAAGGACTTCAAGAGTGGGAAGATTTTAAGCTGCCACAATAGTGACGGACATCTTTATCCTGTCACAGCTCCTACTCCTACCCAGCATCTGCTTATTTTGCCTTAACTATTCCAAATATTTGTCATGATTGTTTGGGTCACCCCGGCGCCCATGTCCTTGATTTTCTTGTTTCTAGTCAATTTATTTCATGTAATAAGCGAAGTCTTTGCAATTCTTGTTCACTAGCGAAACATAAACGCTTACATTTTTTCTTTATAAACATCTAGCACTTTAATATCGTTTTAATTTTAATTCACTACGACTAGACTTCTCATATTGCTAGTAAAGCTGGATATATATATATTATATGGCATTAATAGATGACTTTAATTACACATAGATATATCAACTCAAATACAAATCTAAAACGCTTAGCAATTTCACTAAATTCCATACATTTAATCTTTCCATCAAAGTCTTTCAATGTGACAAAAAGGTGAAATTTGATAACCCTCACTTTCAATCACTTGCATCCTAAAATGGCATTTAATTTCACTTCTCATGTTCACACATTTCCTAACAAAATGGAAAAGCCGAGAGAATAATACGTCGACTTAACAAAATTATGCTTTCCATTCTCGCACATGCTTATCTACCTCCCGTATTTTGGGTGGGAGCCATACACACTTCCGCCTATATACATAATCTTTTACCCACATCTGTTTTAAGCAACAACACCCCAATTGTTACCCTCTACCTTCTAAACCCCACATATGACCATATATGGGTGTTAGGATGTCTTTGCCACCTGAACCAGTCCTCTACCAATTCAAATAAACAACCATTTCGCTCCACACGGTGTGTTTTCCTTGGTTACACCGCTGAATTTCGCGGTTACAGATGCCTTGACCTTTCAGTCAGTAAAGTCATCCTCTCCCTCCATGTAAGTTTGATGAAACCTAGTTTCCTTACTCTGAAAATGGTACACCCGACTACTCCACACTTAAGTCCAATTCACCTCTTCTGTGTTCACCCATCCTGATATATTCCATACTTCTCTTCCCTCTCAACCAACCGCCATCACTTCTACCTCACCAACTCCACCAACCATACCACCTTCCACCCCCTCTCACCCCAACTCAATCCACCAGCCCCCCTCAACCACACCCGCACCTTCCTATTGCTACCAGTGTTAGCCTAAGCCTCCACCACCACCACCACCACCTTCCTAGTAGCATCCTAAACCTCTTACATAGCCTAGTCTGACCTGCCTCCCACTCAACCACCAGCACCCCTAACCCGCCACCCACTCAACCACCACCACCCCTAACCCGCCACCTACTCGTACACAACGTATGATCAATAGGTCCCAAGATGGCACTTCCAAACCATCCGTTCCTATTAACCTACATAATACATTCACTAAAACTGTGACTTTTCGTAATTTTGGTTAAACGTTTGTTAATGTCGTTAGCTCTTGTAAGGGTTTTGTATTATTATTAATGCGAATACGAGGATTTTATTTGTAATTTCTTGTATCATCATGATTTTGATAATTAAATGATTAACGACATTAATAATAATAGCAATAATAATAATAATAATAATAATAATAATAATAATAATAATAATAATAATAATAACAAATAATAATATAAGTTTTATTATCTTAAAACGTGTAATTAAAGTTTTGGGCATAAAATATTAAAGCATAAGAACCTTGGGGACCAAATTATAATTTAATTTAACCTAAAACCTAGGTTTTGGAATTTAATAACAAATACATAAACGACAGGGACCAATTTGCAATTTTCTCAAACTTAAATCCCCCCCCCCCTTTCTCTCTCTCTCTTCCACACGGTTTTCCGGCCACCGGCCGGTGGAACTCCGGCGCGGCACCGGCGAGGACCAAATGTCCGATTCTCCAAGTTTTTTTTCTTCCTAAAACGTTCCTAATCGATTCAAGGACCAATTTCAAATCTGATCATGACCTTTAATTCGAACATTAACGCGGTTTTGATGACATGAACCCACGAATCGAATTTTTCATAAAATCATATCCTTTTCAACATTTAAACCACAATAATAATGCAATTAACCGTATGAACACGTTCGTCCAATCAATTAGAAATCAATGGTGTGATTAATTTCATTCAAATCAAGCGTTTACACCACGAATTCTAACCGAAACCCCCGACTTTAAATGTCGTAGCCGTTGAGTAACAAGCCGATCGAATTGAAGCTATAAATCAGAGGGTTCTTACTCGATTTGAGTTTCCTAAACTCCCTGAACACTTAATTCCATCAAAAACACACACACGTCAAAATCGAAACAAGAACAGGCGCGACATTGGACGAACTTGTACTCATTGAATCTCAAACAATTTCAGGTAATTACATTAGGGCTATTACTCTATCTTACATGAGAATCAAAAGCTCTATGGTTATAATCGTTGACAGTATCAAATCCATGATCAATTTGACCCAAATCGAATTAGGGTTCTTATGGAAATTTGGGGGTTTTTGCTCTTAATGTTTATATAAATTAAAAACAGAGTTTAGGAAGGAATTGGCTACCTAGCCTACCGGTAAAGCACCTCACCCATACACAGGAGGTCCCGGTTTGAAACCGGGCGCCCCTAATATTTTTAAAAAACGTTTTTTAAGAAATTTTAATTACTGAAATTTTTAATTATTATGAAATAACATTTTTGTAAACTTTAATGACTTCTAAGCGCACAAAATTATTTTCTGCGTTTTTTTAAGTTTAAATATTAAATGTCTTTTTAATAAAACAATATAACAAAAGTCATTTTTAGTTTATTTTATATAAAATGAATTTTTTTTCTAAATAATAGTTAATAAATAATTACTGGTCAATACGTTATTTTAATTATTGTTAAAACATGTTTATTTCAAAAGATTATAAAAATTTATTTACATCTTATATTTAAACCTTATCAATTATTAAACCTAATTTTCTTTTCTATATTAAATCCCTTAAATGGCATAATTCGTTTCATTTAATCAAGATATAAATAATTTCATTATATAGATTTATTTTCTTGTCAAAACCCCACAATCCTGATAAAACCCTAGTTCCTCGTTAGAACGTTAATCTTATTATTAACCATAATCTTGTAATATATACGTTCAGGTGCCTTGTAAAAGAATACGTTGGAATATCGTTTAATCCTTATAATCATCTTATAATACATACATCAAGTGAGTATTTGTATACCCCCTTTTCATATTTTCACACTTTGGGTTGAAACATGTTACATTATAACCATTGCACTTGTAAAACATTTGATTCTTGTAAACTTATGGCAATTCACTTGTATGTTGTGGTTAGTTGACTTTTGTAGCTAACATGTAATGTCGATTATATGTACAATTATTAACTATTGCTAGCCTGGCGACGTCATAGATCTATGGGCCTGACAAGTCTGCTTGGTTGATCCAAGTAATCGTATATACTTGTAAACGTTTGAGGCTTATAAAACTTTATCAAGGTTTGATTGTGCATTCTGTCTTACATCCCTAGTTACCTTGTTCTCTAACTTACAACATGAATTACCATCTTGTATATATTTATGTATTGAAAACTATGGAAATCTCACCAACATTATTGTTGACCTTATATTTTTAACATGTTTCAAAAAATACTCAAGTATGATTACTACTTTGAAGCTTATCACATCTAGGATTGGACCTAGAGAAATAAAAGAATGAACTTATCATATTTAACTTGTATATCATGATGTTATCTTTGTTTGAGACTTGTGTTTGTAATGTTACCTTTGAAACTTATAAATAATATATTTGGATTTAATAATAGCGTTATGTGACTATGAACGATCTTAACTCGCACATCTCGACGTCTCCGCTGTCAAGGTTGGGGTGTGACAGATTGGTATCAAAGCCCATAACTATAGGGATTTAGGTTATTAGAAATAGTGACCTAGACTATAGTTTATGCAAGAACCTCATAGAAAAATCCTTATAATCTTGTGTATACTTATTGCTGCATGTCACATGATGCTATTTATTTAGGGATGCCTTTTGTGCAACTTGATGCCTTTAGATAGGTGTGCCTTATAATTAAATACACTTGGTTACCTGTCTCCCTAAACTTATCTTTGACTCTTTGATTCTCCCCGACAAATAAAACTTCCTAAACTTATTCTCAACGACATGTGGAATCTACACTTATTATTGTGGGTTTAATTCCTTAGACTCTATGTGTAATCTATGAAAATCTCATCAAGGTTTTGATTTCATGAACCTAAGCAATTTGTGTGACACATAGACACCTGTATTCTGGATCTCCTGGAAAAAGGCCTTCGGGCTAAGGCAAACATATCGTATAAATCTCATTGCGAGACCAGTTATGCTTACCTGGGGATTTCTGGGATGAGTGATAAACTATGGTCAACATACACAAGTTTCCAAGGCAAATGGGTCAAATTACCTTGACGTGCCAACGTTTTCAAATGGTAATGTGTTACCAAATGGAACCATCTGGTTTATAGTTAAAATATCAAAAATCCTTGATTCCTTGGACCGGTTTATCATCGAAACTCTAATATCTTCTCATTCCTATCTTACAGAATGTTCCCGTTAATATTGAACTCGTTATACTCCTCAATTTCTACGTTTAAACATCGTTATATGTTGTGAGCCTTATGTAACTATCTTTATACCTTGACCAATGTGTACATGGATCTTAATATATCCAAAGATATTGGTCGTCTAAACCAAATGGTTTTCAAAACTTAAAATTGTTACTTAGGGTTTTCAAATGTCCTTAAAGTGTGTCCCATAACTGAAATCATGCAATGTCGAAAGGTGGAATACCTTCATCTCAGGATACCTTATCTAGGCAAGGTATACACATAAATCTAATTCGACCGTTAGATCCGTTTATCTGACCTGGAACTCATGAGATGGGTGTTCGCTTATAGGTACGCGTGTCTTCCGTAAAGTTTTGGTTGACGTAACACTTTGAGAAGTCAACGTATTTCCCTTTTATTTCGAACCAAATGTTTACATCTCATTGATGTGTTGAATCATTTCCGTCATTGATCTTGTTTTCCTGACTTAAACCATTCAAGATTTGAGAACCTATCACAATTAACTCTGTTATCCTGAACTTTAACCTTAACCCTAGCAAGCATGATTTTCTTTTTCTATTAATGTTATGTTGATGTAACTTGAAGTTTATGAATTTCTAACCGATATTCTCCTTGTTTGCTAAGTCGAGCTTTGTAAAATATTTTACCCGTTTTGCACCGTAGGTAATGCAAGAGTCTGCAAGTCATCTTATGACTAAGAACACTCATGGCTCCTAAATGAACCTATCTCACCAAAACGGGGGTGAATCCCTTATTTTGGTGATGATTTTCCATTCGTCATTATTGTTCTTATGAAATTGCATCGTCAAGAGAGGAGTGAATTCCTTACCTTGATGAGCATTCCTTCTTTTTATTTTTATGAATTCGTATTTTACTAATGGAATTACCTCCTTAAAATAGGAGTAAAATTTCGTATCTTGATGATGGTTTTCGATTTTTCTATTGGATGTTTTATGAAATCTTATCCCCTGGATCTGGATGATTTCCTTATCTTGTGGACAGATTTCACTCGTTCTTCTCTTGAACTCATATTTCACGAATGAAATGACCTCATCAAAATAGGATTGAATCCCATACTTTGGTGATAAGGGTCAGTTCTCGATTGTTTTTCTGTTATTATGAAATTCAATCATCAAGACAGGCGTGAAATCCATACCTTGATGATAATTTCACCCGTTTAAAAATTTTATGGATGGTATTTTCCTCAAATGAAATGACCTCATCAAAGTAGGGGTGAATTCTATACTTTGAGGATGTCTTTCATGTTGCTATATTTTTTTTCTATTAAACTTCACCGTTAAGATAAGAGTGATTATCTTTACCTTAATGGTAAGTTACCTCATTTTTATTCCTGTGGATCCTTAACAATAGGTTAGGATCAAGCTCTCGTTTGGTAGTTAAGAGACATACTTTGGGGAATACACCACCAAGCTAGGAGTGATAACCTCATCTTGGTGACTAATCTCATTTCTTGATCTCAAACTTACCAAGGTTTTAAGACATCAATTGACAAGAAACATGTAATAACTTGAAGGGTGAACGCCGTTATCTAATTTATCGACGATAGTGTTCCAACCAGACAAGCTAAAAACATGATTCCTGAACGCAAAAGAGGTCTTTGCCACCTTAGGGTAATCTTAGTTCCAATCCTGGAACATTTAAATTTTAAATCGATTTCTTTTCTCGCGCTTTTGTGTTTCAATTTGACGTTTGATCTAGCTTTATGAAATTTTTTTATCGACCTTCATTCTAAGTTATCATCAAAACCTAATTGCACGATGATAACACTCCTAAAACAATCTTTCGTACAAGATAAAGTCATTATAAATTTATGTCATGCCCTTCTGGTTATAACAATGTACGGTTGTGTTCATAGGATTGATGAACCACGTGTACAAGCCGTACTTGGAAAGCTATTTGTGATTGCATTTATCGTCGATATTCTGAATTATTTACATTAAAATCCAATCATGAACGACGTCTTTGTTTCACTCTTTACCCATAATTAAAAATACAATTCCCATTATGTTGGGTAACCTTTGAACTCCTGATCTTGAAAATCTCTAAATCTCTATCTTGATTGCGACTCACAAGACTTGTTATTACATTCATTTCAATGTGGACAAAACGGTTCATGAATTTTCGCAATTGGTACTTATGGTTTGCATAAAGGAAAAGTGGACATAGCTTGGTGTATGTTCAAATTGCCTCGTATTTCTTGATGTCAAAATGACATTTGGTTCATTATTGACCGATTGATTAGTTTCGTGCATTAATATTGACTCATGTAAGATAACGAGTCGAGAAATTGACTCGTACCTACCTCAAATAGTCGGTTGCCGTGGCGTGTCGTTAAACATCGATCGTTAATTTTGATGATCGATCCACCTTCTGTTATTAGCAATGTCTCCGACTATCTTTGGGAACCCAGCTCAAATCTCAGCATATCGTATCGTTCTTAATCTGACGGTTTGACCGAAGGAAAAATACATATTCATAAGATATGCATTGAGCTTGAGTCATTTTGTTTAGTAACTCTTAGGATTCTCAATTTCCGTTGATCAAACTTTCATATCATTACCGGTCCTCCATTAGCATCTGAATACCATCATATTTTGTAAACTCATTATAAATGCTTGAGTGTATTGAGAAAGTGGCTTATAAGCTTAAACTGTCTTAAGAACTCAGCATTGTTTATTCAGCATTTCATGCGTCGAATATCAAAAATTTATCTTCTCAATGATAATTTTCGCATCCTTCGGAGGAAATTCAAATTGACGGGTTGCATTTCGTTGAGAAGCCTGTCGAAATCATGGATTAAACGTTAAAGAATACCCGTACATCTACAACACCGATCGCCGAAGCCCGTTGGGAAAACAAATGTGAAGCTGAGTTCACTTGGGAACGCGAGGATTACATGAAGAAGAAATATCCCTTTCTTTTCGTTTAGTTTTGTCTTTAATTTCGGGATGAAATTTTTTAAAGTTGGGGAGACTGTGACCTTTCGTAATTTTGGTTAAACGTTAGTTAATGTCGTTAGCTCTTGTAAGAGTTTTGTATTGTTATTAATGCGAATACGAGGACTTTATTTGTAATTTCTTGTATTATCATGATTTTGATAATTAAATGATTAACGACATTAATAATAATAGCAATAATAATAATAATAATAATAATAATAATAATAATAATAATAATAATAATCATAATAATAATAATAACAACAACAATAATAATACAAGTTTTATTATCTTAAAACGTATAATTAAACTTTTGGGCATAAAATATTAAAGAATAAGAACCTCGGGGACCAAATTATAATTTAATTTAACCTAAAACCTAGGTTTTGGAATTTAATAAACAAATACATAAACCACAGGGACCAATCTGTAATTTTCTCAAACTTAAATCCCCCCCCCTCTCTCACTTCCTCACGGTTTTCCGGCCAACGGCCGGTGGAACTCTGGCGCGGCGCCGGCGAGGACCAAACGTCCGATTCTCCAAGTTTTTTTCTCCTAAAACGTTCCTAATCGATTCAAGAACCAATTTCAAATCTGATCATGACCTTTAATTCGAACATTAACGCGGTTTTGATGACATGAACCCACGAATCAAATTTATCATAAAATCAGATCCTTTTCGACATTTAAACCGCAATAATAATACAATTAACCGTATGAACACGTTCGTCCAATCAATTAGAAATCAATGGTGTGATTAATTTCATTCAAATCAAGCGTTTACACCACGAATTCTAACCGAAACCCCGACTTTAAATGTCGTAGCCGTTGAGTACCAAGCCGATCGAGTTGAAGCTATAAATCAGAGGGTTCTTACTCGATTTGAGTTTCCTAAACTCCCTGAACACTTAATTCCATCAAAAACACACACACACATCAAAATCGAACCAAGAACAGGCGCGACATTGGACGAACTTGTACTCATTGAATCTCAAACAATTTCAGGTAATTACTTTAGGGCTATTACTCAATTGTACATGAGAATCAAAAGCCCTATGGTTATAATCGTTAACAGTATCAAATCCATGATCAATTTGACCCAAATTGAATTAGGGTTCTTATGGAAATTTGGGGGGTTTTGCTCTTAATATTTATATAAATTAAAAACGGAGTTTAGGAAGGAATTGGCTACCTAGCTCTGACACCCTACACATATCCCACATCGGCCGTGGACAGGAGAGATTTCTGGTTCATAAGGAATATCTGTCCTCTAATATCAACAACGCGTTTTGGGCATATTGGCGGTGGATGAGAGGAGAACTCCACAGTTAAGCGTGCTCAGGTGGGAGCAATCCAGGGATGGGTGACCTCCCTGGGAAGTTTTTACTCGGGCAACCAAAAGCAAATCCGTGAGCTCCTTGTGGGCGAAGCGGACAATATTGTTGGTGTGAGAGGCAGGGTGTTACAGAATGGTATCAGAGCCACTCCTGTGCCGTTCAGGGTGTGGGACATACCTCACCAAGGATGGTGACTTCTCGGGCTCATCGAGGACGATGAGTCCAAATACGGGGTGCTTCTGACACCCTACACATATCCCAAATCGGCCGTGGACAGGAGAGATTCCTGGTTCATAAGGAATATATGTCCTCTAATATCAACAACGCGTTTTGGGCGTATTGGCTGTAGATGAGAGGAGAACTACACAGTTAAGCGTGCTCAAGTGGGAGCAATCCAGGGATGGGTGACCTCCCTGGGAAGTTTTCACTCAGGCAACCAAAAGCAAATCCGTGAGCTCCTCGTGGGTGAAGCGGACAATATTGTTGGTGTGAGAGGCCGGGTGTTACAGAATAATCTGTCACACCCTTAATTTCCACAAGCGGGGTTTTATCGTTAGTCGTGTGACATACCAGGATCTCGGACACGGTCATATCAAACGACACTATATGAGTTTAAAAATAAACGTTTGACTTAAATCAGAGTAACGTAAATGAAATGAAATACAGTACGGAAGAGAATAACGAAATGTAAACAATACTGAAAGTCTGAAATGCTAAGTCAAAACAATGTCTAATGCAATATAAATGGATCCGATGAATGCATGTCCTGAGTGCGTTCCTTAATCGTGCATCATGAGATTAAGCCTTCCTGTTACCTGAGAAAACATTCTAGAGTGTGTCAACATAAAGTTGGTGAGTTCACAGATTTTGTCACAGATAAAAACGTTTGTAACTGTTCGAATGGTATAGTAATTAAAGCATATCGATAGGTAGCTAGCCTATAATCAAGTTACTTAGCGTTTCGAACCGAAGCTGACTGTTTGTATGTTTGTATGTTTGTTACCTTCCCGTCACGTCTCACCAGACAATGACAAATGTTAGGTCAATAATGCACCCATTTGACCTCCAATCAAGCTAGCACGACAAGCCCGGGCGGGGTTTGTCAAACCCAGTAGTACTACTCAGAATTACCTCGCTAAACATTACTAACGCTTCGAGAATGTAAGGACTTTCAAGTGTGTTTGCACTAACGTAACAGGCGATATCAATAATACTAAAAACCATTTATAAAATATGTTTGCATGTTTTCTCCCCCAAAAAGGAAAGAATGTAAAATAGGGGCCGTGAATACTCACCTTGAATGCACAGCAAGAAAATAATGTTCGCGCAACGGTTAGAGTTTTGGTTAACCTGAATTTCATTTAGTATGAATATAATTAATGTTAGTTATCATTTACGAGTGTAAGGGTCGTACGGTTTCGCGATCACGGTTCGGCTACTGTATAGATCATTGACATTTTCTCTTTTCCCAATCAAGCACAATTATATACCAATTTACATTTAACGAACAATACCCATTCACCCTCGCTTATACTAGATCATGTGTAAAAATATTATTTATACATTTTAATTATGCGAATTTTATTAATAAAACCCAAACGTTTAAAAGAAGCAATTGCATAACCCATATATCACAAATGCGTAACAACCCAACCGTAACACACCTACAATAATAGACATATACAAATTTATGAACTTATAATATACATAACTTTTACACCCATATATAATACTATAAATATATATATATGATTTTCATGTATATTAGAATATGTAATTTTCATGCATAGGATAATAAACTTTCACTTAAACTACTCCCTGTTAAATCTACACCCAATTCACATATGTACAAAATAAAGCAACACATTTAAATACATGCATGCTGATTATTGACATTTGTAGATACATACATCCATCCACTTGATCATGAGCACCCATCATCCCTTTGACCAGAGACCACATCCAACATAAATATATATATCTATATCTATATATATATATATAGAGGGAGGTTCCCCTAAAAAATAATTTTTCCCTAAGAATACTAAGAAGTAATCTTAGCCTTCTAATTATCTAATTAAGGGCTAAGACCAAAGTGTAGAAAAAATAAGTAATCAAGGGTAATTTGGGTATTTTATTATATTACCCACAATTGTTGACTTTTTAAAATTTCCCCCTATTTTTTTTAAATGCTAATAACTTTTTCATGCGACATTATTTTTTTAAATAAATTACACCATAAAATCAAGCATTTTTTTCTCTTTAATTTGAGTATAGTATTACTATAGTTTTTTTACAAAAAAAAATCAAATTATGTGAAATTGTGCTACATTTTTAACGTTTTTGTGCTGCATTTTATAAAACAGCACAAAGCTGTGCTGTATTTCATAAAACAGCCCAAAGCTGTGCTGTATTTCATAAAACAGCACAAAGTTGTGCTGTATTTCATAAAACAGCACAAAGCTGTGGTGTATTTCATAAAACAGCACAAAGCTGTGCTGTATTTCATAAAACAGCACAAAGTTGTGCTGTATTTCATAAAACAGCACAAAGCTGTGCTGTATTTCATAAAATAGCACAAAGCTGTGCTGTATTTCATAAAATAGCACAAAGCTGTGCTGTATTTCATAAAACAGCACAAAGCTGTGGTGTATTTAATAAAACAGCATAAAGCTGTGGTGTATTTCATATATGTATTGTATTCTACAACTTGATTAATGTAGCATTTTCAAACGAAATCAAATGGATATGTTGTGATATTCATATATGTGCTGCATTTTATAGAGGTGTTTAACATTGCCAGAAACTCAAGAAGAGAAACAGCTCACAAATGGGTAAAAGTCACATGATAATTATATACAAAATGTCACAATTCACAAACATTATACAGTTAACTATATACATCGTAGACTAAAGTTCACATTTAACAACAATGGCACTTTTGGCGAGAATAGTTCTAAATGAGGATCGTGTCTCAATTTGACGACTTTAAAAATACAAAAGAACAAGCATGCATTTCATAATGGATAAAAACAGAATGCATTCTGGTATGAAGTTCAGTTAAATATAAGTGAACTTAATCAGCAGAGGGAATATAAGTAATCTCCTTGTAATCTCCTTTGCAGACTAATGAGTGTGTTTTAGGACCATAATGCCCTTTAACCCTAATTTGAAGAGTGCCACATGTAATCTCCTTGTTCTTTTTTAACATACTTAGGCAAAACTTATTTTTTAGTTGAAACTCTACCTATATATATATATATATATATATATATATATATATATATATATGTATATATACATATATATCCATGACATAAAGATACTTGCACCCATGCACACAGCCAACTTTATATTCATACTTAGTACACACATGCTTGTGTTTTTGGCCAACTTTATATTCAAAAGCTACGGCCAAGAGCAGCAGCATTAGAGGGTTTTGGAGTTCTATTTTGTGTTTTTGGTGTTGAATCTTCCTAACAAGAAGGTGCTTTGCAAGGAGGCTTGGGGTATACAAGCTTGAGGGATCCTCTTCTTGGAGTCTTGGTTGATTTTGGGCAACTCCATCTTCATCAAACATCCACCTTTTGGTCGACTATAAGCTGCTGAAAGGTAGTTTTTTCACAGCTCAATGTAGCTGTGATTTTATGTATATTTATGCATACATAGCATGCTTATTCATATAAAAATGATCCTTTGATATATGGGTTTGTCTCATATATAAATATGGTCACTTAAGAACATGTTTTTCAGCTTTATAATCAAGTTTATAAAGTAATTATTACGCTGCGTTTTCAGAAAGTTTAATGGGTTAAACTTGCATTTTGTGTTCTAACAAACCCAACAATGGCATCTAGAGTCTGTTATGTGGATAGCATGCTTGTAAGTATCCTTTAAAAATTTGTTTTATGGGATTTTATAACCCCTTTAAGGGCTGAAATATTCTTGCATGTTGAATCCCCAAGCTTTCAAGGTTATATCACACATGCTTGTGATTAAACCTTAAAAAATATATATGATGATATGTATATTGTTTGGACAATGTTTGAAACCCGAATTTTCAATTTATGTTGGCTGAAAATAACTGAAAATCATGGGTTTTAATGGGGATTCTTAGTTATGTTTGGATGATATGATCATTGGTTATTAGTGTGCATAACCTAGCCTTTGGCCTTATGTTATTTGGATGATTGGAATGGTTGTTTTATTCATTCAATTGGGTTGTAATGTTTATGTTTATTATTTGGGTTGTAATTATTTATTCATTTGGTTATGTAATAAATAGATTAAGTGTATTTCTTTTATTAGAAAAATGTATTAGGATGTAATTTTTGTAAAAGGAAGATGCACAAGATGAAGACCAAAAGATGGACATCAAAGACATGGACCTTGAAGTATTTGGATATGGATTCAAGTGGGAGTCCATGGACACATATAATGTGTCATTACAAACCCTTAGGAAAGACCTTATGACAAAACTTGTGATGGCAAACAAGTGTTGTCAACTTAGTGGCTATGGTTATGCACTCATGTTATGTTTATGCTTGTTTGAATGTTTGTTGTTTGATTGTTTGGTTGATATTTAGTCATACATTACAAACTCATTAACAAACTTAACAAGCTGAAAATTGATGGTTCTTAATCATTAAAAGTTAATAAAAGGTTATTAAAATGATTTAATGATTTTAAAGATTAAAAGTGGGTTTTAATCAAAGGACCATAGGGTATCTTGTATTTGAAAGCATGCAAATACAAGTACATAGAGTTTTCTAAACTAGAATTATGAAACCTCTAAATATTCTAAAACAAGATCAACACCGTCCTTTTACACAACACTTAATTCACTAGGGAACACTTAGTGGGATAAAGGTCACCTAACCATTTTGAGGGAACTTATGACTTAGGGTGAGAATACCATATTCGTGGGATAAAGGTCACCTAACCACTCATTTTGGCAAACTCATACGTATGTGTAAGTAGAATGTCTTGATTTGCAAACCATGTTAAATGGATCACCTACAATATGGTTTCCAAATGGTGTTGATGGGATTAACATACCGATTTTACATATGATGTTTAAAGTCGATCCCATACCTCTAGAAGTTGCAAATGGTTGCAACCGTCAATCGTTGACCACCTTATTAATTTAAATCGTGGGATAAAGGTCACCTAACCACAATTTAAATGTAATGTTGGGTTCTAGATTTTAATATAAAAAATGACCTTAAAAGGCATTAATTATTAAAAATAGCAATATCAAAAATATTAAAAATAGATCTTTGTTAAATTTTGTAGATGGCAACCAATAATGACAATCATGATAACTCATCCGCGTCCACCCAATCATTATGAGCGATCCTCCAAAAGGAGCGTCTAAATCATAATAATTTCATTGATTGGTATCGAAACTTGAGAATCGTTCTCAAGTAAGAGAGAAGATCATATGTTTTAGACGACCCTATCCCAGATCAACCTACTAAGGATGATAAGGAGGCCTACAACGATTGGTTGAAGTACACTAAGGACTCCGTCCAAGTGTCTTGTCTCATGCTAGCGAGCATGACTCCGGATCTCCAAAAGGAGTATGAACATCATGGAGCTTATGACATGATAACCCAGCTGAAGGAAACATTCCAACAGCAAGCAAGGGTTGAGCGCTTCGAAACGGTTCGAGCACTCCATGCATGTCGTATGGACGACAACCAATCTGTTTCATCTTATGTACTTAAGATGAAAAGTCATATTGACCACCTCGAGAGGTTTAATTGTCCCGTCTCGAAGGAATTGGCCACGGATTATATCCTTAATGGCCTTACCAAGAAGTTCGAGACATTCGTGTTGAACTACAACATGAATGCACAGGACAAAAGCATTGGTGAGCTTCACTCAATGCTCAAAATAGCCGAGGTGTCCACGGGTAAAAGGGTTTTACCCGTTCTCACCATCAATGAAGGTGGGAACAAGAAAAGGCCTCATCCCGCACCCAAGGCAAAGGTTGCCAAGGGTAAGGGACCCGTATGGGGAAAAGGGAAAGGGGTGGCAAGGGTGCCACCCAAAACACAATAGAAAAAGCAAAAGGTTGCTACTAATGACCCATGCTTCAAGTGTGGGGAGATTGGACATTGGGCAAGGAATTGTCCTGTCCATCTCCAAGAGTTGAAAGCAAAGAGGGATGCCGGGCAGACCTCAGGTACAATATACATGATTCATATTAATCTTAATGTTACATCTTCAAACACATGGGTATTAGATACCGGATGTGGAACTCATATTTGCAATTTGTTGCAGAGGTTCAAAAGAAGTAGGGACTTCAATCAAGGGGATGTTAGTCTCTTCATGGGCAATGGAACCAAAGTCAATGTTGAAGCTCATGGGGACTACATCCTAAAACTTCCAAGTGGCTTGGATGTTATTTTGAAGAATGTTTTGTATGCTCCTAGTTTGACTAGGAACATTATTTTTGTATCCCAATTAAGACATTATGATTATGTATTATCTTTTGTTGAAAATGATATTCATGTTTCTTTAAATGATATGTTCTATTTTAAAGATATTCCCATTAATGGTATTTATGAATTGGTTCATGAAAATACTTTAAATAGTTCATTGTACCAAACTAATACCAAGAAACTCAAATTGGATTTGAGTGATACCTATCTTTGGCATTGTCATCTTGGTCATATAAACAAGAAACATATACAAACACTTCAAAAGAATGGTCTTTTAAAAACAAATGAATGTGATTCATTTGATGTATGTGAATCTTGTTTACAAGGTAAAATGACTAAGGCACCCTTTAGTGGAACTAACGAAAGGGCAAAAGATTTATTAGGAATCATACATTCGGATGTATATGGTCCTTTTAAACCAATGACAAGGAATGGTGAAAGATACTTCATTACCTTTACCGATGATTATAGTCGCTATGGGTATGTGTACTTATTAAGGCACAAATATGAAGCTTTTGAAATGTTCAAAATCTTCAAGAATGAAGTGGAAAATCAACTCAACAAGTCGATTAAAGTTCTCCGTACCGATAGAGGAGGTGAATACCTAAGTGATGCTTTTCAAGATCATCTTAGGAGTTGTGGGATTGTCTCACAACTCACTCCACCTAGAACACCACAACATAATGGTGTGTCTGAGAGGAGGAATCGAACCTTATTGGATATGGTCCGATCTATGATGGCTAGAAGCACATTGCCTCTATCATTTTGGGGTTTCGCTTTACTCTCCGCGGCCCGTATTCTAAATATGGCCCCAACCAAAAAGGTGGAAAGGACACCCTTTGAAATATGGCATAGAAGAGTTCCATCCCTATCATACTTAAGGGTCTGGGGTTGTGAGGCTTATGTTAAGACTCCCACCCCAAACAAATTGGAAGTCCGATACATCAAGTGTATCTTTGTTGGATATCCTAGAGATTCTATGGGATATTATTTCTATGATCCACTAGAACAAAAGGTGTTTATTGCCAGAAAGGGTGAGTTCTTAGAAGCAAAGTTCCTTATGGAAGAAACTAGCAGTAGAACAGTGGATCTTGAGGAGGATCAAGAACCACAACCCGATGCATATTTGGTTGAAACTAACACTCAACATGAGGATGTTGAGGATGATCAAGGGGTTGATCAATATACACAAAACGTTCGTAGAAGTGGTAGAACTAGTAATCCACCTGAAAGATACGGATTTTTCATGGATGGATGCTATATGGTAGATTCAGATGAACAACCACATACCATAATGCAGTGTCCAATTCGGATTGTGACAAATGGCTTGAAGCCATGAACGTTGAGATGCAATCCATGTATGACAATCAAGTTTGGGAACTTGTTGTACCACCTCTTAATTCCAAGGTAGTTGGAAGTAAGTGGGTTTTCAAGAAGAAAACCGATATGCATGGAAACTTGGATACTTATAAGGCTAGACTTGTAGCAAAGGGTTTCACTCAAACTCAAGGGGTTGACTATGATGAAACCTTCTCACCTGTTGCGATGCTAAAGTCTATAAGGATATTGTTTGCCATAGCTGCTCATTATGATTATGAGATTTGGCAAATGGATGTCAAAACTGCTTTCCTAAATGGATATCTTGAGGAAGATGTCTATATGGTTCAGCCTGAAGGTTTTGTCGATCCAAAACATCCTAACAAAGTATGCAAGCTAAAGAAATCAATCTATGGATTGAAACAAGCATCGAGAAGCTGGAATCACCGTTTTGATGAGGAGGTAAAGAAATTTGGCTTCATCAAAAACGCTGATGAGGCTTGTGTGTATAAGAAGGCTAGTGGGAGCACAATAACTTTTCTAGTATTGTATGTTGATGACATACTACTATTTAAAAATGACATTCCAACCTTGGAAGGTGTAAAAACCTGGCTTGGAAGTTGTTTTTCCATTAAGGATCTTGGTGAAGCCGCCTATATTCTGGGAATAAAGATCTATAGGGATAGATCAAGGCGGTTGATTGGTTTAAATCAAAGTGCATACATTGATAAAATCTTGAAAAGGTTCAAGATGGAGAACTCTAAGAAAGGTACCGTACCTACTCAAAGAGGAACGATATTGAGTACGACTCAATGTCCCAACTCAAAGGATAAGCAAGATAACATGAAGGCAATCCCATACGCATTTGCTATTGGATCCATCATGTATGCAATGATATGCACTCGACCGGACGTTTCATGCGTATTAAGCATGACAAGCCGATACCAGCAAAATCCTGGAAACAGTCATTGGATGGCTGTTAAGAACATACTTAAGTACCTAAGGAGGACAAGAGATATGTTCCTGATCTATGGATCTGATGATGAGGAACTCGTTGTAAAAGGTTACATGGATTTGAGTTTCCAAACCGATCGTGACGATTCACGGTCACAATCGGGATACATTTTCATTCTGAATGGAGGAGCGGTCTCTTGGAAGAGCTCCAAACAGGATGTGGTGGCTCTATCAACTACAGAATCGGAATACGTCGCCGCCTCATTGGCAACTCAAGAAGCTGCATGGTTGAAGAAATTCATTGCCGATCTAGGGGTTGTCCCTTCCATTCAGGACCCCCTAGAGATCTTTTATGATAACGAGGGTGCGATTGCTCAAATCAGGGAACCTCGTGCTCATCAAAATACTAGGCACATTGAGCGGAGATTCAACTACATATGAGATGAAGTTGAAAAGGAAAAGATATGTATTTGCAAAGTTCACACGGATCAAAACATAGTGGATCCTCACACGAAGCTCCTTGAAAAGGCAAAGCATGAAGGTCATACTTGTGCCATGGGACTTCGATATTCTAGTGATTGGACTTGATCTGTAAATTTTGTATTTGGATATGTGGAACTCTTTATTATTTGAATAAAATTATTTGGTTATAATGTTTCAATTAATGTTCCAATTTAGCATGTTTAATCCATGAGTAAATTGTTTACTCTAAATGTCCGTAGTCGTTCATACTTGTGGGAACAAGTGTGAGGGTAAGATTATTATGAACTTGGATTGGTTGATATTCATAAGGATGAATATAGAGCAATGGGTTGCTACCAAGGTTCATAGATATTTGTGGGATACAAATATTGGACTAACCCGCATCTCAAATTTTACTACATAGAATCTTATTGATTGATCATAAGTAAATTTGAGTAAAGGCGAATATCATTTGGTATCCTCCGACCTGAGATACATATTAGGTTTTGATATTCACCAAGTATTATACCTTGAGCTAATTCTTCACTGTCCTGAAATAGTGGACAGTACATAAGGGTATGACACGAGGTGTTTGTGAGAAACGCATGTAATCAAGATGGAATTTGTTCCTCTTATTCGTTGAGAGCTAGATGTCTAAGGGTTGATAAGTTAAATCAACAAGAAATGATCATTCTGTGTTCTTGGATTTAACATGTCATCTGTAACAAAAGGATAGATGATTGATTCACCTAAATCATTTCAAGTAGGATACTTGAATAGGATGATGTTATTGAATGGCCATAAGTCATGCGTATTAAGGCTAGTAAACCGTTGTTAGGCGGTATTTACTGCTTGCATCAATCGTCTATGAATCTTGGGCAAGTGGGAGATTGTAGGATTCTTTATGCCCAAGACACATAGAATATTGATGCGGTTAGTACGTTATGATCCAAGTCGAGTTATACCCAATAACAAGCTTAGCAAACACAAATTAATATTTAATTGATGATATGATCATGCAATTAAATATTTACACCAATTTAAAAAATGGATTTTCTAAATAAGTTGCATATGAGAGGGAACAAATTATTAATACATTTTGTTCAATGATATTATTTGTAATGTTATTTAAGTGAGTTAAATAACATCACAAATTAATAATAAGAGTGTAAGGATTATACAATTAAAAGGTTACTTGTATATCCAAATAAAAGACTAGTTGAAATGTTGTGTTCATTAGTTTAAAAGAATTTTTTTTTTAAAACCCATTTGGCCGCCCCCCTTATTTTAGTTGGTTCTTTCATATAGTGGAGAACACAATACATTAAAACATGTAGTGGGGAACATAGTGGGGAAGACACACATTAAAACATGTCTAGAACTCATCATTCACCCTCTTATAATACATGCAAGAACACAAAATAAGTAGCTCTCTCTCTCTCTCAAAAGCTACGGCCAAGAGCAGCAGCATTAGAGGGTTTTGGAGTTCTATTTTATGTTTTTGGTGTTGAATCTTCCTAACAAGAAGGTGCTTTGCAAGGAGGCTTGGGGTATACAAGCTTGAGGGCTCCTCTTCTTGGAGTCTTGGCTGATTTTGGGCATCTCCATCTTCATCAAACATCCACCTTTTGGTCGACCATAAGCTGCTAAAAGGTAGTTTTTTCACAGCTCAATGTAGCTGTGATTTTATGTACATTTATGCATACATAGCATGCTTATTCATATAAAAATGATCCTTTGATATATGGGTTTGTCTCATATATAAATATGGTCACTTAGGAACATGTTTTTCAGCTTTATAATCAAGTTTATAAAGTAATTATTCCGCTGCGTTTTCAAAAAGTTTAATGGGTTAAACTTGCATTTTGTGTTCAAACAAACCCAACACCTAATTGGTAGGAAGTGTGCGGATTTTGTCAAACGATCTACAATTACCCAAATGGTATCGCATCCGCTGGGAGTCCGAGGCAGTTTCGTGATAAAGTCCATAGATATCTGCTCCCACTTCCATACTGGAATTTCTGGTTGTTGAAGTAAACCAGATGGTCGTTGATACTCCACCTTAACTTTAGAACAGGTTAAGCATCTGCTTACGTAAGTGGCAATGTCAGCTTTCAAGTTTGGCCACCAGTAATGGACTTTTAGATCGTGATACTTCTTGTCTGAACCCGGATGAATAGAGTACCTTGACTTGTGAGCTTCGTCCATTACCAGCTCTCGTAGATCTCCATACAAAGGAACCCATATTCGGTCCATGAAGTAACGGATTCTGTCAGATTTGATTTCCAGTTGCTTCTCCATGCCTCGTAGTGATTCGGCTTTCACGTTCTCATCTTTCAATGCCTCCCATTGAGCACTACGTATCTGATCGGGTAAACCAGTATGAATAATGAGTTGTAATGCTCGAACTCGTTTCGGCTTAGGTGTCTCCTTTCGGCTTAAGGAATCAGCTACTATATTAGCCTTGCCTGGATGATACTTGATCGCACAATCATAATTGTTTAACAACTCAACCCATCGACGTTGTCTCATGTTCAATTCCTTCTATTCAAAGATATGCTGAAAAATCTTGTGATCGGTATAAATGGTGCACTTGGTACCGTACAAGTAATGTCTCCATATCTTGAGAGCAAACACAACGGCTCCCAACTCTAAGTCATGTGTCGTATAGTTCTTCTTGTGAACCTTTAGCTGTCGGGAAGCATATGCGATCACCTTCTCGCGTTGCATTAGCACACAACCGAGACCTTGAATAAAAGCATCACAATACACTACAAAATTCTCTGTTCCCTCGGGTAGGGATAATATTGGTGCCGTGCAAAGTTTCTGTTTTAAGAACTGGAATGCTGATTCCTGCTTGTCACCCCAACTGTACGCAGTGCCTTTTCGAGTCAACGTTGTAAGCGGTTGAACGATCTTCGAAAACCCTTCGATAAATCGTCGGTAATATCCAGCCAATCCAAGAAATTGTCGTACCTCCGTCAGAGTCTTTGGCGTAGCCTAGTTCTTGATAGTTTCTATCTTTGCCGGGTCAACATGTATGCCCTTCTCATTGACTACATGACCCAGAAATTGGACTTCCCGAATCCAGAAGTCACACTTCGAAAATTTGGCGTATAGCTGTTCTTGTTTAAGTAATTCCAAGATCAGTCAAAGGTGTTCCTCGTGCTCTTCTTTGTTCCTTGAATAAATCAGATGTCATCGATGAAAACGATAACAAACTTGTCCAAGTAGGGTTTGCACACTCGGTTCATGAGATCCATGAAAACCGTTGGTGCATTAGTCAGACCAAATGGCATTACCAGAAACTCATAGTGACCGTATCGAGTTCTGAATTTCGTCTTTGATATGTCCTCCTCTCAAACTCTTAGTTGATGATATCCTGATCTTAAATCTATCTTCGAATAGAAGCTTGACCCTTGAAGTTGATCAAACAGATCGTCAATGCGAGGTAGGGGATAACGGTTCTTAACCGTCACTTTGTTCAGTTCACGGTAATCAATACACATGCGAAAAGTTCCATCCTTTTTCTTGATAAACAGTACTGGAGCTCCCCATGGTGATGAGCTAGGTCTAATGAATCCTTTATCCAAGAGCTCTTGCAGTTGCGTAGCCAGTTCAAACCCGGTAAGAATCGACCTCTAAACCCTTCTGTAGATCAAACCCGGATTCTAGGGTTTTGGGTTTTGAAAAGTTTCAAAGAAACACATAAAGGTCAAATTTTTACGTATGAAAACGTGTAAAAAGGTTAGATATGGCTTCATGGATGGTAAACCAAGGATTTGGACGTAAAAAGTTAAGATTTTGGGTTAAAAACGGGTTGGTTCTTAGTTTTCGTTCGTCCAGCGAAACTGTGCCTCGATCCAGCGAAACTGAGTATTCATCCAGCGAAACTGTGTGTGCATCCAGCGAAACTAGGAGATTTCTATGCGAAATTACAGTTTCGTCGGTAAGTTCGCTAGTGCTTAGGTTGACCTATAGACTTAGCGAAACTAGGAAATTCCAACGAAAGTTGGGCGCTCATGGCAGCGAATCTGTCCAGCGAAACTGGCAGAAGTGCTGCCCAGCGAAACTGGTAGCGAAACAGCCAGCGAAACTGGCAGCGAAACAGCCAGCGAAACTGGCAGCGAAACTACCAGCGAAACTGTCAGCGAAACTATGAAGAAAATGACGTTTTTGTGTATTAACTTTCGTGCAGCTCGTGTATTCAGGCTATAGCTTAAGTGACCTAGAATTTAAGCTATTTGGATAAGTTCAGGTGAGTTCTAGACCCCCTTATTTAAACGTTTTTCTATGTTTTTGGGCTATTATGCATAGTAAACAAAAGGTTTTCAAGGTAAGGATTTCAAGGTGTTTTAACAAGAAAATACATTTTTCTAAAGTAAAATGTGACATTTAAATAGCTCAAAATAATTTTCGGGCGCGCTGACCTGGCAGCCCGGCCCCATCCAGGGGCGTTGCCCCTTGGACCCCACTAGGGGCTGCTGCCCCTAGGACCCCGCTGTTAGGGGCTGCCGCCCCTGAACCCCCGCTGTCCCGCGGAGTGTCGGTTACGTGTTATGATGACTAGTACTTGGTATGTTGTGTACTCAATAAGTTACGTATTATATATTAAGTGAAAGATAATATTAATGAGAAGTGGAACTTAACGAATGTTACCCCGGGCCCGTTTGATGATGAAAAGTGTTGCAAGCACTATGATAGACTTCACTTGTGTGAGTCTCACGTATGATGATGGATCCGTATTCATGAGCGGGCTATGTGCCTTGCAGTGTGGATCAACTGTCGGGGGTTAGCTACCATGATGATGTGTACCGACGGGGATCGACATTCGTTGTCGATCAACATGGAGCTCTTGTTTTGTGCAATTTCGCTTATGATGAAGTGAACGTAATGAAAGAATAAAAGATAATGAACGTGCTTAATATGACACAAGTAATGTTTTGTAGTATGATGTATGCGTGTTCATTATATGGAGGATAAAGCTTATATTTTCTTATTTTTATAAAACTAGAATTCACTCAGCAAAGCTGACTTTTATGCATAATAGTGGACAGGTAAGCGCTGATGCTGAGGATGGCACCACGAAGCTACTTGGGGAGATATGGATGGCATTCCTGTTTATGAAATCTTTATTGTAATATTAAGAACAAGTAATATGTTTTGTTTACCATTAAATGACAAATGTATGAGAACGATATGGTTTTTAAGTATTAAAAGTATGTTTAATTATTTCCGCTGCAATGTTTTGTTACTGAACTGATTTTATGCTATGGTTAACCAACTGTGAGGCTTCCCGGGAATGGGACCTTACAGTCTATCTCAAATTTGTGTCCTGATAGCTCTAGTTTACATCCCCTAAGAATATGAGTTGCCTTGATCATTTTACCATCAGCTAGTTCTACCGTATAACTAGGGTTCATTTCAGTCAAGTTTACGTCTAAAATATTGCTAAACTTAGTAGATATAAAACTCTTATCAGCGCCGATATCGAATAACACAGAAGCAAAACAATCGTTTAGAGGAAACGTACCGGTAACCATGTTTTGATCGTTTCTTGCTTCACCAGAACCAATCACAAAGGAGCGACCTCTGGCGCCATTTCCATTGTTGTTGTTTCTGTTATTGCCCCTGTTGCCATTCTTCAGTTGTGGGAAATCCTTCCGGTAATGGCCCTCTTTACCACACTCAAAACTGCCTTTAGTTGCTTCGCCCTGTCGTGGTTACTGAGTTTGTTGCCTGGTCATCAGTTCACCCTTGCAGTCTTTAGCATCATGACCCATCTTTCCACACCTTTGACAATGGAATCGATCACACTATCCATGATGATGAAAATTGCACTTGTTACACTTTGGATACTTGCCTGCATAACTGCTCGATCCCTAACCATTGTTGTTGTTGTTGTTCTGATTGTTGTTGGTGAAGCTTCTGGAGGAATCAAACTTTCTGGCCTACTGTTGTTGGTTATTGTTGGAGTTTGAGGACTTGTTAGTGGTACCATCCCACTTTCGCTTATTATCAGATGAGCCAGATGCGGCGCCACGTTTAGGCAAAGTACCCTGTGCCACTGCCTGATCAGTGAGTTTGTGAGCTAGTCGAATAGCCTGCTGAATAGTGACAGGATCAGCAGCCACAACACTAGCTTGGATTTGAGGAGCTAGACCATCAATGTACTTCTCTATCCGTTTGTAGGCCGGGGTCACCATCTGAGGACATAGAGCAGCCAACTCGTGTGAACGAGTCGTGTTATCCTCAATTTCAGAGCCAATCATTTTAAGATTCCAGAATTCACTTTCCAGCTTCTGGACTTCATTCCTCAGGCAGTATTCTTCCTTTATTAGTATCTTGAAATCATCCCAAGGCATACAGTTAGTAGCATCAAGTTCTAAGGTCTGCACCTGTGAGTTCCACCATGTCAAAGCTGGTCCTTCCAGTGTGCTGGAGGCGTACTTGACACGACTTCTAGCAGGACAGTTGCACATGGCGAACACTGACTCGAGCTTCTCCAGCCAGCGAAGTAGTGTGACAGCACCCTCAGAACCACTAAAAGAGTGAGGCTTACAATCCATGAACATCTTGAAGGTACAGATAGTTGGACCTCCTTGATTCAGATTTTGGTTGTTCTGGTTCTGATTGCGGGTCTGCTCATAAGCTGTAAGCGCGTCAGCTACACGCTCATTGATGATGGCATCCAATTCAGCTTGAGTCATGTTGATGTTTCCTTGTCCACTCGGGCGGCCAGGTCTTCTTCCAGACATGATTCTTCAATTCACAATACACGACAGTCACTATCAAATATTAACTATTGATAAAAATAAATTGTTCCATACTAGTAGGAATGGAGGATTTGTTTGCATATCGATAGTGAGGTTTTATGAGAACCGATACCTCATGTCTCCAAGTATAGAAATAAAAATTTGTACTGACTATGACCGTTATCACCCAATAGAGTTACCAGAATTCTCATGCATGACAAATTATAATAACGTGTGCACCCGTGATTCTAATTTGCTTTGCATGGTCATTCATGGTTCCTCCCATTCGAGATAACATACCTTGTCAAGTACCGAGTGTTATCTGTTCAGACTAGTGAAGATGATAGGGCATGTTGGAAGTAGAAACAATTACAATAGAGTTGGAAAAGTAATGTGAGTTGTTCTCCTTGTTCATCGTCGTTAGGTTTGTCGTGTGTGTTAGAAAAGAGTTTCGTGTTCCAAAGTGGTAATGTTAGGTTCAAATCGTCATTGCTTCAACTCTGGGAGTGAAGAAACAAGTGTAGATGTTGGAAGTAAGCGAGCGGGACTCTCCGCCCCTCTGTTAGTCGAGGATGATACAGGTGACATAGATAGTGCAGGTAATGTTTGATCGTTCAGTAATGTAATGTTAACATGCCGGGAGAATGTTCGTACAACATTTGTAATCATGTAAGAGTGTTTGTGCAATAGTAGTGTTGTGTCTAAGGCTATAGTCTAGATGCAGATGCAATCCTAGTTCTCTATAACCAGTGGCTCTGATACCAATCTATCACACCCTCAATTTCCACAAACGGGGTTTTACCGTTAGGCGTGTGACATACCAGGATCTCAGACACGATCATATCAAACGACACTATATGAGTTTAAAAATAAACGTTTGACTTAAATCAGAGTAACGTAAATGAAATGAAATACAGTGCGGAAGCGAATAACGAAATGTAAACAATACTGAAAGTCTGAAATGCTAAGTCAAAACAATGTCTAATGCAACATAAATGGATCCGATGAATGCATGTCCTGAGTGCGTTCCTTAATCCTGCATCATGAGATTAAGCGTTCCTGTTACCTAAGAAAACATGCTAGAGTGTGTCAACATAAAGTTGGTGAGTTCACAGGTTTGATCACAGATAAAAATGTTTGTAACTGTTCGAATGGTATAGTAATCACTACAAGATTTTTACCCTATCGCGATGACAAATGTCGTCGCTATAGGTTCCAGTTGTCGTCGCCATAGCCTATGGCGACGACATGTCGTCGCGATAGGGATAGTAGCCGTAGTTCCATCGCCATTGGTCAAAAATAATCGTCGACGTTGACCTAGTCGCCATTGTCACCTATAACGACGACATGTCGTCGCGATAGTCTTGTCGCGATAAATTTTTCCTCAATTTTTAAAATTAAAATAAATTTTTCCTAAATTTTTTAAATTGACCCTATGGCGATGACATGTCGTCGCTATAGGTGTTTTGATTTATTAAATAATAAAATATTAAATTAATATAATTATTTTTTAATTTTATCTATGGTGACGACAAGTCGTCACCATAGGGTATCTGGTTAAAAAATTTATTATTTAAATTTTGATTTTTTCCAGTTTTTTACCTAAATAATTACCCAAATCAAATACGCAAAAATAAAACCTAAACATTATCAATACTTAAACGTAGATCAAACAATTCTAATTAAGTACATACCAAAGAAGACAAAAGTACCAAACTAAACATGTCTTAAGTTTTTAGAAACCTAACAAATTAACTTCCTAATTATCGTCATCTTCATCATCTTCGTTGTTATTGGGATTATATTTTCTTCTTTCAAATTCAGCCATCTTTTCTTGCATTTCTCGCATTTGTTGCCTTAATGCTTCCATTTCTTCATTCGGATGTGATGATCCACTTGATCGTTCATAACGAGAGATATTTTTTACTTTTCGTCCAACACCTCTCGTATGACCACGCCTTTCTCCTAATGCAAGCTCTAAACATTGCATCTCATTAGCGGGCGACTCTCCCGCCTCCATTTGCATTTGGGCGTATTGATTTTCATTTTTTACCTGCAGTTTTAAATAATCAAAATGAAAAGTTATTACGATTTTTATGAAATTTCGACAGCATAACTGTAACAAATGAAAAAAACCATCCAAAATCATAACTAAATATAACATAAAATTCGCAACATAAAATTCCCAACTTTCAAGATATAAACATAACTAAATATAACATAAAATTCCCAACTTTTAAGATCAGCAAACATAATATATTAAATACATATGAACATATAATAAAAACATTCTTAACATATTAAACTTACTCAATCTTCTTCTGCCCTTTGGTTGACCCATCCTGGCCCTTCTCTGTAATGCGACCTCCTGCACGTTTCGATGTAACTTGGGGTCCCGGTTTGTTGCTCCTATTAAAAACAATATTCATAATAACATAAAAGAATTAATAATACATAATTAAATAATATATGTTTTTTTACCTGAAGATATCGTCTTTGAGCATATGATCGACTACCATAATTTTATCTTAGTGATCAACCACAAAACACACCCTTATATAAGCAGTAACCTACCTGTAATTTTGTAATTTAGTTTATTAAGCATATGTTTTTGACAGCAAAACTAAAGCAGCAACATTCACATATAAAATTAACTTTTTTTAGCTTCAAATGCACCTTCTAGACATGGTATTTGCACATAAAGGTATAGCAGCCTACCTAACCCATCAAAACAACATTTTAACTTCAAACTAACCATTTAAGCACGTAGCTTGAACAATATGCTCACCGAACTAACCTGGTCGTGGTGGTGGTGCCCGATTTGGTGGACGCTCGCGGTGGTGGTGCCCGATTTGGGGGTTGAAGACCTCGATTGGGTGAAGATGGAGGTATGAGGGTTGAAGATTGCGATTGGGTGAAGATGGTGATGGTGGTGGTGCGATTTGGTCCGATTTTGGTGAAATATGGGGTGGTGGTGGCCGAATGAGTCTCTAAATCGTGAAGATTTGGTGAGTTTTGTGGGTAAAAGTAAACCTGCGCGCGGGTGCAGAAGATATATCTGCGCCAACACTGTGGCGACTACATGTCATCCCATAGGTAATAAGACCCTATCGTCGTCGCGATAGGTCAAGCAATTAATTTTTATTTTATAAGTATTATTTTTATAAATATAATTATAATAAATATAAAAAAAGTCCACAATGTATTATTGTTAATATTTTTATCTTTGCGATAGATCAAGCAATTAATTTTTATTTTATAAGTATTATTTTTATAAATATAATTATAATAAATATAAAAAAGTCCACAATGTATTATTGTTAATATTTTTATCGTCGCGATAGGTCAAGCAATTAATTATTATTATTGTTGTTGTTGTTGTTATTGTTGTTGTTGTTGTTGTTCTGGTGGTTGTTGCTGCTGTTGTTGTTGTTGTTGTTGTTGTTGTTGTTCTGGTGGTTGTTTTTGTTGTTGTTGTTGTTGTTGTTGTTGTTGTTGTTGTTGTTGTTGTTGCTGTTGCTGTTGCTGTTGCTGTTGCTGTTGCTGTTGCTGTTGATGTTGTTGTTGTTGTTGATGTTGGTGTTGTTGTTGCTGCTGTTGTTGTTGTTGTTGTTGTTGCTGTTGATGTTGATGTTGTTGTTGGTGGTGGTGGTGGTGTTGTTATTGTTGTTGTGGTTGTTGTTGTTGTGTTGTTGTTGTTGTTGTTGTTGCTGTTGGTGTTGATGTTAGTGTTGGTATTGTTGTTGGTGGTGTTGTTGTTGTTGTTGTTGTTGTTGCTGTTGGTGTTGATGTTAGTGTTGTTGTTGTTGTTGTTGTTGTTGTTGTTGTCGTTGTTGTTGTTGTCGTTGTTGTTGTTATTTTTATAAGTATTATTAATAAATATATAAAAAATTCCATAATTTATTATTGTTAATATTATTATTTTTATAAAATATATATTATTATGACTTATAATTATAATAAATATAATTATTATTTTATAAGTATTATTTTTATATGCATAATAAATATAAAAAAAGTCCACAATGTATTATTGTTAATATTATTATTTTTATAAAAATATATTATTACGACTTATAATTATAATAAATATAATTATTATTTTCTAAGTATTACTTTTATAAGTATAATAAAAATAAAAAAGTCTACAATGTATTATTGTTAATATTATTATTTTTATAAAAAATATATTATTACGACTTATGATTATAATAAATATAATTATTATTTTATAAGTATAATTTTTATAAATATAATTATAATAAATATAAAAAAAGTCCACAATGTATTTTGTTGTTAATATTTTTATTTTTCTAAAAAATTCCACCCTGTGGCGACGACATGTCGTCGCCATAGATGTTTCACAAAAGGCGGGGTTTTTCCCCTCCACTTTTTTTAGAGGAAAAAAATGGAAAAATAAATAATTTACCTATCACGACGACATGTCGTCGCGATAGAGTTTTGGTAGCTAAAACCCTAATCAACCCTATAGCGACGACATGTCGTCGCCATAGGGTGATCTATAGCGATGACATGCTGTCGTCGCCATAGGTCTAGTCGCGATAGGGTGAATTTGTTGTAGTGAATTAAAGCATATCGATAGGTAGCTAGCCTATAATCAAGTTACTTAGCGTTTCGAACCGAAGCTGACTGTTTGTATGTTTGTATGTTTGTTGCCTTCCCATCACGTCTCACCAGACAGTGACAAATGTTAGGTCAATAATGCACCCGTTTGACCTCCAATCAAGCTAGCGCGACTAGCCCGGGCGGGGTTTGTCAAACCCAGTAGTACTACTCAGAATTACCTCGCTACACATTACTCACGGTTCGAGAATGTAAAGACTTTCAAGTGTGTTTGCACTAACGTAACAAGCGATACCAATAATACTAAAAACCATTTATAAAATATGTTTGCATGTTTTCTCCCACAAAAAGAAAAGAATGTAAAATAGGGGCCGTGAATACTCACCTTGAATGCACAGCAAGAAAATAATGTTCACGCAACGGTTAGAGTTTTGGTTAACCTGAATTTCATTTAATATGAATATAATTAATGTTAGTTATCATTTACGAGTGTAAGGGTCGTACGGTTTCGCGATCACGGTTCGGTTACTGTATAGATCATTGACATTTTCTCTTTTCCCAATCAAGCACAATTATATACCAATTTACATTTAACGCACAATACCCAATCACCCTCGCTTATACTAGATCATGTGTAAAAATATTATTTATACATTTTAATTATGCGAATTTTATTAATAAAACCCACACGTTTAAAAGAAGCAATTACGTAAGCCATATATCACAAATGCGTAACAACCCAACCGTAACACACCTACAATAATAGACATATGCAAACTTATGAACTTATAATATACATAACATTTACACCCATATATAATACTATAAATATATATATGATTTTCATGTATTTTTAGAATATGTGATTTTCATGCATAGGATAATAAACTTTCACTTAAACTACTCCCTGTTTAATCTACACCCAATTCATATATGTACAAAATAAAGCAACACATTTAAATACATGCATGCTGATTATTGACATTTGTAGATACATACATCCATCCACTTGATCATGAGCACCCATCATCCCTTTGACCAGAGACCACATCCAACATAATATATATATATATATATATATATATATATATATATATATATATATATATATATATATATATATATATCCATGACATAAAAATACTTGCACCCATGCACACAGCCAACTTTATATTCATACTTTGTACACACATGCTTAATAGAAGTTAAATGCATATGCTTGCTATCCTACTGTTGTCATTCCAACCACCCACGTGAGTGTATTTACATGTATATATACACACTCACACATGTTAGACATATCCATGGAAATCAACCTGTAAAACTTATTATAGTTTTATGCTCCACACCGATGCAAACACACATTAAATTGAATGTGCCACCCTCGAGAACCCAACCGCAACCGCGCACAAGGAAAGCATGCACAAAGATAAACGTATACATATAACTACACGCATAAGATCGAACGTATCATACACACACAACATGATTACCACACCCTTATACCCGTACACAATCATACTCGGGAACCGTAACCCGAATTCTCGAAACCGTAATGAATCATGAGTAAAGAAATATAAGGATCGTACCGAACGGGGCTGTTATGATCGGTGCGGTTCGCAATGAAGGAAGTTGTCGATGATGATCGTGTTCACAGAGGGAGTGCCGGTGTCGGTGCTGTCGTTTGCCGAGGGACCGCGATTCACCACGCGAGTATCGTAGTCAAGGGCGGAGGATTTAAGGGGGGGGGGGGCCGTCGCCCCCTCTCTTTTTTTCGTCGGTAGTGTAAAACTTTAGTCCGGTAGTGTAAATTTTTGATTCGGTAGTGTAAATTTTTATATAAAACTGGAGTTTGCCCCCCCTAAAAAATTTAATTTTGCCCCCGCCCCCCTATAAAAATTGTCAAGCTCCTCGTAGTTGCGATCGTCGAGCAAAACGGAGAGGATGTTAAGGTGGAAGAGATTGACGGCAGCAGGGTGGTTATCGTGGGTTTGAGTTTGAGAGTTCGGAGATTTGGTTTTAAAGGAATTTAAAGCTTGGGATAACACCTTTTTAGTCCCTCTACTTCGATAGAAATCTTCTTCTAGACCCTCTACTTTGACAGATAGACCATTACTAATGATTCATAGTTAATTAATTAGGGGACAGTGATAATGGAAGATGGGGTCGATGGGTTGGGTGGGTTGGTTATGGGGTAGCAATGTAGCATATAATATGGAGAAGTGGTTGCTCTCTTTTGTATAGTGGCACATAATATGGAGAAGTGGTTGCTCTCTTTTGTATAGTGGTCCCTCAATTTTAAATAACTTGCATTTAGAGTTTATTTAAAATTAACATAGCTTATATTATGATAATAATAATAATAATAATAATAATAATAATAATAATAATAATAATAATAATAATAATAATGGTACTAATAACAATAATAACCATTCTCCTTAAATAATAATAAGATTGATTAATTTGCAATAAATGGAGGGAGGTTAGATAATAGAAAAGTAGTGTTAACTTGAAATATATGGGTTGAGACTTATGTTTGTAATGTTACCTTTGAAACTTATGAATAATATATTTGGATTAATTAATAATAGCGTTATGTGGATGTGAACGATCTTAACTCGCACATCTCGACGTTTCCGCCGTTAAGGTTGGGGTGACAAAAACTATCTCCTCTTACGCAAATCCTACCTTACAATCTTAACATATCCTCATTGGCACAAGGCAAAGACCAACGAATATAGGGCGTTAATAGCTAATAACATATGGGAGTTGGTACCAAGACCTATCATGCATATATTATATTCATTTTTTGTGGTTGTTTCATCAAAATTTTCATGCAGATGGCTCTTTAGAATTGTACAAAGCTCGTCTCGTGGTTAACGAAAAGTTTCAACAAGAGATTGCTTTGATACATTCGGTCCAGTGGTAAAAAATACTACCATTTAAACTGTTATCATCCTAGCTGTCTCCCATCAGTGGCTTATTCACCAACTAGAGGTAAAGAACGAATTTTTACACAATGACTTACATGAAACTGTTTATATGTTTCAGCCTCTCGGCTGCATGGGAAAATCACACCTGACACATGTATGCCGACTGAGGAAGTCCTTATGTGGCCTAAAACAAGCCCCTCATGCATGTTACCACTATTTTGCCCCTTTAGTTTCCAAAGCACCATGAGTGACTCGTCTCTTTTTGTTTATTAAAAGGATGCACAAATGGCTTATCTTAGATGATTAAATATTAAATGGAATTATTAAGTTTTAATTATCAGGTGAGTTTCCATGACAGATCTCGATTAGTTACATAATTTTCTAGGTATTTAAGTTACCAAGAAAACAGGTGGTCTCTTTCTTTTTTAACAATCGCATGCAGCTAAAATTCTAGAGCGTCCAAATATATAGAATTACAAACCGTGTTTCATCCCCACTAACACTGATTCAAAACTTGCTGATAGTATTTTAGGCTTGACAGAGAATGCAAATATGAAAGCAAGATTAAGATTGAACACTGAAATAGAAATCAATTACTGAATTGCATACATCGAATGACAATAAACAAAGCCTTATATAGGCAACAAAACAACTGAAACATAACAGACTCCTACTAAAAAGGAAACCACTAGACTTTAACCTCACATGGCTTTATTCAATAAACAGAAAGCAAAATACTCGGTCAATTCGAATCACGTGCATGCAACCGTTACAGTGAGGTTGACTCATTCTTCAACACCCCCCCTTGAGGCAAACTCCATCACTCCTAGCATATTACGAAAGTAAACAAACTTCTCTCGGGCCAAAGGTTTTGTCATAACATCAGCAAGCTGCTCATTTGTTCCACAATACTCAAGTATTACTTTGCCTTGATTTACCATCTCCCTGACATAATGAAACTTGAGCTCAATATGCTTTGATCGACTGTGCATTACCGGATTCTTTGAAAGATTAATAGCTGATTTGCTATCACAGTAAAGTATGGTTGCTTTATCCTGTTTTACACCAAGATCATTGAGTATTCTTTGCAGCCAGATGGCCTGACAAGAAGCATTTGTGGCTGAAATATATTCAGCCTCTGTGCTAGACAATGCAACAGTAGGTTGCTTCTTCGAACACCATGTAACAGCACTGTTACCAAGAGTAAAAACATTAGCAGACACACTCTTTCTATCATCAACACAACCTGCCCAATCACTGTCAGAGTATCCTACAAGTTCCTGATTGCTTCCATACCCAAACCATATACCAAAACAAGTAGTTCCAGCAATGTACCTCAACACTTTTCGAGCTGCACCAAGATGGGCTTTGGAAGGAGACTGCATGTAGCGTGAAAGAACACTTACTGAGAAGGCTATATCTGGACGAGTGTGAGTTAAGTAGATAAGTCCCCCTACGAGACTTCGATACATGCTCCCATCAACTTTATCTTCACCATCTTCCAGTTGCAGCTTAATATATGGATTCATGGGAATTGCCTCCACATTAGCATGTCTCATGCCAAACTTGTCCAGTAGATCATTTGCATATTTTTCTTGACTAATAAACACACCTTTTGAGGTTTGCTTTACTTCAATGCCCAGGAAGAACTTCAACAGCCCCATGTCTGTCATTTCAAATGCTTCTTTCATTCCTTTTTTAAATTCACCAACAAGCACATCATTTGAACTTGTACATATGATATCATCTACATAAATGCAAACATAGATGATATCTGTACCCACGTGTTTAACATACAAGCTAGGCTCATTTGGACTACGAACATAACCATTTGTAGTAAAATAACCATCAATTTTATCATACCATGCACGGGGCGCTTGCTTCAAACCATAAAGTGCCTTGTGTAGCTTGTACACCTTGTGTTCCTCACCAGGAACTACATACCCCTCCGGCTGTTCAACAAAAATATCTTCAGATAATTCTCCATTTAGAAATGCTGATTTTACATCTAATTGATGTAAAAACCAGCCACGATGAGCAGCAACAGCTAGAATCACTCGAATTGTTTCAAAGCGTGCAACAGGAGCGAATGTTTCTTCAAAGTCAACTCCCTTCTGCTGAGAATATCCTTTGGCAACTAGTCTTGCTTTGTGCCTCATAATTTTACCATCTGCTCCAAGCTTTGTTTTGAAAAGCCACTTGAGACCCACTACATTTGTACCTGCAGGCGGATTCATCAACTCCCGCGTTCGGTTTTTTTCGATGGAGGCTATTTCTTCTGCCATTGCAACTTTCCACTCTTGTTTGGTATTAGCTTCAGAGAACTTGATTGGATCACTAATGTTAAGAGCAAATTGACAAGTGGTGAAATGTGACTCCTCATCAGATAGGCCTTGACCAGATTCATAGTCAAATAACCATGATGGAGGCTTAGTTATACGTCTAGTAGTTGAAGTTAATGAAACATTGGTGGGTTCATGTAAGGTTTGATTTGTGGTAACAGGTGATGATAAATTAGAAGGTAAAGGATTTGTATTTATGGTAGGTGTAGGTTGAGTAGGTTGTGTAGGTTGAGTAGGTTGATTTGTATTTATAGTAGGTGTAGGTTGAGTAGGTTGTGTTGAGTTGGTAAAGGAATCTGACATGTCTTGTGAAGATGGGTTAGCATGGTTAGCATGAGGCCCCACATTAGAGTTGTCACCATCAGATGGTGTACAATCTTGAATAATAGGGAATGGGTCTTCAAAGCAACGTTCATACACCTCTTCTTCACCTTTTAAAATATTTTTCCAATCCCATTGGGCCCCCTCAAGTACATCCACATGCCTCCTAGTCATAAAGGTTTTTGTAATTGGATTATATAAACGATAACCAATACCTTGAGTGGAATATCCAATCAACACACATCTTTCGCCTCTACTATCCAACTTCTTTCTTCCTTGTGCATGTGTTAAATTGTAAGCCACACTACCAAACACACGTAAATGACTTACAGAAGGTTTGCGACCAGTCCATGCTTCCATGGGGGTTTGGCGATCCACTGCCAGTGTCGGGGACCTGTTGATCACATGCACAGCAGTAGAAACTGCTTCGGCCCATAAAAAATTCGGAAGATTTTTTTCTTTTAACATGCTTCGAGTAAGGCCCATGATCGTTCTGTTCTTCCTCTCCACAACTCCATTGTGCTCTGGAGTGTAAGCCACAGATAGCTCACGAGTGATACCATTTTCTTCACAGTAGGTCTTGAATTCAAGTGAATTGAATTCACCTCCTCTATCAGTTCTAAGCACTTTGATACATTTTTCACTTTGCTTTTCAACCATTTTCCTTAAGTGCCACAAATTTGTTGGAGAAGGCCTTTGTTCATCTGGATCACAAGGCTCAACCTTTGATACATCAAGGAGAAACATATTATTGTTGGATACAGTGATCTTGATGAGAGCAGCACCATTCAAAGAGATTACACATTTCCCATCTTCAAAGAATAGTGAGTATCCTTTCTTTATTAATTGACCAACGCTCAACAAATTATACTCCAAGCTAGGAGTATAGTACACATCTGATAACAGCTTACATCCTGCTCTTCCAGCATCAATCTTGACTGTGCCCTTTCCTTCCACTGCTAATTTCTTTTTATTCCCAAGTTGTACATTCAATTTGAATGTCTCATCAAGGGTGGTAAAGTGGGCTCTTGATCCTGTCATATGATTAGAGCAACCAGAGTCTAGAAACCAAAGATTAATATTGTTACCATTTAAGGCAGTAGTAGACATGAGCATGAAAGGTTCTCCGGTCATCATCATAAACAAGTGTTGCTCGTCTTGAACTTCTTCTTCTTTTTCTTCCGTTACCACATTTGCTTGTTGTTCATCATTGTACCAACAATCTTTCTTCACATGCCCATATCGGTTACAGATATAGCATTGAGGAACTTTGCTTTTGTCTATTCCTCGTCCCCGGCCTCTACCACGAACCGAACCTCGTCCTCGTCCTCTGGGAAAACTGTTTTGATGTGGTTGAAAGACCTGCAGGGCTTGTTCTTCTGTTTTGACATCCTTGTCACTTATACGACTGTTGATTCGGTCTTCTTGTGATTGAAGGGATCCCATCAGTTTGGTGGGAGTGAGTGTAGCAAGATCAGTTGAGACTTCAATTGAAGGCACAACATAATCAAATTTCGGGGAAAGACTCCTCAAAATCTTGGCTACGATGGTCTTGTCTGCAATGATTTCACCAAAAGCACGTTGTTGACTAACAATAGCCATCACACGTGAGAAGTAGTCTCCGATCAACTCGTCATCTTTCATTAAGAGATTCTCAAAATCTCTCCGTAAGCCCTGCAATTTTACAGACTTAACTTGTGAGTCTCCTTCATACTCCATTTGTAAAATAGTCCAACACTCTTTTGCTGATTCTGCTGCTGCAATTCGAGAGAACAGTGTGTCATGAATACCTTGCTGAATCACTGCCATGGCATAAGCATCCTTCCTTTTGGCGGTCTTTAATTTTGCTTGGTCTTCTTCTTCTTCGTTTACTCCGGTTACAACGAACTCCCAAAGATCTCGGGACTTCAAGATGGTTTTCATACGGATACTCCAATGTTCATAGCCATCGCCTTTGAACATCGGAATAGGAGTTGGTGTGGCCGGAGGTGTATTAGTGAAGTCAGTCATGTTGAAGTAGACGTAGACAGGCAAGGAGCTTAACAGGCTCTGATACCACTGATAGTATTTTAGGCTTGACAGAGAATGCAAATATGAAAGCAAGATTAAGATTGAACACTGAAATAGAAATCAATTACTGAATTGCATACATCGAATGACAATAAACAAAGCCTTATATAGGCAACAAAAACAACTGAAACATAACAGACTCCTACTAAAAAGGAAACCACTAGACTTTAACCTCACATGGCTTTATTCAATAAACAGAAAGCAAAATACTCGGTCAATTCGAATCACGTGCATGCAACCGTTACAGTGAGGTTGACTCATTCTTCAACAAGTGCCACAGCTGGTAATCCTTTACCCGATGGAACATTGTATAGAAGTTTGGTCGGTGCCCTTAAATATCTGACTTTCACCCGACCCGACATTTCATATGATGTCCAGCAGATATGTTTATTCATGCACGTCTCAAGGGACTTTAGATCACAAGCTCACCATCAAACCCTCTAAGTGTTGCAAATTAACAGCCTACCCTGACGTTGACTAGGGGGATACCCTAATTCTTGGCGATCCACTCCTAGTAATTATGTGTTTCTAGAAAAACATCTTGGTCTTATGGTCCTCCAAATTCCAAAACACATATCTTATATTAGTGCAGAGGTTGAATAAATGGCCATTACAAATGTAATTATGGAAAGTAGTTGGCTCCACAAACTTCTCGTTAAGCTACATATCCCCAGTCGTGATGCCATTGTCATTTTTGTGATAATGTTTCAGCAGTATACCTTCTAGAGGAACCCGATTCAACATCAACGTACCAAGCATGTCAAAATCGACATCCATTTTATATCGGAGAAAGACCGTATTGGTGCTATAGGAGAACTATATATTCTAGTTGACTATCAATAAGCTGACGTTTTCACTAAGGGTCTACAACGATAATTATTTAGCATATTCAATTCCAATTTGCACGTTCACTATAATCCTCACATCGATGGGGTATATTCGAGACGAAATTTTTTAAAGTATGGGAGACTATAACATTTGACTCATTTTCAAGCTACAAACTCAAACCCGAACCCGTTTAAGTCAATCATGTAAATCAAATTCATTATTTAGTCACTTTATTTATTTTTGTATTTTAAATACAATAAATGTGTCACTTAATTAATTTAATTTAATATTACAATTTATAAAATAAATATTATAAATTTTAAAAGGTTATTAGTAATTATAAGATTTCAAAATATTTAATTAAAATAAATAATCAAATTACCAAGTTTTTATGAGATTTATAAAGTCTATATTGATTTTATAAAAAAAGAAGTTGATTAACTTAAAATTATAGTTTTAATAAATTTAAAGTTTAAATTAAAATTATTCTTTTATTTATTTACTTTATTTAAGTTTATATTTATTTTAAATTTTAAACATAACCTCCTTTTGAAAAACTTGTAACTCGCCATTAACATCATTTATAACCCTCTTCTAACGTCAACTATAAAAGCAAGCTTTAGCCATCACTTTCACTCACAAACCTTTCTTTCATCCTTTGGTTTTGATCAATTTATTTTACAAGTAATTTCAAGATCTTTTTAATGCTAAGATAATCTTATATTGTTTTTATATTATGTATTTTTATATGTTGTTTCAAATTTCTTTATTTTAATTTAAAGAACCATCCTAACATCCAAGCATACTTTATATTGTTGTATGATGAATGTAAGAAATATAAATGATGAACAAGTCCATTAATAATTTATTTTATCTATTGTTCTCATGAATTTATGTTCTTATTTTCTTTTACTAAATCTTTTTTTATTTTAATCATGATCATTTGATCATTAACCTTCTAACTTTCACTAACCTTCTAAAAATTGCTAATATTATTAAATCAAGCTAACAACACGCTAATATAAACAAAGAATCTCGTTTGCACATGGACGGCTATGCCGCCGCATTCGGTTATTCACAAACTTGTTTCTCTAAACAATGCCTATGCTGAAGTCATGAGACGTTTTTATAACTAAAATGGAGTCTCATGTACTATATATAGACATATTAAGATTTGTTTTAACCCGTTTCATGCTTTAACAATTTTAAAAGTGCACATAAGTGCCTTACTAAAATTTTAATAGTCTGACTTTAACTTACCATGACTTGGTCATAACAAACTAAATTTGAGTAAACTCAAACTACAATATCAATTTCATTGAATTACCTTTTTAGTTATAGTTTACATCTTCAAACTCAACCGGACAACTCAATAATAGTCTTCAAAAGATACGTGCACATTTCAGCACCTTCTTTCTTGGCTGCTGTTTTGACTTATTTTCGGGTCTTTTCAGATAAACTTTCCTAAACAAAAGTTGTCCGGGAGACTTGATCTAGTTAACTATAAATTTTTATAATTTGAAGGCGTTTGATATTCTAAAACCTGTTCAACCACGTACCAAACATTCAGTCCATAATCTAAATTGGTGCAATAATCATTTTTTAATCTAGCTTTCACTTTTTGGCATTCTCTAAACGTCCTAACTTCATGTAATAAATTCTGACCGAAAGTTATTTTCCTTAAGTTATTTTTTTGTCTTTTAGGATATCACCCTTGACTCTTGAACATCCAATCTTTCTTAGAAACCCTATAACCATTATTATACAATGTGAATGCCTATTTTTATATGTTTATTATTTGGGTAAATCATATGATTTATATTCAATCATTTTTATTTATTGTTATTATATTTTAAAATTCAATTCAAAATATGCTATGTTATTACTTGTGTGCATAGTTAGATAAACTAGATGATACACAATCATTTATTCATGCAAACATGATAACAATGATAGATCTATTGGTTTAATAAACTCATCACATATGGCTATTCGATTGGTGATGATAGATATATTAGTTTGATGTCACACCCCCGCTGAGCGCGGAAACACGGGGATATAAACGAGATGGGATCGTCATAACACATTGTAAACAATAGAGATGCAATATAAATAAATGATGGTAAGCGTGTCATGACGACACCCGACACAAAGGAGACTTGTGTCGTGTTTAGTGAATATTCACGACAACATAGCCATAAGCATAAACTTGAAATTAATTCACATAACCAAAAATATTAACATTGTAATGTAATTCCCACAACCCGGGAACAAGTATCCAAAAGAATAATTGTATGTAATCAGACTACATTGTTTCAAAAGGATGGTTGTCAAGTACTGTATAGTCTCAAAATGCATCCTAGGGTCTCCACTAAGGCAGCACACCTAGATCATCAATTAGCATTGTCACCAGAAAAGATATGCTCAAATAGTCAACAAAATTGTTGATGAGCTCGCATGTTTAAATAGTAAGTAAATTGATGCTGCATAATTGTTTTGTGGAATACCGTGATTACAGTTATAAGTAAGCAAAATCACATAACAATTAGCTTTACAACCAAACCTAATGACGTACACACAGAATCTTGTCGGAATATATTCACCCAAGGGCCTGTTCCTGGCCACTGTTGGTACCAACTAGTATACCAACAAACAAGGGTGGGGGTGTCAACCCAGTAGTACTACCAATACTTATTCGTTGGTTCCAACACCAAAATTAAATGGTTATAAAGAAAGTACCACACAGTGAACTCATGTATGTATCAGATAAGTACTCACAAAACAGTAACACATTGATTCCAAAAATTGTAAGTTGTACAACATAAAAATGGGTGAGCATACTTTTCCCTCATGCTTGTAAATAGTTGAAGTATTGAATAAGCATAAAAAGGGGCCACGAAACTCACCTGTTCGGTGTTAAGTATGGATGATCAAGTTCCAAATATTGTATGCACTAAATGGTCAATCACCTATTATCAGTTATTGTTAAGCATTAATGATACGTTTAAAGAAAATAGTAATGTTTGGTCGGTTCGGGTTGTATCGGTTCGGTCGCGCGAAACACACACAAGCAAACATAAGTATTAGATCTTATATAGATCCAAGTACTTGAAATCCTTGCTATTGCTGATGATATTTGTGTAAAAGTGTCATTGTTATTAGATAAATAACATTAGTAACATTAGTAAAATGTTACTAATTTAGTTAACTTAAATGTTAAAGTTGATTTGATTTGTGATAACATTAGTAAGTTTGATAGTGTTAACTTAAATATTGTCATTAGCAACGGTGACCGTGTCGATGTCACCTTAACATCACACGACATAAACACACCACAAACAAGAAGGAACTCACACATAACAACTCCAATTGCACGACAGGACCAGACGCACGACTCAACACTCCATCCGCACGAATCAACCTTCATTTGTACGAATCAGCTTCATTCGTACGATTGAACTTTCATTCGTACGACTCAGCATTCAGTCGTACCACACAGCCCCCAATCGCACGGCTCAACATCCATACGCACGAATTAACCTTCATTAGTACGAATCAGCTTCTTTCGTACGACTGAACCTCCATTCGTGCGACTAGGTATTCAGTCATACGATACACGTACAATTGCACACGTTCATCCGCATAGACTCAATCGCACGCTTCACATAATCGCACACGTTCATCTGCATAGACTCAATCGCACGCTTCACACAATCGCATAGACTCAATCGCACGCTTCACACAATCGCATAGACTCAGTCTCACGACTTACACAATCGCATAGAGTCAGTCGCACGACTCACACAATTGCATAGACTCAGTCGCACGACTCACACAATTGCATAGACTCAGTCGCACGACTCACACAATCGCATAGACTCAGTCGCACACACACCTAGTCACGTGGACAGCAGAATCGCAACTGCAGAAGTGCAGAGCAGCCTTTGGCTGCTCTGCGCACGAGATTCACACCTCAAGGACTTCCAGAAACACATTTCAAACATGTACAAACAAGAAGAACATGCAGAAAGGCAACACACGCACCCACGCGACCTCATGTGCTCGGGTTGGCCCCGAGCACCCGAAACCCTAAAAGTGCAGCAGTAAACAAGCAAGAAAAGGGACGACCAAGGTCGTCAACCTGCAAGAAAGGAGTAGTCTCAGCTGTAGCCGATGCTTTGCGGGTGAAAACGCAAAGAAACGGGGCGGTTCGGTGCAAGGAGGAGGAGAAAAGTGGAGAAAATGAAGATGAAGAAGATGAAGATAAGTGGTGGCTAGGGCTGGTAATGGGGTTTATATACCCAACCCTAGTTTGGCAAAATGTCATGCTTGGTCCCTGCACTTAGCCCCCGAGTTCCCAAATTTTGCTTCGGTTGAAAACGACTTAAATCGGCTAGTTATATTAATGATAAAAAGGTAATTAATGATATTTGTAGCTTAAAATGGTTTTATTAATGACAATAATATTATATATGGTATATTTAATGATGACGATGATGAAAGTTGTAAAAGTTTTAAATGTAGCATACATTTACGATGATGTCACAAGCACAACGATGATAAAGCAAGTATAATATCCACACGAATAGATTACAAAAATGAAGAATGAGCGTTCAAAGAAAAGTTAACAGAAACACGTTAACTGACGGACCTTTCGGTGACGGATGTCACATTTGACAACCCACCCCATATGAATATTCGAGTGGTGATTGGAACCGGAGTCAATCAATCAATCATAAGGCTTCGTCTGTGGATCGAGTAAATTTAGTATGATTGTGTTTGGTTTGTCTTTTATGCTATACTATTGCATTATGAGTCTTGATATTGCCATGTGAATTGATTTGTTTTCAATAAATTCTAATCAATCTATATATGTATTTAAATCTGTATTTACTCACCGGCTAATTCGTTAGCTGACTCGTTAGTTGTTTACATGATTTCAGAAATGCAGATTAGTGGACTTCTAAATGCATATTCAGGGTTTAGACTTAGTCAAAAATTAAAGACAATAACGTATTGTTTGTTAGTATTATTCAAATAAAATGACATTTAATATTATTTCAACTTATTTAGTTACATGCGCTATGAACAATCGATTCATATTCATCCGTCCTGATAATTCCGCCATCGGTCGGAGTATGACAGTTTTGTTCTTGGAAACATTCCAAGTTCTATGTCGTAATTATATTTTCAATGGCTTAGGAAATGCTTTGTATAGCATATACTGCAAGATAACTATCGGTAAAGAATTTTGATAGTTATTTAATTATATTTTCAATGGCTTAGGAAATGCTTTGTATAGCATATACTGCAAGAAAACTATCGGTAAAGAATTTTGATAGTTATTTAAATGCAGGTATAAAATGGAGGATGTCGAGACAAAGAAATTTATTATGTTCTACTTCTTAGACTATAAAAGGTTTGATTCCATAATGTGATCAACCAAGTTCAACAGTTACAAGTTATACTTTGTGACATTTATACAGTCATACAGAAGGGATGGACATTATTGAGACTTTTTAATGGTAGCTATGGTTGATAAGTTGCCTTCTACCCATGCAGATTTTAAGAATGATCTCAAGCATAAGAGGAAGGAGATTGCTATAAGGACCTTATGCTTCATCATCATGAAAATGTTGGCTAAGGCCATCATGATGAAGCATAATCAATCCTCTACTAGTCATAAACGCAATAAGGGGAAAGGCAAGTAAAGGGTTATAAACCTTGAAAGGGTTTGTGAAAAAGAAATAATGTTCTTGTCAAAAGGAAATGTTACAAGTATGGTGATTCTTATCAAGAGTATGAAGAATATAAACCTCTAAATTGTGAGAGGGTTAACATAACTAATGATGGCATACCTCAACTGATAATAATATCTAACCTCGCTTCTATGAGGGAGGAGGTGAATCTTATGACTAACAACCCTAAAGGGTGGTGGGGTGGTGGATTGACATCGGTGCAACTCATCATGTTTGCCTATACAATACCCTCCTTAAAATGTATAAAGTGCTTGTGGGAGACAAGAAGTTGTACATGGAGAATGCAACTACTACGGTCATCAAGGATGAAAGTAATGTGATTTTGAAGTGGACTTTAGATTAGGATGTCATTTAAAGTATTTGCTCCAGAACTTTACAAGAGCTTAGTGTCAGACTGTCAGGATGGTTACTTGACAAAATTTAGCTTTAGATTAGTTTTTTAGTTTTGATAAATTAGTATTAACTAAATATGGTATGTTTGTTGGAAAGAGCATGCCCTTAATGATATGTTTAAACTTAATGTAATGGCTATGAATTTGGACATAAATAAAAATGCTTCTACTTTGCTCGTCTTAGTCAAGTTAATTTTAACTCGATGTGTCGTTTAGTTAATTTTGGTCACATGCCAATTATTTCTATTAACATTAATTTAAAACTTAAAACATGTGTTGAAGCCGAACAAATAAGATAACCACTAAATCTGCTGAAAAATAACCTAGGCCTATGATATGATTCACATTGATCTGTGTGATTTAAAATTAATTCTCATAAGATGTGAAAATAAGTATTTCGTTATTTTTATCAATGATAGCATAAGATACTACTTTGTGTACTTACGTAAGAGTATGAGCCAAAATGAAAATATCCATGAATGTATTACTCCTTATTCTTCATAACAAAATGACATTGTAGAATGGAAGAACCGTACATTCTAAAAAGTTGGTAAGCTCTAGATTGAATGTGACAATCCGTATATTTCAGGCTAACATCGTTCCGACTGTTTCTGTTATCATTACTATTTGCCAACGTTATTTGACATTATTATTAGTTCATAATCTAAATTATTATTAGTACATATTTATAATTAAATCAAAAACAATTAAACATAATAATAATAATAATAACAATAATACTAATAATAATAATAATAATAATAATAATAATAATAATAATATTGTTATCAATAATTTGTAAGAATTATTATAAATTTGAACGTGTATAAAATCTTGTTTTAAAAGTCTAGGGGGTTGTAATGCAAATTCTGAAACTTTAAAAGAAACCTTTTAGTACAAAATGATAACAAAAGAAACAACAGGGACCATTTGTGTAAATTATGAAATTACAACCCAACCCCCCGCCCACTATTCCCCCTCGTTTTTCCGGTCGCCGGCCGGCGATGCTCCGGCGCGGCTCCGGCGACCACCAAACAGCCTTAAAACCTGGCTTTTCGAACCCCACAAAGCACCAACATGATCGTGAATGAAATTCCAACAATAATGCAACCTTTAATTGGGGTAAAAGCATCCGGATTTTTGGTAATGGACCACTAACCGAACCCACTATCAAATACCTAATCTAATCCACTCAACCGCAAATTATAATTTAATTAACCACACCTGAACAATCATCTACATAATTCTAAACGAATACGGTTCCAATTGCACCTAAAACAACCATTCGCATTACCTTCGATCCACTCCATTGCCGCGGACCTGCAACTCATTCGAACACCGTCAACCGGACATCAAAAACCCAAATTAACATAGGGCTTTCGATCATCGAGACCCTTAGAAGCTTCACATAAGTTTAATTCGGTTAACATCAACAATTTCTCCTCAAACGAATTCAAGCATCGGTCGAAGCTGTTCAGCACCTATTCTTATCATTCAAACATCCATTCGGGTAATTAAGTATGTCCACAGACTCGAAATCACATGGGGATTAAAAGCCCTAATGTTGATTTCATTATCACGAACGAATTGATGATCAATTCGTTCGATTTCATTCTAGGGTTCTTGAGTTTTGGGGGAAACTTCTTTGAATCTGCTTAAATGAATTTAAAACCGAAGATTAACCGCGGCTGTATGCCTTGGTCTATTGGTTCCGTGTCCCCTTGCAAAGTTGAAGGTCCCGGGTTCGAAACCCGGCCACCTCCCATATTCTTTTTAAGGGCTTTTAGCCCAAATAAATTTTTCAGAAAATTTTTAATAAATATAAAAATTGTTTTTGTAAACTTCGGTTTTATTAAAGTTTTACCAAATTATTTACAAATATTGTTTATTTTATAAAATATACTTTAAACGAACGGTTTAGAATAATATTTTTGTAATTATTTCTCGTTAATCATACGGACTTAATTACACATTGAACTTCATCATTAAATCTAAATTCATTTCTAAAACACTTAATAATTAATCAAATGGATTAAAACATGATATTTATTTCATAAATTTAGTTACTTAAACAAAATTCATAATTCTATCAAAACCTTAATTCTTATTCGAACGTTAATCATATTATTAACCATAAACTCGTAAATAACAACTAACATTAATTATATTCCTATTAAATGAAATCCAGGTTAACCGAAAACCTAATCGTTGTACGAACATTATATCCTTGCTGTGCAATCAAGGTGAGTCTTCACGGCCCCTATTTTACTTTCTTTCCTTTTGGGGGTGAAAACATGCAAACATATTTTATGAATGGTTTTAGAATTATTGATATCGCCTGTTATATTAGTGCAAACATACAAACAGTCCTGACACTCTCGAACCGTTAGTAATGAGATTAGCGAGGTAATTCTGAGTAGTACTACTGGGTCTGACAAATCCCGCCCGGGCTAGTAGCGCTAGCTTGATTGGAGGTCAAACGGGTGCATTATTGACCTAACGTTTGTCACTGTCTTGCGAGACGTGACGGGGGAACAACAAACATATAGGACACGCAAACAGTCAGCTTCGGTTCGAAACGCTAAGTAACATGATTATAGGCTAGCTACCTATCGATATGCTTTAATTACTATACCATTCGAACAGTCGAACAGTTACAAACATTCAAACAGTTACAAACATTTTTATCTATGATAAAACCTGTGAACTCACCAACTTTATGTTGACACACTTTAGCATGTTTTCTCAGGTCACAGGAACGCTTAAGCTCATGATGCACGATTAAGGACGCACTCAGAACATTCATTCATCAGTTTCATTTAGTTGCATTGAATATTTGTTTTGGCATAACATTTTCAGACTTTCAGTATTGTTCACATTTCAGTTTTACGCTTCCGCACTGTTATTCATTTCTTTTATGTACTCTGATTTAAGTCAAACGTTTATTTTTAAACTCATATAGTGTCATTTGATATGACCGTGTCTGAGATCCTGGTATGTCACAAGCCTAACGGTAAAACCCCGTTTGTGGAAATTGAGGGTGTGATAGATTGGTATCAGAGCCACTGGTTATAGAGAACTAGGATTGCATTTGCATCTAGACTATAGCCTTAGACACAACACTAGTACTGCAAAGACACTCTTACATGATTGCAACTATTGTACGAACATTCTCCTGGCATGCTAACATTACATTACTGAACGATCAAACATTACCCATCTGTGTGACACATAGACACCTGTATTTTGGATTTCCTGGCAAAAGTCCTTCGGGCTAAGGCAAGCATATCGTATAAATCTCATTGCGAGACCAGTTATGCTTACCTGGGGATTTCTGGGATGAGTGATAAACTATGGTCAATATACACAAATATCTATGTCGCCTATATCATCCTCGGCTAACAGAGGGGCAGGGAGTCCCGCTCGCTCACTTCCAACATCTACATATGATTCTTCACTCTCGGAGTTGAAGCAACGACAACTCGAACCTAACATGTATTCTTCACTCTTTTCTAACACACATGACAAACCTAACGATGACAAGCAAGGAGAACAACACACATTACTTTTCTAACTCTATCGTACTTATTTCTACTTCCAACATGCCCTATTATCTTCGCTAGTCTTAACAGATAGCACTCGGTACTTGACAAGGTATGTTATCACGAATGGGAGGAACCATGAATGACCATGCAAAGCAAATTAGAATCACGGGTGCACACGTAATTGTAATTTGTCATGCATGAAAATTCTGGTAACTCTATTGGGTGATAACGGTCATAATCAGTACAAATTTTCATTTCTAAACTTGGAGACATGAGGTCTCGGTTCTCATGAAACCTCACTATCGATATGCAAACAAATCCTCCATTCCTACTAGTATGAAACAAATTATTGTTATCAATAGTTATTATTCGATAGTGACTGTCGTGTATTGTGAATTGAAGAATCATGTCTGGAAGAAGACCTGGACACCCGAGGGGACGAGGAAACATCAACATGACTCAAGCCGAGCTTGATGCCATCATAAATGAGCGTATTGCTGAAGCGCTCACGACATATGAACGGACCAGGAACCAAAATCAAAACAACAACATCAACCAGAACCAAAATCAAGGAGGCCAAGCAGTCTACACTTTCAAGATGTTCATGGACTACAAGCCCCATTCCTTTAAGGGTTCTGAGGGTGTTGTTACCCTTCTCCGTTGGATTGAGAAGCTGGAATCTGCCTTTGCAATGTGTAACTGTCCGGCGGAAAACCATGTCAAGTATGCGTCTGACACCTTGGAAGGGCCTGCTCTAACCTGGTGGAATTCCCAAGTTCAGACTCTAGGATTGGAAGCTGCTAACAACTTACCTTGGGAAGACTTCAAGACACTATTGAAGGAAGAGTACTGTCCTAGAAATGAAATCTAGAAACTAGAAACGGAGTTTTGGAACCTGAAAATGGTTGGATCTGAAATAGAGGAGTATACAACTCGTTCACACGAGTTGGTTGCCTTATGTCCTCAAATGGTGACCCCGGCCTATAAGAGGATAGAAAGGTATATTGAAGGGTTAGCTCCTCAAATTCAAGACAGTGTCATAGCTGCAGACCCAATCACCATTCAGCAAGCGACTCGTTTGGCTCACAAACTTACAGCTTAGGCAGTAGCCCAAGGTACTCTGCCTAAACCTGGAACTACAACTAGTTCATCTGATAACAAGCGAAATGGGACGGTGCGTCTGGCAAGACTTCCAACTTAAATCAGCCTCAGCAACAAATCAGGAAATTTGATTCATTCCGACACTTCACCAATACTAACCAGAACAACAACAACGGTGGACAAGGATCGAGTGGCTATGTTGGCAATTACCCAAAGTGTAACAAGTGCAATTTTCATCACCTTGGCCAGTGTGATCGATTCCGCTGTCAAAGGTGTGGAAAGATGGGTCATGTTTCTAAAGACTGCAAGGGTGAACTGATGACCAGGCAACAAACTCAACAACCACGACAGGGCGAAGCAACCAGAGGCTGCTTCGAGTGTGGTAAAGAGGGCCATTACCGGAAGGATTGCCTACAATTGAAGAATGGCAACAGGGGCAATAATGGGAACAATAACGGAAATAGCGCCAGAGGTCGAGCTTTCGTGATTGGATCTGGTGAGGCAAGGAATGATCAGAATGTGGTTACTGGTACGTTTCCTCTGAATGGTTGTTTGCTTCTATACTGTTTGATACCGGTGCTGACAAGAGTTTTGTTTCAAACAAGTTCATTAAGATTCTAAATGTAACCTTAGTTAATATGGAACCTAGTTACACTATGGAATTAGATGACGGGAAACTAATTGAGGCAACTCACATCATTAAGGGATGTAAACTAGGATTATCTGGACATGAGTTAGATATAGATCTAATGCCTGTCACACTTTGTAGCTTCGATGTAGTTGTTGGTATGGACTGGCTATCCAAGAATCAAGCTGAGATCATCTGTGGTGAGAAAATCGTTCGTGTACCACTTTCTAGTGGTGAAGTTTTGACAGTTCAGGGCGAAAAGAGTGGTACAGTCTCTAGAATCATCTCCTACATGAAAGCCCAAAAATGTCTACGTAAGGGTCATACAACTTTCCTTGCTATGGTGACTGAAAAAGGAACTGAAGAAAAGAAGATTGAAGATATTCCTGTTGTACGTGATTATCCCGAGGTTTTCCCTGAAGACCTACCTGGTCTCCCACCGCACCGCCAAGTCGAGTTCCAGGTTGATTTGGTACCTGGAGCCACACCTATCACGAGAGCACCGTACAGATTAGCTCCAAAAGAACCGCAAGAGCTGTCTACGCAAATGCAGGAGCTATTGGATAAAGGGTTTATCAGACCTAGCTCATCACCGTGGGGAGCCCCAGTCCTATTTGTCAAGAAGAATGATGGAACTTTCCGTATGTGTATTGATTATAGGGAATTGAACAAAGTAACGGTTAAGAATCGTTATCCTCTTCCGCGCATTGATGATTTGTTCGATCAGCTTCAAGGGTCGAGTTTCTATTCCAAGATAGACCTGAGGTCGGGATATCATCAACTAAGGGTTCGTGATGAAGACATTTCAAAGACTGTGTTCAGAACTAGGTATGGCCACTACGAGTTTTTGGTTATGCCATTCGGGTTGACCAACGCGCCAGCGGTTTTCATGGACCTCATGAACCGAGTGTGCAAACCCTATTTGGACAAGTTTGTCATTGTCTTCATCGATGACATCCTTATTTATTCAAAGAATAAGGAAGAACACGAGGAGCACCTTAGACTGATTCTGGAGCTGCTGAAACGGGAACAATTGTATGCTAAATTTTCAAAGTGTGACTTCTGGATACGAGAGGTCCAATTCTTGGGTCATGTGGTCAATAAGAATGGAATACACGTTGACCCGGCAAAATAGAAGCCATCAAGAACTGGGCTACACCTAAGACTCCGACCGATGTACGACAGTTTCTTGGGTTGGCTGGCTATTATCGATGATTTATAGAAGGGTTTTCAAAGATTGCTCAACCTCTCACCGCGTTAACTCATAAAGGCACTACGTACAATTGGGGTGACAAACAAGAATCCGCATTTCAGGTTCTGAAGCAGAAACTCTGTACGGCACCAATTCTATCCCTGCCCGAGGGAACAGACGATTTTGTAGTTTACTGTGATGCTTCTATTCAAGGTCCTGGTTGCGTGCTAATGCAACGTGAGAAGTGATTGCTTACGCTCCCCGCCAATTGAAAGTTCACGAGAAAAACTACACGACACATGACTTAGAGTTGGGAGCCGTTGTGTTTGCACTCAAGATATGGAGACACTACTTGTACAGTACCAAGTGCACCATTTACACCGATCACAAGAGTCTCCAGCATATCTTTGAACAGAAGGAGCTGAACATGAGACAACGTCGTTGGGTCGAGTTGTTGAACGACTACGACTGCGTGATCAAGTATCATCCAGGAAAGGCCAATGTGGTAGCCGATGCCCTTAGTCGTAAGTCAACCCTAAAGCCTCTTCGGGTGCGTGCATTGCAAATGACTATCCACTCTGACCTATCAGTGCAAATCATAGTTGCTCAATCTAAGGCTTTGAAGATGGAGAATCTGAAAGCAGAATCCATGCGAGGCATGGAGAAACAATTGGAGATTAAAACTGATGGAATCCGTTATTTCATGGAACGGATCTAGGTACCACAGTACGGGAATTTACGAGAGCTGGTAATGGATGAAGCTCACAAGTCACGATATTCTATTCATCCTGGTTCGGATAAGGTGTATCAGGATTTGAAGACCCTATACTAGTGGCCAGATATGAAAGCTGGTATTGCCACGTATGTAAGCAGATGTTTAACCTGTTCTAAGGTTAAGGTGGAATGTCAAAGGCCATCCGGTTTGCTCCAACAACCGGAAATTCCAGTATGGAAGTGGGAACAAATATCAATGGATTTCATCACGAAACTTCCTCGGACGCCCAACGGATGCGATACCATTTGGGTGATTGTAGATCGTTTGACGAAATCCGCATATTTCCTGGCAATCCGGGAGACTGACCGAATGGAAAAGTTGACACGTATCTATCTAAGGGAAATAGTCTCTCGGCACGGTGTGCCAATTTCCATTATCTCTGATCGTGACGCTCGATTCACTTCACACTTCTGGCAATCCCTACAACGATCATTGGGAACGCGGTTAGATATGAGTACGGCATATCATCCATAGACTGACGGCCAGAGTGATCGTACGATCCAGACTTTGGAAGACATGTTACTCGCTTGTGTGATTGATTTTGGCGGCAGTTGGGAAACTCACTTACCGTTAGTTGAGTTTTCATACAATAATAGTTATCACACGTCGATCAAAGCTGCTCCATTTGAGGCACTGTATGGACGTAAGTGCCGATCACCTATCTTTGGACAGAAGTTGGAGAAAGTCAACTTACCGGTCCTGAACTTGTGCACGAAACGACTGAGAAGATCGTGCAGATCCGTAACCGTATGGCAGCAGCACGTGACCGACAAAAGAGTTACGCCGACAAGCGTCGTAAACCATTGGAGTTTCAGATTGGTGACAAAGTACTGTTGAAAGTGTCACCTTGGATGGGCGTGATTCGTTTCGGGAAACGTTGAAAACTAAACCCTAGGTACGTGGGACCGTTTGAGATTGTCAAACGGGTCGGCCCCGTAGCCTATCAACTGAACCTACCCGAAGAACTCAATGGAGTACACAATGTGTTCCACATTTCGAACCTGAGGAAATGCCTTTCAGATGAGACTCTCGTCGTTCCGTTAGAAGAGATACACGTGGATGAACAACTGAGTTTCGTTGAAGAACCAGTGGAGATCATGGATCGAGAAGTCAAAACCCTAAAACGCAGCAAGATTCCCATTGTGCGCGTTAGATGGAACTCAAAGCGTGGACCAGAGTTTACCTGGGAACGCGAAGATCAAATTAAGAAGAAGTATCCACAACTGTTCAATGATCAGGCATCTACTTCTTAAGAAATCTCAGAAAGAGCTTCTGACCTCCTATCGTTGCTGTTAAAACTGGCGTACTATATGAACCTGATGTTCTATGTTCTAATTTTCGGGACGAAAATTTCTTCAACAAGGGGATGATGTGACAACCCGTATATTTCAGGCTAACACCATTCCGACTGTTTCTGTTATCATTACTATTTGCCAACGTTATTTGACATTATTATTAGTTCATAATCTAAGTTATTATTAGTATATATTTATAATTAAATCAAAAACAATTAAACATAATAATAATAATAATAATAATAATAATAATAATAATAATAATATTAATAATAATAATAATATTGTTATTAATGATTTGTAAGAATTATTATAAATTTGAACGTGTATAAAATCCTGTTTTAAAAATCTATGGGGTTGTAATGTAAATTCTGAAACTTTAAAAGAAACCTTTTAGTATAAAGTGATAACAAAAGAAACAATAGGGACCATTTGTGTAAATTATGAAATTACAACCCAACCCCCCGCCCACTATTCCCCTCGTTTTTCCGGTCGCCGGCCGGCGATGCTCCGGCGCGGCTCGGCGACCACCAAACAGCCTTAAAACCCGGCTTTTCGAACCCCATAAACCACCAACATGATCGTGAATGAAATTCCAACAATAATGCAACCTTTAATTGGGGTAAAAGCATCCGGATTTTTGGTAATGGACCACTAACCGAACCCACTATCAAATACCTAATCTAATCCACTCAACCGCAAATTATAATTTAATTAACCACACCTAAACAATCATCTACATAATTCTAAACGAATACGGTTTCCAATTGCACCTAAAACAACCATTTGCATTACCTTCGATCCTCTCCATTTCCGCGGACCTGCAACTCATTCGAACACCGTCAACCGGACATCAAAAACCCAAATTAACATAGGGCTTTCGATCATCGAGACCCTTAGAAGCTTCACATAAGTTTAATTCGGTTAACATCAACAATTTCTCCTCAAACGAATTCAAGCATCGGTCGAAGCTGTTCAGCACCTGTTCTTATCATTCAAACATCCATTCAGGTAATTAAGTATGTCCACAGACTCGAAATCACATGGGGATTAAAAGCCCTAATGTTGATTTCATTATCACGAACGAATTGATGATCAATTTGTTCGATTTCATTCTAGGGTTCTTGAGTTTTGGGGGAAACTTCTTTGAATCTGCTTAAATGAATTTAAAACCGAAGATTAACCGCGGCTGTATGCCTTGGTCTATTGGTTCTGTGTCCCCTTGCAAAGTTGAAGGTCCCGGGTTCGAAACCCGGCCACCTCCCATATTCTTTTTAAGGGCTTTTAGCCCAAATAAATTTTTCAAAAAATTTTTAATAAATATAAAAATTGTTTTTGTAAACTTTAAATATTTTCACGAGCACCAAATAATTTTCTGGATTATATTAAAGTTTTACCAAATTATTTACAAATATTGTTTATTTTATAAAATATACTTTACATGAACGGTTTAGAATAATATTTTTGTAATTATTTCTCGTTAATCATACGGACTTAATTACATGTTGAACTTCATCATTAAATCTAAATTCATTTCTAAAACACTTAATAATTCATCAAATGGATTAAAACATGATATTTATTTCATAAATTTAGTTACTTAAACAAAATTCATAATTCTATCAAACCCTAATTCTTATTCGAACGTTAATCATATTATTAATCATAAACTCGTAAATAACAACTAACATTAATTATATTCCTATTAAATGAAATCCAGGTTAACCGAAACCCTAATCGTTGTACGAACATTATTTCATTGCTGTGCAATCAAGGTGAGTCTTCACGGCCCCTATTTTACTTTCTTTCCTTTTGGGGGAGAAAACATGCAAACATATTTTATAAATAGTTTTAGTATTATTGATATCGTCTGTTACGTTAGTGCAAACATACAAACTGTCCTGACACTCTCGAACCGTTAGTAATGAGATTAGCGAGATAATTCTGAGTAGTACTACTGGGTCTGACAAACCCCGCCCGGGCTAGTCGCGCTAGCTTGATTGGAGGTCAAACGGGTGCATTATTGACCTAACGTTTGTCACTGTCTTGAGAGACGTGACGGGGGAACAACAAACATATAGGGCACGTAAAAAGTCAGTTTCGGTTCGAAATGCTAAGTAACATGATTATAGGCTAGCTACCTATCGATATGCTTTAATTAATATACCATTCGAACAGTCGAACAGTTACAAACATTCAAACAGTTACAAACATTTTTATCTATGATAAAACCTATGAACTCACAAACTTTATGTTGACACACTTTAGCATGTTTTCTCAGGTCACAGGAACGCTTAAGCTCATGATGCACGATTAAGGACACACTCAGAACATTCATTCATCAGTTTCATTTAGTTGCATTGAATATTTGTTTTGGCATAACATTTTCAGACTTTCAGTATTGTTTACATTTCAGTTTTACGCTTCCGCACTGTTATTCATTTCTTTTATGTACTCTGATTTAAGTCAAACGTTTATTTTTAAACTCATATAGTTTCGTTTGATATGACCGTGTCTGAGATCCTGGTATGTCACACGCCTAACGGTAAAACCCCATTTGTGAAAATTGAGGGTGTGACATTGAACCTAACGTGTGACCCATACTCTTGTCTAACCATTTTTATAAAATATATCTTTCAAGGAAAAGAATGTGACACTTCATGAGTTGTAGAAGAAACCATCTTACAAATACTTGAAAATATGGGGGTGCCTATACAAGGTTGTGTTACCACCTTTAAAGGTTCAAAAGACAGGACCTAAACCTGTTAATTGCATATTCATTTGGTTAGGCTTAAAATAGTTATGCATATCGGTTTCTGGTCCATGACTATAAGAATTAAAATATACGTAACAACATGATGATTGAATCAAAGAATACATCATTCAAACACATGTTTCATTGTTTAGAACATGAACATACTAGTTCATTTGCACTACATGATATAGTTCGTGATGAAAGACATGAATGACCTAAGGCTTAAGGGATCCAGACTTTATGACCGATATGGTTGAGGGTAAGGCCAATACCTACCGGGAGTCGGTATACACTTTAGAATGACCAGAAGCACTTTAACGGGAAGTCGGTTTAAACTTTCTAAAGACCAATCACCAAATACGGAAGAAGACATAGTTGAAATGGCTAAGGTTCCTTACGCATCAACTATAGGTAGCCTTATGTACGTTATGATATGCACAAGGCTAGAGATAACACACGCAATGGGGGTGATTAGCCACTACATGTTTAATACTAGAAAGGAATGTTGAGAGGTAGTTAATTGGTTGATTAGATATTTGAATGGACTTCAAAGATGGCACTATGTTTTAAAGGGAAATACATTATTTTTAGTAGTTATACTGATGTAGACCTTGCGGGATGCAAAGAGTTGCATAAGAGCACTACCGAATATGTTTTTAGTGAGAAGAACTATAGTAAGTTGGATGAACATATTACAAAAGAGTTTTGTACTTTTAATAATAAAAGTTGATTATGTGGTTACCGGTGAAGCCAGTAAAGAACTATGGTCGAATAAATTCCTAAGAAACCTAAGAAGAAACAACAAGACAATCCATTATTCTATGATAATCAAAGTGTGATAGATCTTGGAAAGAATCATGTGTTTCAAACGAATATGAATACATTCAATAAAGATATAACGTCATTAGGGGGTTGACTAGTGATGGTCCCAGAAAGCTTAAGAAGATCAAAGGAATAGAGAATCCAAACATTTGTTAATTAAAACGGTAACCTTATATAAACTGAAGCTTTACGTAGCATCAGTTGGCCTTCGAGAATAATATTAAAAGGCTGTTGCAACTCGAGGTAAAGGAAATTACAGAAGGCATGGAATAGATTGAAGATTATTAAAGTTTTTAAATAGGAGATTGTTGAGTACGTGGAGGCTTATATAGGTGTTGACGCTAGCCCACATTCGACTAAATGGGCGTAACTTGTTGGTTAAGCTATTAACCCTAAATAAGTCCTTATAAATATAATCATATGTACTTGTAATCCATATAGCGCCTTAATAAAGTATAAACCCTAGCTGTATCATTACAAACGTAGGATAAATCGATCGAACCACTTTAAATTTGTGTTCTTACTTTCTTATTATCTTGCATTCTTGTTTGTTTGCATGTGATACATGTAACATTCGTCATTTTCCAAGTTAAAATCTAAACCCGAACTCATTTTAAACTTCCATTATTAAATTATTTTAATAATTTTAATGTATCAAATACGTTAAATGTGTAATTTAACCAATATTGACAATTGTTTTATTCAATTTCAATATAGTAAATCATTTAAACAACTAATAATAATTTTTATAATTTATAAAATAAAATATAAAAGGTTATTAATATTTATAAGATTTTAAACATTCAATTAAAATAAATAATCAAACTACAAGTTCTTATGAGATTTATAAAGTCTACAAAGATTTAATAAAAAAGAAGTTGTTAAATAAAAATTAGATTTTTAATAAATTTAGATATTAAATTGTAATTATTCTTTTATTTATTTAAATTATTTAATTTTATATTTATTTCAAATTCCAATCATAACCCCCTTTTAAAAGACTTGTAACTCACCATTAACATTATTTATAACCCCCTCCTAACCTCAACTATAAAAGCAAGCTTTAGGCCACACTTTTCATTTGCTTATTCTTCAAAAATTTCACTCTCATATCTTTCTTTCATACATTGGTTATGATTAATTTCAAGAATTTTATTTTACAAGTAAATTCAAGAAGTTTATAATACTAAGGTAACCTTATAATTACTTTTATATTATGTATATCTATATTGTTCTAATCATCCTAACATTCAATTGTTCTCATGTTCTTATTTTTATTCTTTATTCTACTAAATCTCTTTTAATTTTAATTATTATTATTTGATCATTAATATTATAACTTTCCTTACATTATAACAATCACTAACATTCCTAAACCAGACTAAGAACACACTAACGTAAACAAAGAATCCCGTTTGCATATGGACGGCTATGCTGCCGCATTCGGTTATTCCACAAGATTATTTCTCTAAATGATGACTATGCTAAAGTCTTGAAATATTTGTTTATAACTCAAATGAAGTCTAATATACCATATATTAACATAATAAATTTGTTCTAACCCGTTTCATGCTTTATAAATTTTAAAGTGCACATAAGTGTCTTACTACATATTTGGCAAAATATAGTCTGACTTCAACTAACCATAACTTGGTCATAACAAACTAAATTTGAGTAAAATCAGACTCCACTATCAAGTTCATTAAATTACCTTTTTAACGATAGTTTATACGTCTTCAAACTCAATCGGACGACTCAAAAACACCCTTCACAAGATAAGTGCACATTTCAGTACCTTCTGTTTTGTGTTGCTGTTTTGACCTATTTACGGATTTTTTCATAAAAATGTTTCTGAATGAAAATTGTCCGGGAGACTCTCAACTAGTCAACTGTAAATTTTTATAATTTTATGAAACCTTTTGCTATTTTTAAAACATGTTCAAATACGTACCAAACATTCTGTCCAGAATTGGTACAATAATCTTTTTCCAATCTACCCTTCGCTTTTTGACATTCTCTAAATGTCCTAACTTATTGTATTAAATTTTGACCTCAAGTTATTGTTTCTTTTTTTATCCTTTAGTACATCATCTTTGACTCTTGAACATCTAAGTTTTCTTATGTACTCTACAACCATCATTATAGAATGTGAGTTTTTCCATGCCACTCTTTTATTATCTCACACCATTTGAGGTGAAACATGTTAACATATCAACTTACAATTGTAAACCTTTTGATACATGTAAACGCACATGCAATTCATCTTTACTTTTTGTCATGGCTATTTGTATTATTGTAAGTTTTATATGATAACATTATACGATTGACAATCATAAATATTGCTATTCTGGCGATATCATAGATCTATGAGCCTGACAAGCCTATTTGGTGGCCCTAGTGTCATATTCTTGAGCACTATGGCGACCAACTACACTTAGCTAATCGTTTAATCTTGTAATCTTGTAATCTGTCAAGGTTTGATTGTAGCTATATGTATTCTATAAACTTGCATAATTTATAACTATATACATGAATTGCTACTTGTAAACTTTTATATATATATATATATATATATATATATATATATATATATGTATGCTTAACCCATGGAAACTCATCAACTTTCAAAGTTGACCCTTTATTTTAACATGTTTCAGGATTGCTTCTTAAGGAATTCTTCTTGCTCATATAGGACTTGGTCTTAGTTAATTAAATATCTTATGCTGTTGTTTAAATCTTTGTTGTATTATAATGACTTGATTTTCTAGTATTATTCAATATAAATGACATTTAATATTATTTCAATTTATTTAAATCCATGAGCTATGAACAATCGTTTCACATTCGTCCGCCCTGGTGATTCCACCGTCGGTCGGGGTGTGACAGATTGGTATCAGAGCCATGGTTATAGGGAATTAGGTTATTAGAAATGGAATGACCTAGACTATAACTAAGTACCCTTACACATGAGTCCTCTCATGTATTTTATATGCTTAGATAAGATTTTATGTGCCTTATATGTTTATGCTTGATTATGTGATTATATGTCTTATGTGCTTATTATTATACTTTGAATCTTATCAATTCACACATGAATCTAAAATCATATTCTAAGGCATTGTGTACCTAAATCAAATGGTTTTCAAAATGAGATTTGAATCGTTATTTGTGGTTTTCAAGTCTCGTCAAAGCCTATGTCCTATAACTTGGAACATGTAATGCTAGAAGAGCGTGATGCCTATATCTCGAGGTGTTCTGTCTAGGTAAGGTATTCATATAAATCCAAATCAAGCGATGGGTCCATTTACCTTACCTGGAAACCTTGGGGTGAGTGTCCACTTATAGGTACGCATGTCTTCATTAAGGTTGTAGTTGGCCTAATACTTTGATAAGACAACGTATTGCTTTGATTAGTAAACCGAACGTTACACTTGAAACATCTTGTTATTTTGAATCGTGTTATCATTGATCTTGTCTTCTTGGATCTTAAAACTCGTTACCTAATCCTCATAACAACTTTTAATAATTTTTTTTGAATGTCCTTCTCTCAAACCCGCACTTATTCTGAAATCTCATTTCAATGATACTCTTATTCTGAACTGAACCATTAGTCTTAACAAACACGATTCCCGTATCAATTTTGAACTAATGTAACTTTGAAACCTCAATGACATAGTAAACAAGAATTAATCATCTAAGAACCATGTCAAAGTTATTTGGTTGAAAAGCTCCTATGAATTCACATCTCATCCAAAAGTGTCTTAAAAATATTTCTCGTGTTCGTCAAGAAGACTCTCGTATTGATCTAAAACTTGGTGTTGTATTCGTGACAAAACCTTCCTAATCATCTTGCACTGTCTGAATGCAAAAGCTTATCAGCTAAAATTCTAAATTGATGACATATCCATTTTGTCAAGAAACACATGAAATCTCGAATCATGAAATTGAACAAACCTAAGCGTACCAAAACATAATAATCAAACTCATTAAGTTTAAACGTTCCCAAACGCTCACCAGAGAACACGAAATAAAATCCAAGTCTTCTCATAACTTTGAAATAAATTTTCCCGTGATTAAATTTCAGGATGAAATTTCTTAAAGTAGGGGAGACTGTAACATCCGTCATTTTCCAAGTTAAAACCCAAACCCGAACACATTTTGAACTTCCATTATTAAATTATTTTAATGATTTTAATGAATCCAATACGTTAATTGTGTAATTTAACCAATATTGACAATTGTTTTATTCAATTTCAATATATTAAATAATTTAAACAACTTATAATAATTTTTATAATTTATAAAATAAAATATAAAAGGTTATTAATATTTATAAGATTTTAAATATTCAATTAAAATAAATAATCAAATTACAAGTTCTTATGAGATTTATAAAGTCTACAAAGATTTAATAAAAAAAGAAGTTGTTAAATTAAAATTAGATTTTTAATAAATTTATAGATTAAATTGTAATTATTCTTTTACTTATTTAAATTATTTAATTTTATCTTTATTTCAAATTCCAATCATAACCCCCTTTTGAAAGACTTGTAACTCACCATTAACATCATTCATAACCCCCTCCTAACCTCAACTATAAAAGTAAGCTTTAGACCACACTTTTCATTTGTTCATTCTTCAAAAATCTTACTCTCATATCTTTCTTTCATCCATTGGTTATGATTAATTTTAAGAATTTTATTTTACAAGTAATTTCAAGAAGTTTATAATACTAAGGTAACCTTATAATTGCTTTTATATTATGTATATCTATATTGTTGTAATCATCCTAACATTCAATTGTTCTCATGTTCTTATTTTTATTCTTTCTTCTACTAAATCTCTTTTAATTTTAATCATTATCATTTGATCATTAACATTCTAACTTTCACTAACCTTATAACAATCACTAACATTCCTAAATCAAACTAAGAACACGCTAACGTAAACAAATAATCCCGTTTGCATATGGACGGCTATGCCGCCGCATTCGGTTATTCCACAAGATTATTTCTCTAAATGATGACTATGCTAAAGTCTTGAAATATTTTTTTATAACTCAAATGAAGTTTAATATACCATATATCAACATAATAAATTTGTTCTAACCCGTTTCATGCTTTAGAAATTTTAAAAGTGCACATAAGTGTCTTACTACATATTTGGCAGAATATAGTATGACTTCAACTAATCATAATTTAATCATAACAAACTAAATTTGAGTAAAATTAGATTCTAATATCAATTTCATTGAATTACCTTTTTAACGATAGTTTGTACGTCTTCAAACTCAATCGGACGACTCAACAACAGCAATCACAAGATAAGTGCACATTTCAGCACCTCCTGTCTTGTGTTGCTGTTTTGACCTATTTACGTATTTTTTTATAAATAAGTTTCTGAACGAAAATTGTCCGGGAGACTCTGAACTACTCAACTGTAAACTTTTATAATTTTATGAAATTGTGTTCTATTTTTCAAACCTGTTCAAACACGTACCAAATATTCTGTCCGGAATTGGCGGAATTGGTACAATAATCTTTTTTCCAATCTACCCTTCGCTTTTTGACATTCTCTAAACGTCTTAACTTCTTGTAATGAATTCCGACCTCAAGTTATTGTTTATTTTTTTATCCTTTAGGACATCACCTTTGACTCTTGAACATCTATGCTTTCTTATGTACTCTACAACAATCATTATACAATGTGAGTTTTTCCATGTCCCTCTTTTATTATTTCATACCTTTTGGGGTGAAACATATTAACATATCAACTTACACTTGTAAATCTTTTGATACTTGTAAACGCACATGCAATTCATCTTTACTTTTTGCCATGGTTATTTGTATTATTGTGAGTTTTATATGATATGTATTATACGATTGACAATCATTAATTATTGCTAGCCTGGCGACGTCATAGATCTATGGGCCTGACAAGCCTATTTGGTGGCCCTAGTGTCATATTCTTGAGCAATATGAGGATCAAGTACACTTAGCTAGTCGTTTAATCTTGTAATCTTGTAATATTGTAATCTGTCAAGGTTTGATTGTAGCTATATGTATTCTATAAACTTGCATAATTCATAACCACTGACATGAATTGCTACTTGTAAACTTTTATACACACACATATATATATATATATATATATATATATATATATATATATATATATGTATGCTTAACCCATGGAAACTCACCAACTTTCAAAGTTGACCCTTTATTTTAACATGTTTCAGGATTACTTCTTGAGGAATTCTTCTTGCTCATATAGGACTTGGACTTAGTTAATTAAATATCTTATGTTGTTGTTTAAATCTGTGTTGTATTGTAATGTGTAACACCCTCAATTTCATAATAATATAATAAGGAGGGTGCTACGCGTTGGGTTCTTATAACCATTCAGATATTACAAGCACATCGGAATTTTCATACGTTAAAAACTATTTACATCATTAACCATCATTACAACACTTTAACCGACATTTCAAAACTCTATCAAACTTCGTATATATCTCTCCCAAAAACCCAACATTTTAGCCAGTATCATACACCAAAACAGAAATTTAACTCTGTGGGGCACCATCACAAACACCTCTATTATTACCTGGCATGCATAAGAAAATAAACACTAAATCAGATAAACTGGTGAGTTCTAACAAACACCACATTTTAATAATAACAATTTATCAACTGTTATAACATCAAATAATTCACAACATCCATTAGTCCATTTACTTGTCCCAGTATTGATATGCATATCGAATACCCACAAGGTAATTATGGACCTCTTTTTATCAATTCATTTTGGTGGGTCAAAACTCCACCTCGCGCGTACGGGTCAAAACTCCGTTTATAGTTGGTGGGTCAAAACTCCACCTCGCGCGTTGACGGGTCAAAACTCCGTCTATATTTGGCGTTGACGGGTCAAAACTCCACCTCGCCATTCATCACAATTTACCACTTCCAAATTCTTATTTACATCATTATTCATTTATATGCATGCCAGTGCCCGATTTGTCAAACAACATTGTCAAACAGCATTCACATGAAAAGGGCAATTAGAACTCACCTTAATGTTTTCAGCAAGTGTTTACCAATCCAAATACACTAAGGCAGCTAAAACTCTCTTTCTTAATGCAAATCTACAACAATAACCCTAACTTAGTCAAATCATTTCCTACAGATCACTTTATGCGATTGAGGCTATATGACTGGACTCATTCGTACGATTGAACATGCGACTAAGCTTAGTCGTACGAATGAACCATCTGACAGGGGTGCGAATGAGCTAGAACAGGGTTTGTACGAATGACCTTTATTCGTGCGGTTGGCTTATGCGATTGAGCTTCAGTCGCACGATTGAGCAATGCGACTGGCTCATTCGCACGAATGGGTCATGCGACTGGGCTCATTCGCCTGAAACGGATCAGCAGTTGTGTTCTTGACATATTTGATCCAAAAACTCAAGTTTTAACCATTCAAATTATGCCATATTCAAAACAGAACATATACACCTTATTTACAACCGTTTCGGATCCTTATTTCATCAAACTTCACAAAACTAAGATCTGAATCCTTGTTTTTCAACTTAATAGAAAGATTGAATCAAAAACTCAGATTTAAACTTGTTTTTAGATAAATTTCGACCATATACACAGCTTAATGTATTCAAATATCGATCCGTGCCAAGCGAGACTTACCAAAATGAAGCCGAAATCGTTGGTTTGGCAAGAACAGGGGTGTTTGGGTTCGAGAGAAGCAAGAGGATAGGGATACTGCAGATAGAAATCTGCTTTTGAACGTTCTTAACCGCCTTGCTTATTCTCATCTACATATTTTAGCCGCCATACTCAGTCGCACGACTGGACCCATTCGCACAACTCAATCGTGCGACTGAGCCCATACGCCTGTTAATCGTGCGATTGAGCCACATACGCCTGTAAGGTGTGCGACTGAGATTCATTCGCATGTTTATCATGCGAGTGAACACTATTCTTATTAATTTAAAAAAATATTAAATTTTACGTATGTTACAAGTCTACCCACCTTAGTTAGGGTTTTGTCCTCGAAACCTGACTAAAACAAATGGGGGTAGTTTCGCCTCATCTCTTCTTCTGGTTCCCAGGTTGATTCAGATCCCTAGCGATGTGCCCACTGTACCCGGACTAAGCTAATGCTCTTATTTCTAAGTCTCTTCTCCTTACGATCTATAATGGCCACAGGTTGTTCAACATAATTGAGCTTCTCATCAACCTCAATATCATCTAAGGGTATATATTGAGTTTCATTGGCTAGACACTTGCGTAACTGAGAGACGTGAAAGGTTGGATGAATAGTACTTTGTTCTTCTGGTAAGTCCAATCTATATGCTACATACCCAACTTTTTCTATTATTCGGAAAGGTCCAATAAAACGTGGACTTAGTGTGCCCCTCTTTCTGAATCGAATAATGCCTTTCCATGGAGAAACTTTTAACAAAACAAAATCCCCAACTTTAAATTCTAATGGTTTCCTTCTACGATCTGCAAATGATTTCTGCCTGCTTTTCGCCTCTCTAATACGATTTTTAACTACTTCAAACTTTGACATTGTTTCTTCAACTATTTCACTATTTCCCAATTCACGTTGCCCCATATCTCCCCAATAAAGTGGAGTTCTGCACTTTCTTCCGACCAACATCTCAAACGGGGACATCTGAAGGGTAGCTTGATAACTGTTGTTGTATGCAAATTCAGCTAAAGGAAGATGACTATCCCAGCTACCTCCAAAATCAATACTACATGCCCGTAGCATATCCTCTAACGTCTGAATAGTTCTTTCACTTTAGCCATCTGTTTGGGGATATTAGGCTGTACTAAAGTAAAGTTTAGTCCCCATTGTTTCATGAAATTTCCTCCAATACCTGGAGGTAAACCTGGCATCCCTATCAGACGTGATACTTTTTGGAACTCCATGTAATCTAACTATTTCTTTTGTAAAGATATCAGCTAGCCTTTCCACCGAATAGGTTTCCCGTATGGGTAAAAATAAAGCACTCTTGGTTAGTTGGTCTACCACTACCCAAATAGTATCATAATCTTTTGGTGTACGAGGTAGTTTAGTTATAAAATCCATGGTCAGATCGTCCCACTTCCAGGCTGGAATAGCTAAGGGTTGCAATAGTCCATATGGTTTCTGATGTTCAGCTTTCAATTGGGCACACGTCAGACATTTATTTACATACTGCATCACGTTAAATATCATTCCTGGCCACCAATAATCATGCTTCAAATCTTGATACATCTTGGTCATGCCTGGGTGAACGGAATACCTAGATTTGTGAACTTCATCAAGTACCATATCACGTAAGGCCAACGGAACCCACATTCGACCAAACCTGATTTTAACACCATAACTATTTTCTTCTAAATACTTTTCCTGACCAACCATTCTTTCCTGCTTTATACTTCCTTCCTTTAGTGCTTCTAATTGGGCTTCTCTTAATTGTTGCATAAAGTCAGGAGTAATTACAAGTTTATACGCCTTAACCTTGATTGGGTCACACTTCTCCTTTCTGCTCAATGCATCAGCAACCACATTTGCTTTCTCGGGGTGATACAGAATTTCACAATCATAATATCTGATTAATTCCAACCATCTCCTTTGTCTCATATTCAGATCTTTTTGCTCAAAGAAATACTTCAGACTCTTATGATCTGTAAAGATGGTACATCTCACTCCATATAAATAATGTCGCCATATTTTAAGAGCAAAAACTACAGCCGCTAATTCTAAATCGTGGGTTGGGTAATTAACTTCATGGGTCTTCAATTGTCTAGAAGCATAAGCAATAACTCTCCCACGTTGCATCAAAACACATCCCAATCCCTGATATGATGCATCAGAATATATTACTAAATCATCTGCACCTTCTGGTATTGCCAATACTGGGGCTTGAGTTAACCGATTCTTTAGTTCCTGAAAAGCAACTTCTTGTTCTTTATTCCATTCATACTTAACATCTTTTCAAGTTAACTTCATTAACGGAGAAGCAATTTTAGCAAAATCTTGAATGAATCTTCTATAGTATCCTGCCAGTCCTAAGAAACTACAAATTTCTAAAGGACTTTTAGGAATTTCCCAATTCATCACAGCTTCAATCTTTGCAGGATCTACTAATATTCCATCCGCATTCACCACATGGCCCAAAAATTGCACTTCCCTTAACCAGAATTCACACTTCGAGAATTTTGCATACAACTTATTCTTCCTTAATGTTTCCAATACTTCTCGAATGTGACAAGCATGATCTCCTTTGTTCTTAGAATAGATCAAAATATCATCTATAAACACAATCACCGATTTATCCAGCATCGGTTTACATACTCTGTTCATCAAATCCATGAATGCAGCAGGAGCATTCGTTAACCCAAACGACATCACCAAAAATTCATAATGTCCATATCGTGTACGAAAAGCTATCTTTGGTATGTCCTCTTCTTTCACCTTTAATTGATGATATCCGGATCTAAGATCTATCTTTGAGAACCAATTAGCACCTTGGAGTTGATCAAATAAATCGTCTATACGGGGTAATGGATATTTATTCTTGATAGTTAGTTTGTTTAGCTCCCTATAATCTATGCACATCCTTAAACTGCCATCCTTCTTCTTTACAAACAGAACAGGAGCACCCCACGGTGAAGAGCTTGGTCGAATAAAGCCCTTGTCTAATAGTTCCTGCAATTGCTTCAGGAGTTCCTTCAGCTCAGCAGGTGCAAGTCTATAAGGAGTCTTAGCGACAGGTTTTGCCTCAGGTATTAAGTCAATCCTAAACTCAATTTCTTGATCAGGAGGTATACCTGGTAGATCTTCAGGAAATACATCAGGGAAGTCACAAACTACTGGAACATCTTCTAATTTCCTTGTCTCTTTAGCAATATCAACGACATATGCCAAAAATGATTCACAACCCTTACTTAATAATTTCTCGGCTTTGATCATAGATATAACTTTTACTACACTATCATGATTATCACCAAAAATTGTCACCGAATTACCTTCTGGCGTTCGTAACACAATCATCTTTCTCCTACATATTATCTGAGCCTCAAACATAGATAACCAATCCATTCCCAATACTACATCAAAACCCCCTAACTTCATTATGTGTAATCTAGCAGGAAATTTTACACCTTCTAATTCGACAAAGCAATCGTCTATTACTTCACTAACAACTATGAATTCATTAGAGGCAGTCTCTACTGAAAAAGCAACATCTAACTTTGATGGTCTAACTTTTATTAAGGCATGGAATTTTATTGATATAAAACTTCTATTAGCCCCCGAATCAAATAAAATTCTGGCAGGTACATCATTAACAGGAAACGTACCCAACACAATATCCGGTAATGCCTTAGCCTCCTCCGTGGTCATTGTAAATGCTCTCCCCGCAATACCACTACTACCACTCGCGCTGACTTTACTCGGTCCTCCCACGGTACGAATAGGAATTGGTCCAGGTCTAAACTTTGGACACTCGGATTTCATATGTCCCATCTCATCGCATTCATAACACCGAATTTCTGGACATCTAGAAACAAAATGCCCAGACTTCCCGCATTTATGACATGCTGGGTGATTCAATCTACATTCTCCCCTATGAAATTTCCCACATTTATTACACCGAGGAGGGGGACCTACAAAGCCCCTAGAATTAAACTTTCTCTTCTGTGGGACACTCTATCCATATATAGGCTTAGAACTCCATGAAGTTTCTCGACGGCTAATCACTTCCTCTTTCACCATAGGTTTCTCAGACTCAGCGACCTCCTCATACATGTCCGCAGCCAAATTTACCGTGGCTTGATAAGTAGAAGGAGAATTGGATTTTACTAGCATTCTTACTTTAGTAGGTAGTCCCTGAATATACCGAGTAATTCTCTTCGCCTCAGGAGTTACCAAATGAGGCACCAAACGAGCCATTTCTTCAAATCTGGACGTATACTCCTTATGACTTAAACTGCCTGCCTGAAATTGTAAAAACTTAATCTCAATTCTGTCCATCTCGCCTTTTGGACAGAACTTTTCGATCACCAGTGCTTTAAAAGTTTCCCATGTCATCTGACTCACAGCAGTCTCGCCCATGGCTTGTTCCACTGTATCCCACCAGTACAAAGCTTCTGCTTGGAACGAATGCACTGCAAAGCCCACCTTCTGATCTTCCTTGCATCTACTAAGTTTAAACGCTGCTTCGATCTCTCGTAGCCTCTTATAAGTTACTACTACATCTTTTTGGCCTTCAAACTTAGGCGGGTCACATTCCTTAAAATGCTTATATGACACTGGTTTCTCCACTACAGGCTCAACAATAACAGGTGGAGGAGTTGGTTGGGAAGATGATTCACCACCCTTCCTAAGGTCACTCAACATTTCAGGTAAGGTATTACGCAACACTCGGGCGACCTCATCACCTATAGCCGCCTTAAGTTCATCACCTGAGATCCTAGCTTCAGGTCTAGAATTTGTATTACTGGTTTCCTCCATCTACGATCAGAAATAAACCATAATCAAATAAAGAGTGATACCAGGATGCTGCATATAATGTAAATTGCTTATAACATTGGCCAGGTGTTATCAATTATTTACTTATTCACACCATCCTGCCTCTTCTCATTATCTTTTCACAGTTTATTTCTACTTCTATCTAAACCACAGAATCATGTATACACATAATACTAATCTTTAATTTAGACAATTGCTTTTATTTATCAATCAACTAAATTATCACTAACAATTAAATACTCATCTACACAATATTCCACCCCACTTCCGGTTGTAGATACTGGCACTTCCCATATTTTCAGTTAAAGTTTGAAACAATCAATTGTTCAAATCTCTTTAACTAAGGCTCTGATACCAACTTGTAACACCCTCAATCTCATAATAATATAATAAGGAGGGTGCTACGCGTTGGGTTCTTATCACCATTCAGATATTACAAGCACAGCGGAATTTTCATACGTTAAAAACTGTTTACATCATTAACCATCATTACAACACTTTAACCAACATATCAAAACTCTATCAAACTTCATATATATCTCTCCCAAAAACCCAACATTATAGCCAGTATCATACACCATAACCGGAAGCTAACTCTGTGAGACACCTTCACGGAACAACTCTATTATTACCTGGCATGCATAAGAAAATAAACACTAAATCAGATAAACTGGTGAGTTCTAACAAACACCACATTTCAATAATAACAATTTATCAACTGTTATAACATCAAATAATTCACAACATCCATTAGTCCATTTACTTGTCCCAGTATTAATATGCATATCAAATACCCAAAAGGTAATTATGGACCTCTTTTTATCAATTCATTTTGGTGGGTCAAAACTCCACCTCGCGCGTACGGGTCAAAACTCCGTTTATATTTGGTGGGTCAAAACTCCACCTCGCGCGTTGACGGGTCAAAACTCCGTCTATAATTGGCGTTGACGGGTCAAAACTCCGTCTATAGTTGGTGGGTGAAAACTCCACCTCGCCATTCATCACAATTTACCACTTCCAAATTCTTATTTACATCATTATTCATTTATATGCATGCCAGTGCCCGATTTGTCAAACAACATTGTCAAACAGCATTCACATGAAAAGGGCAATTAGAACTCACCTTAATGTTTTTAGCAAGTGTTTACCAATCCAAATACACTAAGGCAACTAAAACTCTCTTTCTCAATGCAAATCTATAACAATAACCCTAACTTAGTCAAATCATTTCCTACAGATCACTTTATGCGATTGAGGCTATATGACTGGACTCATTCGTACGATTGAACATGCGACTAAGCTTAGTCGTACGAATGAACCATACGACAGGGGTGCGAATGAGCTAGAACAGGGTTTGTACGAATGACCTTCATTCGTGCGGTTGGCTTATGCGATTGAGCTTCAGTCGCACGATTGAGCAATGCGACTGGCTCATTCGCACGAATGGGTCATGCGACTGGGCTCATTCGCCTGAAACGGATCAGCAGTTGTGTTCTTGACATATTTGATCCAAAAACTCAAGTTTTAACCATTCAAATTATGCCATATTCAAAACAGAACATATACACCTTATTTACAACCGTTTCGGATCCTTATTTCATCAAACTTCACAAAAACTAAGATCTGAATCCTTGGTTTTCAACTTAATAGAAAGATTGAATCAAAAACTCAGATTTAAACTTGTTTTTGGATAAATTTCGACCATATACACAGCTTAATGTATTCAAATATCGATCCGTGCCAAGCGAGACTTACCAAAATGAAGCTGAAATCGTTGGTTTGGCAAGAACAGGGGTGTTTGGGTTCGAGAGAAGCAAGAGGATAGGGATACTGCAGATAGAAATCTGTTTTTGAACGTTCTTAACTGCCTTACTTATTCTCATCTACATATTTTAGCCGCCATACTCAGTCGCACGACTGGACCCATTCGCACAACTCAATTGTGCGACTGAGCCCATACGCCTGTTAATCGTGCGATTGAGCCTCATACGCCTGTAAGGCGTGCGACTGAGATTCATTCGCATGTTTATCATGCGACTAAACACTATTCTTATTAATTTAAACGAATATTAAATTTTACGGATGTTACATAATGACTTGATTGTCTAGTATTATTAAATGAAAAATGGCATTTAATACTATTTCAACGTATTTAAATCCATGAGCTATGAACAATCGTTTCACATTTTTCCGCCCCGATGATTCCGCCATCAGTCAGGGTGTGACAATACCCTAACATTGGCAGGCTAGTCACTACAACCAAAGATGATAAGATTTTTACGTGCATGATACTAAATTCTTAATGCAGCTTTATATTATATATTCTCCTTATAATACATACATTTCAATGTTGGTCTTGAAAAGTATAATGAAAACCAAAAAAGTTCAATGTTAGTCTTGAAAAGTATAATGAAAACCAAAAAAGGTAAAAGCCAACGAAGCATGTTTTTCGCGATGGTCCAAATGATTATGTGATACAAATCGTGATGGCTCAAAAGGGTTACAAGTCTATTCTAGAAGGGGTAAAGTGAAAAGTGGCTAGAAGGTTACCTTGAGTAGAAAGTTAGTAGTAATGGGGGAGGGAATATTGTTATTAGTCAGTTAGGATTTGGTGTATAAAAGGGTCTCTTGCATCACGTAAGAGGTAGGGTATATCCCTGGATTGTAATTGGTTCTACCATTTCTTTTTTCTTCTTGTAATCTTTCCTCTTTTAATCAAACATTCTCTTCCCAACATCATTTTACCTGATTATCTATATTAGTATTATTCTGTTATCATTCTCTACTTCACAATACCCATCATTGGTCCGACCTGCTCCTAACCTGCCATTGATTTCGTTATTGAAACCCGTACTACTGCTCGAATTGATGCTCAAGACCTTTGTGATCAAACAGTTGCAATCCGATGTCACTGACATCAAATCCTCCTTGCAAGTTTTGGAAGCGGATAGAGCAAAATCGTTTGTAACACCCGGATATTTTCCCTTGTAGCCGAAGAAAGAAGAAAAAGAAATAAAGTCCAAAGTCAGGGGACCAAACCCGCCAACGCATAAAAGTTGGGAAAATGGGGACATATTAAGGGAGAGGGCAGCCCATTTCCCCCTCCCCACACTTGTAAAAATCTGCAAAAAGAGAGAAGAGAGGAAGAAGGGAGGAAGAAGAGAAAAAGGGTGATTCGGGTCGATTCGGGCTCGAAATTCATCGTGTAGCAAGTCCAAACGAAGCTCTTCATCTTATTCTAGTTTGTCTAAGTTCTAGGACCCCTATTTTACTTGTTTTCAACCAATTTTGGGGCTAGAACACATAGAAACCCGTTTTTGAAAATGTGCGTGTTTGACCCATATGGGTGTAATTGTGTATAGTGCGTTTAGAGTGTGATTTTGGGCTTGTGTGTGCTTGAATGGTGTCATAGTATGCTTCCCTAAGGTTTAGGAGGATTGATTTGGGCTTATAATGTGTTTGGAAGGGTTTGGAGGTCGACAATCGCGGCTGCGGTTCGGGATGAACTGCAGTCTGCGCCCAGTTAGGGCTAGGCGACTGGAGGGCCAATCGGCTGACTGAGGGACGACTGAGGTTCAACCGCACGACTGAGATTCAATCGCACGACTGGGGTTCCAGTCACATGACAGGTCATACGACTGAGAGCTCAGTCGCGTAGGTACTCAATCGCGTAGGTGCTCAATCGCGTAGGTGCTCATTCGCACGACTGAGAGCTCATTCGCATAGGTCCAATCGCATAGTGTCCAATCGCACGATTGAGGGTCCATTCGCACGATTGGAGGTTCAGTCGCATGGGAGTCCATTCGCAGTGGTCTAGTCGCATGATGTTCAATCGCATGGAGGCCATGCGACTGAAGGGTGCCCAATCGCCCAAATAGGGTTGTTGTGTACGAAGAGAGGCATAGTTTGATTACTGACTTTCGGGGAAAAGAGCAGGGGTAAGTAATGATGTGGTAGTTCTCGTAAGTACATGTAAGATGGCCGTCGAGGCTTTAGAAGTTATGTTGGGCACGATGATGATAGTGTTGCATGTTATGCGTGATGTATGTTATGTTACGTATGAGGTCACCATGTATGATGGTGATTACTGATGACTGGTAAATGTCAATGTTCCTTGTTTCGATACGTGCTTATCTTTCCGTGGCTTTACGTGTTATGATTAATAAATGTAACGAAAGTATTATGTAACATAAAGTGAAAGTTAATGAAAGAGGAACATGATGAAAGAATGCATGCATTAATAATGAATGAGAGTAATAAAGGCTTGCAAACAAATGTATGAGGTGAGCGACTCTGTGTCGCAGTAGACTCAAAAGAGGTCCTTGTCGTGTACTCCGGTATTGCAGGAGACAGGATCTAGATGAATGAGAGTAAGATTGGCTTGTAAGCAGGAGGAAAGGAGGTTCACGACTCATTGAGAGTTGTTAGCTCAACTGTGTGTGTATGATATAGCGTGCGATTTTGGCCTACCTCATGTGGATTATGTAGCGTGCGATTTTGGCCTACCTCATGTGGATTATGTAGCGTGCGATTTTGGCTAACCCATGAGATGGCGTGCGATTCTGGCTAAACCCCGATAGTCCTCACACACACAGGGGGAGTTGGTCTTGGTGACCTCTCCGTTGGGGCGATTTGTGCGATATGTACGATGGAATTCATATGGGGACATAGACACAGTGGGAGTTCAGTTTTGGTATCTGCTCCGATACGTGCGATGTGGTATTTACTATGTGCTATGTAGCGTGCGATTTTGGCCTACCTCATGTGGATTATGTAGAGTGTGATTTTGTCTAACCCATGAGATGGCATACGATTTTGGCTAAACCCCCAGAGTTCTCACACACAGGGGGAGTTGGTCTTACTGACAACTCCATTGGTGCGATTGGTGCGATATGTACTTCGGGTACGTTGATGCAAAGGTTCTATAAGTAAGATAATGAACGAACGGGATCATTGTCACTCGACCTCAGTAATCATGGCTGAGTGCCATGAAGAGGGTAAAGCTTGACAGGATCTAGACGAGAAATGAATGATAATAAAAGTATGAAATGTGCGAACGTGCGATATGTATAAATGAACATTAATGAATGATCATAACAACGAACGATACGGATCCTTTTCATTCGACCTCAGTAATCATGGTTGAGTGCCATGAAGAGGGTAAAGTCTGATCGGATCTAGAAAGAAGTGAAAGATAACGATGTACATTGAATGAATGAAAGTTAACGAACGTAAAGATGAAGATAATAATTATATTATCTGTATGTACGTATGATGTGTGATCATGTACAAAGGTATAGTATGATTTTGAAAGAAAGTAAAGAACGGTTTTAAGGGAAGAAAAGTATGTTTTTATTATAAAACTAGAACTCACTCAGTAACGCTGACTTTTTATGTGTTTCCAGTGGTAGGTAGTGTTGCTGAGGATGGCATGAGGCGGCTACTCAGCTCTTTTGGGATGGCATTCTTTTGTATAATGATTTTGTGATGTAATACAATAAGATATGTTTTGTAATTGATGAACTTTGTATTAACTGGCAAAAGCATTTATAGTAAAATGAAAAGTTATTTCAAAGTTTCTGCTGCATTATTTTTATAAAGTACATGTGATTAAAGGCTTTATGCGCGATGAGGAACCAACTGTAAGCGTCCCGGGAACGGGGCCTTACAAGTTGGTATCAGAGCCAAAGTTTAAGTGAAATGGGTAAATTTTCAAAATAAACCTTAACTTAAACTGAGAATGGGACGGAAAGGGAAGGGATCCCAATCTGAGTAGCCGCGTGCCATCAGGTATTTTCTTTATTGTTAACCGGTATTATATGCGCATGTTATGTGGTTTATGTGTTGCTGGTAGATTTAGATACTGATGTAGTCAGGACAGGTAATGCTCGGGGTACGAAGAGTAAAGTAAGTGGCTAATCACAACTAGCCACTGTAATTAGAGACTTACTATACTTGACATAAACTGAGCTATTCCCTTGAATGACCGTGTTGGTGTTTGAATCTTTCAGTGAGTGATAGAGGATGGTCGGTGGTAGATCATCCAAAGCCTCGCATGGTGGACTTGGTGTTGCGTCGCGGCCCAAAAAAGGTAGGCCTAGAGTTGAGAAGGTGGTTCCTGACGGACCCGAGACCCCCCATCCGAAGGGTGGTGATGAGAGTGCAAATCTGAGAGGTTCGATGAGAGAGGCGGTTGCGGAAGAAGTGCATCAGGCCATGCAGACAATCCTACCGTCTGTAGTGACCGAAGTGATAAAGGCTGTTAGAGATGGGGAGAGACAGGAAAGGGGTAGACCTTCGGGTGAAAGGAGACGGCCCGAGACTGAAACTATTTTCTTCGATGACGAAGAGGAAGAAGAGGAGGGAGAGCCTGCGCCGGAGGCGGCATAAGGCTGTAATTATAGGGCTTTTCAACGATGCAAGCCCCAACTTTTTATGGTAACGGCACTGCTGCTGCTGCTCACCGGTGGGTGAGGGAAATGGAAGTTGTTTTGAACATCAGCGAGTGCCGAGAACATCAGAAGATAAAGTTTGCTGCCCACTCTTTCGTAGACTCAGCTCTGTGCTGGTGGGACAACATAGTCCAAGTGGAGGGTAGTCGGGCTATCGGAAGGATGAGATGGTCAGAGTTGAAAAGGTTGGTGATTGAGGAGTTCTGTCCTCACCGTGAGATGGATAAAGTTAATAGGGAGTTCCTGCAGTTGGAAGCGGGAACAATGACACACCAACAGTACACCACAAAATTCAACGAAATGGCACGGCTGGTGCCGGATCAGGTGACACCTCTTTCGCGAAAGATTAAAAGGTATATTCAGGGCTTGCCGGCGGATATCCGTAGGCACATGATCGCTGCCCGACCAAGCACGTTTAGGTCGGCAGTTGATTTAGCGGGGAGGTTGTATGATGAAAGAACTGTGGTGGTGGTGGCTGAAGACGGCGAGAAAGATTAAGGAGACCGGAACTAGAGGGGGAAGAGAACTAGACGGGGTGGTGTCCCGACAAATAATAAGCATGCACAGGGGGATGACCGTCGTGTGGTCGCACCTGGTACGGGGTCGGATAGATGTGGAAAATGCGGGATAGAGCATTCGGGAGAATGCAAAAGGGGACCAAATACTTGCTTCAAATGTGGGAAGCGTGGTCATGTGGCTAGAGAATATGGAACCGTGAGATGCTATAATTGCGGAGGAATTGGCCATATGAGTAAAGACTGTGAGAAGCCACGGGCGGAAGGTTCGGGAGTGAAGAAGGCTGGAGGAGAAGGACAGAGGGCAAACCCAGCGCCAACCCGATGATGCAGGAGGGGGCTAGGGCGAACCCTGATGTTGTGTCAGGTATGTTTCTAGTCAATCAACCTTTAGCCTTTGTGTAGTTCGATTTTGGCGCTAGTAAAAAGTTTTATTCCTACTGCTTTCCATGCTAAATTGCCTGTTAGTCATAAGGATATAGATATGCCCTTCGATGTGCACCTAGGAGCGGATTGTTTGGCAGACTACGAAGTGAATATTGTGCGCCGTGAAGGATGATACGATTGATAGCGCCTGACGAGATCATGGTGACGGTTCAAGGTGATTGAGTCACGACGATGCCGAAGGTGATTTTGATGATAGTTGCGGGAGAGTACATGAGGCGCGGACGTATTGCCTACTTGGCCGATGTAAGGTTTGTGGGTATACTAATATCCTAACCATCAGAGGTACCGAGAACCGAGTAAAGATCATTGGTGGCTGGGTATAAAGCGTGATATGGTGGAGTATGTGAGTAAATGCCTTACTTGTTTACAAGTGAAGGCCAAGCACCAAATGCCGTATGGGAAGTATTGAGGTGATCGAGACTATGACCGAAAAGCTCAAAAGGACTAAAGCCCTGATGGAGATAGCCAAAGATAGACCTGAAGTCGTATGATGATAAATGATGTAGAGCGATTGAATTGTAGGTGAGAGACTGGAAGAGAGATGAGACAGTACTGCCCGTAAGGGTTTAAGGAACCACAGGTTTTGGGGACGAAACCTATTTAAGGGGGGTGGACTTGTAATACCCGGATACTTTCCCTTGTAGCCGAAGAAAGAAGAAAAAGAAATAAAGTCCAAAGTCAGGGGATCAAACCCACCAACACATGAAAGTTGGGCAAATGGGGACATATTAAGGGAGAGGGCAGCCCATTTCCCACTCCCCACACTTGTAAAAATTTGCAAAAAGAGAGAAAAGAGGAAGAAGCGAGGAAGAAGAGAAAAAGGGGTGATTCGGGTCGATTCGGGCTCGAAATTCATCGTGTAGCATGTCCAAACGAAGCTCTTCATCTTCTTCTAGTTTGTCTGAGTTCTAGGACCCCTATTTTACTTGTTTTCAACCGATTTTGGGGCTAGAACACATAGAAACCCGTTTTTGAAAATGTGCGTGTTTGACCCATTTGGGTGTAATTGTGTATAGTGCGTTTAGAGTGTGATTTCGGTCCTGTGTGTGCTTGAATGGTGTCATAGTATGCTTCCCTAAGGTTTAGGAGGGTTGATTTGGGCTTAGAATGAGTTTGGAAGGGTTTAGAGGTCGAAAGTCACGGCTGCAGTTCGGGATAAACCGCAGTCTGCGCCCAGTTAGGGCTAGGCGATTGGAGGGCCAATCGGCCGACTGAGGGACGACTGAGGTTCAATCGCACGACTGAGATTCAATCGCACGGCTGGGGTTCCAGTCGCATGACAGGTCATACGACTGAGAGCTCAGTCGCATAGGTGCTCAGTCGCGTAGGTGCTCACTCGCACGACTGAGAGCTCATTCGCATAGGTCCAATCGTATAGTTTCCAATCGCACGATTGAGGGTCCATTCGCACGATTGGAGGTTCAATCGCATGGGAGTCCATTCGCAGTGGTCTAGTCGCATGATGTTTAGTCGCATGGAGGCCATGCGACTGAACGGTGCCCAATCGCCCAAATAGGGTTGTTATGTACGAAGAGAGGCATAGTTTGATTATTGACTTTCGGGGAAAAGAGTAGGGGTAAGTAATGATGTGGTAGTTCCCGTAAGTACATGTAAGACGGTCGTCGAGTCTTTAGAAGTTATGTTAGGCACGATGATGATAGTGTTGCATGTTATGCGTGATGTATGTTATGTTAAGTATGAGGTCGCCATGTATGATGGTGATGACTGATGATTGGTAAATGACGATGTTCCTTGTTTCGATACATGCTTATCTTTCCGTGGCTTTACGTGTTATGATTAATAAATGTAATGAAAGTATTATGTAATGTAAAGTGAAAGTAAATGAAAGAGGAACATGATGAAAGAATGCATGCATTAATAATGAATGAGAGTAATAAAGGCTTGCAAGCAAATGTATGAGGTTAGCGACTCTGATTCGCAACAGAATCGAAAGAGGTCCTTGTCGCGTACTCCGGTATTGCAGGAGACAGGATCCAGATGAATGAGAGTAAGATTGGCTTGTAAGCAAGAGGAAAGGATGTTGACGACTCATTGAGAGTTGTTAGCTCAACTGTGTGTGTATGATATAGCGTGCGATTTTGGCATACCTCATGTGGATTATGTAGCGTGCGATTTTGGCCTACCTCATGTGGATTATGTAGCGTGCGATTTTGGCTAACCCATGAGATGGCGTGCGATTCTGGCTAAACCCCAAGAGTCCTCACACACACAAGGGGAGTTGGTCTTTGTGACCTCTCTGTTGGGGCGATTTGTGCGATATGTACGATGGATTCATATGGGGACATAGACACAGTGGGAGTTCAGTTTTGGTAGCTGCTCCGATACGTGCGATGTGTTATTTACTGTGTGCTATGTAGCATGCGATTTTGGCCTACCTCATGTGGATTATGTAGCATGCGATTTTGGCTAACCCATGAGATGGCGTATGATTTTGGCTAAACCCCAAGAGTTCTCACACACTGGGGGAGTTGGTCTTAGTGACAACTCCATTGGTGCGATTGGTGCGATATGTACTTCGGATACGTTGATGCGAAGGTACGATAAGTAAGATAATGAACGAACGAGATCCTTGTCACTCGACCTCAGTAATCATGGCTGAGTGCCATGAAGAGGGTAAAGCTTGACAGGATCTAGACGAGAAATGAATGATAATAAAAGTATGAAATGTGCGAACGTGCGATATGTATGAAATGAACATTAATGAATGATCATAACAACGAACGATACGGATCCTTGACATTCGACCTCAGTAATCGTGGTTGAGTGCCATGAATAGGGTAAAGTCTGATCGGATCTAGAAAGAAGTGAAAGATAACGATGTACATTGAATGAATGAAAGTTAACGAACGTAAAGATGAAGATAATAATTATATTATTTGTACGTACGTATGATGTGTGATCATGTACGAAAGTATAGTATGATTTTGAAAGAAAGTAAAGAACGGTTTTAAGGGAAGAAAAGTATGTTTTTAATATAAAACTAGAAATCACTCAGCAACGCTGACTTTTTATGTGTTTCTAGTGGCAGGTAGTGTTGCTGAGGATGGCACGAGGCGGCTACTCAGCTCTTTTGGGATGGCATTCTTCTGTATAATGCTTTTGTGATGTAATACAACAAGATGTGTTTTGTGATTGATGAACGTTGTATTAACTGGCAAAAGCATTTATAGTAAAATGAAAAGTTATTTCAAAGTATCTGCTGCATTATTTTTATAAAGTACATGCGATTAAAGGCTTTATGCGCGATGAGGAACCAACTGTAAGCGTCCCGGGAACGGGCCTTACATCGTTTGAGTTTGTAAGGTACTCATTGGATGGATGAAGTAGTTTGAGACGAAGACTAATGGTGAATCGGCTGGATCTGGAATAGATAGTGTTCCCGTCGGTGGTTCGGGTATCAAGTCGGCATCGTCTTCCTCCTCCTACAGTCTCCCTTGGGCTGTCAAAAAGGTTAAACTCCCTGAATTTAGTGGTTTTGATCCTCAAGGATGGATCCAGAAAGCAAATTTGTATTTCGATTTGAACCAGACTTCCGACGATGATCGCTTGCAATTGGCTTGTTTGAGTATGATTGGTGTAGCTCAACATTGGTTCACGATTATTACTCAGGTTCGTTCCTCCATTTCATGGTCCGATTTCCAATTGGAATTGCTTTAACAATTTAGTGGGTTGGAAATCCAAAATCCTTATGAACAATTGGCTACGGTTCAACAAGCGGATTCCATTTACGATTATATTGATGAATTTGAATATCTGCTTTTGTTGGTTCCTCGACAACTCGAATCTCAAACTATTGGTTATTTTGTGGTAGGTTTAAAGGATGATGTTAAGAAATGGGTACATCTTCATCGTCCTCAATACAGGTTAGATGCGATGTATTTGGCAAAGGATGTCGAACTGATGCTTTGACCAAATTCCGGGCATTCGGCTATGGATCGCTTCTGTTACCTGACCCCTAATGGGTTTCCTGTGATTGGGCCGTGAGAGACATCTCTGATATTAGGCCGTTCGGAGCCCAAATCTTTTTCTAAGCAAAAACAAGTGACAGGAGCTTTTTTCCCAAATCGGATTCCTCATGTTTAGTAATGAGCCCTAAGTCCCCTTCTTCTTCGTCTTTTTCTGATACCGGCCAACCGTCTTTACATGATAGAGGTTTTCGATCTCTTTCCAGGACGGAATGGGAAGACCGTCACAAAAAGGGTTTATGCTTTCGATGTGGTTAACCGTATGGCCCAACACACAAATGTTCCGAAGGGAAGTTGCGTGTATTGCTTTTGGGTGATGACGAAGATGATCAATCAATCGGGGAACAGTTTGTGCTACAGCATGATTCCCCATCGGTTTCGATTACTGATTTGGATTCACCTATTGGCACTTGTAATGCTTTAGACTTCGCTGGTACTCTTGAAACTCAGGAACATTCTGCTACCATGAGATTGGAAGGTCAATTTTTGGGTTCTTCAATTTTCATGCTCGTTGACAGTGGAGCATCCCATAATTTTATATCTCGATGTTTGGTTGTTGCTTTGGGATTACCTTCCTCTAAATTCCCCGGTATCAACATCAACTAGGTGATGGTCATTATGTTTTTGTTAATGAAAGATGTGTTACTCTTCCAATCACTATCGGTCCCTGTTCGTTCTCCATTGATGCCTTGGTATTCGACACTGGTTCATTGGATTTCATTTTGGGGTTCGAATGGTTAAAATCTTTAGGGGAAGTTATGCATGATTGGAAACACTCTTGGATGTGGTTCAAAGTCCATGGGGTTTCGGATCATTTACAGGGGTTCCACGTCGGTAATTCGGCTCTTACTGCCTTGCATCAGTGGTTGCCTATGGAGTTGCCTCTAGTATCCTCCGCATCATTTATCGGGTTCGAATCGATCTCCTCTCCATTATCTACTTCTCAACAAGCTGCTCTCACTTCCTTACTTCAACAATTTGACTCTATCTTTCAACCACCATCCTCTTTACCGCCTCTTCGTCCACATGAGCATGGCATTGACCTTCTTAGTCGTGCACCTATTTGTGTGCGTCCATATCGCTATCCACATGCTCAAAAAATTGAGGTCGAACGTCAAATTCAAGACTTATTGAAAATGGGAATGATCCGGCCTTGTACTAGTGCTTTCTCTAGTCCGATTATTCTGGTTCGCAAGAAGGATAGTTCGTGGCATATGTGTGTAGACTACCGCGCATTGAACAACGCTACAATTCCGAATAAATACCCCATTCTAGTGGTTGATGAGCTACTTGATGAATTGCACGGGTCTATTTTTTTCTAAGCTGGACCTTAAATCGGGGTATAATCAGATTCGGATGCGACCCGATAGCATTGAAAAAACAGCTTTCCATACTCATGACGGTCATTATGAGTATTTAGTGATGCCTTTTGGCCTTATGAATGCCCCGGCTACCTTTCAAGCGGTTATGAACGACATATTCCACCCTTTTTTGTGCCAAAAAGTAGTTATTTTCTTCGATGACATCCTTGTTCATAGCTCCTCTTAGAATGCTCACCTTAATGACTTGACTGAGGTTTTTCAAGTGTTACTTTCTCAACAATTCAAAGTTAACTCTGCTAAGTGTAGTTTTGGGCAACAGTTAATCGACTATCTGGGGCATATCATTGATGGTCAGGGAGTCTCCATGGATCCTAAGAAAATCTCAACTGTTGTGGAGTGGCCAATTTCCAAAACCTTAAAAGCACTTCATGGGTTCTAGGGATTTACAAGCTATTACCGCAAGTTTGTTTGCCACTATCGGAGCATCGCACGCCCTTTAACTGATCAAACAAAAAAAGATTCATTTTCTTGGAACCCGAGGGCTCAGGACGCTTTTGACCAATTAAAACATGCTCTTGTCTTTGCTTCGGTACTTGCGTTACCAGATTTTACCACATCGTTTGTTATTGAATGTGATGCATCGGGATGTGGCATTGGGGCGGTGCTTATGCAGCATAAGAAACCGATTGCTTATTTTAGCAAGGCCTTAAGTGATCGGAATCTATCAAAATCAGCGTATGAACGTGAACTAATGACATTACTGTTGGCAGTTCAGCATTGGCGTCCCTATTTGTTGGGTTCCAAATTCACAGTCTGTACGGATCAAAAGAGTTTGAAGTTTCTTCTTTAACAGCGTATCTCCTCGTATGATCAACAGAATTAGATGGTTAAATTGTTGGGGTACGATTTCGACATTCAATATAAACCTGGTTGTGAAAACCACGCTTCTGATGCGCTATCTCGACGCACAGATTCTAGTCAGTTCCTTAATCTTATTTCCTCTCCAATTTGGTTACACGGTGCCTTGTTAATTGAGGAGGCCAAACAAGACCCTGGTTGTCACACCCCAACCTTGACGGCGGAATCGTCGAGATGTGAGGGTTAAGATTGTTCACAACCACATAACGTTATCTTTAAATATAATATTATTATAATAAGTTTCAAATGTAAATACAACCATAATTCTCAACATGAAATAGTCAAAACATAAAACAAAAATAATCCAAAGCCCTTTATTCATTATTCTAGGTCCAAATCCTAGATTTAAGCAACTTCAAATGATGACTTCAAACATGCGCGTTTCCTGAAACATGTTAAAAATAAAAGGTCAATTATAAAGTTGATGAGTTTCCAAGGGTTTCATATACATAATATATCAAAGGTTACAAGTAGCAATTCATGTCATAGGTTATGAGTTAAGCAAGTTTATAGAACACATATAGCTACAATCAAACCTCGACTTAATTACAAGTTTATATGATTGGCTAAGTGTATTTGGTTCCCAAGATGAACAAGTCATACATCATCAGGAGCCGGCAATACATCGGCTTTAGCACCAAATAGGCTTGTCAGGCCCAAAGATCTATGACGTCACCAGGCTAGCAATAGTTAATGATTGTCAACTGTTGGGTATTCTACCTTCGAAGAAATTGAAGATTTCCAATATTATTAAAGTTGAAGACTTGAAGAACAAAAACAATAAAAATATTAGTCTAGGGTTTATTTTGTAATTAATTTAATTGCTAGACTAGTATAAATATTAACATATATCATCATTGTAAAGGATGAATAATTCTCCACCAAGTGTAGGAATTAGTTCTATCACCAACATCATCATATCATCATTCTTCATGGATGATGATTTCATCATCAAATCAATAAACATCAATCATTAAACACTTTTTGTGTTTATCATTATTATTGTTTTAGCATCGAATCATCAAGTTTTATTATTATCAATATGATTCCTAAGATCCATGCTCATTGTTCCTGTTCATAACGGGAACACACAATTGGTATCAGAGCCGGAGTTTATGGATTCATATTGATTTTGATGAGATTTCATGGTTAGATTGCTAAAATTATTGAAGATCTGAAGAAAACTTGAAGAAAAAGTTAGTGTGTTCTTCATGAGAAATCCAATGATTTGAGATGAATCTGATGGATTTGGATCAAATCTGATGTTGTTCGATCATCATCTATGATCAAATCAACTTTTGGTAGCAAGAAATCAAAGTTTGGAGCAGAATCTATGAGATATGGGATTTTCATATTCATGTTCGTCATTTTCACACACTAGTGTGTGTGTTTTTGGTGCTCTTCAGAAATTCTCGGATCTGGATCATGGAAATGGAGTTTGGATTGATTTGGATTCATCAACATAATGCTACAATAACAATTTCAATAACAAATCAACATCAACATCATGTTTGGATCAAAATCAAAATTTCAAGTAAGTGGATTTTTGGTGTTCTTGGTGTTTTTAACAAATTCTCAGATTTGGAGAATGGAATTGGATCAACCAATGTTTTGGATTCTGATATAAGTTATTACTACACCAATTCAACAATCAATTCAACAATATAAGGTGAATTTGAAGCTAATCATAGAATTAGTTTTTGGGTTTTGATGTTCATGAGGTGATAATCATGATTCTAATTCAGATCTGCTTTGGAATCAAAATTTGTATTAAATTGATATACAAACAAGTTACAATCAATTTAAAAGTTTTCATCAACATACAACAATATGGTTGAGTTCTACATGGTTCTAAGAGGTGATGCAATGGATTATTTGTTGAATTTATGATTCAGCTAATGTACAAGGTTTACAGCAGATTGTACAACTCATCTGTGCATAAAAAATATCAGCAGATTGTTATCTAAGTGCATTGAGGTTGTTTAAATCCATAGATGTGGGTCACAATGATATATAGACAGCAAGTGGAGTGAATCCGTTGATGTGTTCATTCCTTCATCAGCGGATAGCAAAACCAAAAACAAACAACCTTGAGCTTGCAGCCTGTGAGCAGGTCATAACCTCATTCAAACTAACCTAAATCAACCCAAAACCTGACCACAAACATAATCCTCAGCCTCCGTCATTAACCATAGCTTTGTGCAGCCCTAAACAATAAGCAAAACAATCTTTATGCAGCTGCAAACCAAGCCTCAAACCTCAGCAAATATCAGCCCACAAACAAGGATACAACCCTTGCACCTCTGAAGCTTTGTGCAGCCCCAAACTACCATCTAATCATCAACAAAATGGTGCCTCTGTGCAGCTGCAAACCAATACCTCAATCAACACCAATTTAAACAACATTTTTACTGTGTTTCAGCAGCTAAATCAGCAACCAATTAGCAGCCCATGCGCAGCTATTGCAGCCCCAAACCGGCCCCCTACTGCACATTCTCACCATAACCCACAGCCCACAAACAACCCCTCAAGCAGCCTTATTAATAGCAGCCTGCATCGGCTTACCACCAGCATAACAAAAGCAAAACTAGCAAATACAATTTGCTTCAGCCAACATAAAACACAAACAATTCATTCACTGCTAAATTCAACAAAACCATGTGCAACCCACACCATCTCCATACCAAAACAAAACCAAATCAGCCTCTAAACTTCATTAACATCGATGTTAACATCATGTTTGTTTCCCCTGCCCGAAATCTAAACAGAGCAACCAACTGAAAATACAAGTTCCCTGAACATGTGTGGACTAGTAATTTCATGCCTTGGTGGATTTCAATATTTTCGTTCTTCCGTAGATAATATACGGAAGAGAACATCAACATCTACTGAAAGCATACCTGGACATCTACGGATGTAAAAATTTGGGATCTACAGTTATGTTCCTTGCCTCAATTTCTCAATTAATGACTTCAGACATTAATCGAACATCTGCGGAAGTGAATATCCACATCTGCGGATGTCCAATTCTAACATCTATGGAAATGATTTTTGGGAGACGAACAAAAATCGATTTTGGTAGGTGTTCATTGATTTCATAAAGGGCAATTAAAGCAGGAGCAATTTGATTGTTGTGTTTGTTAATTTGGTTTGAGCAATTGGGAACAGTGAACAAGAACAAAGAAGAAACCGATAATGAGATGGCTTTTGTTTTTGAAGTGTTTGGACTTTGGCTATGGATTTGTGATTGTGTTCATGAGTTGTGGGCTCAGATTAGTGGATTGGGTGTGTGGACAACAACAAAAAGGCTTGAGACTTGGGCTTTGAAATAAACAAATTGAGCTTGGTGCATGGGCTACCAACAAAAAAAATGTGGCATTGGGTTTGTGTGTTTGACTCAAGTCACAAAACAAAAACATAATAGTTGTTCTAAAGTTATGAAGATCTTGCTTCCGCAACAACAACAAACTCTCGACTTTGAACAACTATTCAACGAAAACAAGATCAAGCTTCATTTCACATCGAAAATCTACAATTTAGGGGGAGTATTGTTGGGTATTCTACCTTTGAAGAAATTGAAGATTTCCAATATTATTAAAGTTGAAGACTTGAAGAACAAAAACAATAAAAATATTAGTCTAGGGTTTATTTTGTAATTAATTTAATTGCTAGACTAGTATAAATATTAACATATATCATCATTGTAAGGGTGAATAATTCTCCACCAAGTGTGGGAATTAATTCTATCACCAACAACATCATATCATCATTCTTCATGGATGATGATTTCATCATCAAATCAATAAACATCAATCATTAAACACTTTTTGTGTTCATCATTATTATTGTTTTAGCATCGAATCATCAAGTTTTATTATTATCAATATGATTTCTAAGATCCATGCTCAATGTTCCCGTTCATAACGGGAACACACATCAACATAATATGTATCTTATATAAGACTTACAATAACACAAACAACCATGACAAAATATTAATATGAATTGCAAGTGCATTACAAGAATAAAATGTTTATAAGTGTAAATTAAATAATGTAACATGTTTCACCCCAAAACGATATGAATAATATAAAATGGGGCAAGAAAACTCACATGGTAATAAGGATGAACAATAATAAGTCTTGTAATAATACATCGAGGATTCGTTAATGTTCACCTAAAAGAAACGTCGTATTGAGTTAATCATGGTGGTTTTGGTGTTATGTCTATATCCATTTGTCCATGATTTTCATAGATGTAAGTTATTTGTTATCTTGATAATTAAATTATTTAAGTAAGAATTTTAATGTTTGATACTATTAATAAAAGTAAAAACTTTTATTACTAAAATGATCAATATTTACTATTTAAATAAAATTGAAATTTTAATATATATAACAGAGGTTGTAATTAAATTTTATAAAAATAAAGAATTCATTATATTAAAGCTAATTAAAAGTTAAATGAGATTTATTACAACTTCAAGTTAATAATAAATAGTATTTTGTAGGCTTAAATAATTATAAAATTCCATAAATTTCAATAAGTGTACACATATGTACATATATATATATATTAATTTTCTTTTAAATATATACAATTTAAACTTATAAATATATATTATAAAAATGTTGGGTTTATCGTATTGAAATTCTTGAGAATTGAAGAAAATTAATTTATTTACAAATTAAAATTAATACTAAATTATATTTTTTTATAATAATTTATATAATTTACAAGATTAAAGATTTAAAAATTTATTAATCAAATTTCTAAGTAATCTTAAAAGGAATAATTTTATTTTTTCTTTTTGATTAAAAATGATTTTATTTGATTAAAATGACTTTATATGATTATTAATAATATTTAAATATTTTTCTAAAATTCAAACATTACAAAACCCTTTTAGAAAAATAATGGCAGGGCCTCAGGTTCGAACCCGGGTGTAACATCTCGTATTTTACGCTAATTAAAAATTAACGTCGTTTAATCTTGTAAGGACCATTGTCGTAAATTATGAAACTCATGGGTTATTTATGCTTATCTTTTAGTTGTCTTAAATCTTTAAAAGTTATTAATCAAGCTATTAAATTGTGTAATAATAATAAGTATAGAAAATAATAATGATAATAATAATAATAATAACAAATAATAATAAAAATGATTATAATATTAATAATAGAAATAATAACAATAAAATTATAACAAAAATAATAATAGTAATAATAATAACATTGTTATTAATAAAAATAATTCGTAAAATTATTAAACTTAGAAATATTTAAAACTTGGATTTAATAAGTCAAGGGGGTGTTGTGTCATTTTAGAAACTTTAAAATGAAGTTTGTTACATAAAATAATAACATATAAACTACAAGGGTCAAATGTGTAATTTTGTAAATTACAACCCAACCCCCCGCCCACTTAACCCCGTTTTTCCGGCCAAGCCTCCGGCGACCACCGGCGACTCTCCGGTGACTCCTCCGCGCAATAATCAATCGTTTTCCTTTCAAATTAATTCAATTAAATCATTCCCTAACCTGTTTCGAAGCCACGGACATGTTTAATTCAACTAAACAGGCGGTTATGACCCTGAAATTTCAAAACCGAAAGTTCGCATTCAATACCTGATCGTTCGGGTCGAAACCGATCAAATTATGAGGTTGTAAATCATTTAATCGAGATCCTAAAGCTAACTGAACCCTCAGTTGCACCTGAGATACACACAAACTCCACATCCAACTCTTTCCTATATCGCGACCTGCAACCTATTCGAAGTCGATCTCCCGAGTTTCCTTAACTCAAATTGACAGAGGGCTATTGTTTCTCATCGTATAGGGAAGCTTATATTACGGGTAATTGGATTTTCAACAACAAAATCTTATAAATCTCACCCTGTTCTCAGTCACGGTTATCTTGTTCTCATTCTCCATCGAAATTACACCAATCCAAGTAATTAAACACATGACTAGATTCGTTTAAGCATAAGGAGTAAAAGCCCTATGGTTAATTCGATTAACAACAACGAATTGATGATCAATTTGGGTTCCAATCGATTCTAGGGTTCTAAAAAGTTGGGGGTTCTGTTTATATGGCTTTTTAAAGAGTTAAAACCAAGTGATACCAAGGCCACGGCCCTGGTTCACTGGTTAAGACACTCGCCTCAAACACATGAGGTCTCGGGTTCGAACCTGGGCACCATCATGTAATTTTTTAGGGGTTTTTTAGCCCAAAATAAATTCCAGAAAATTCATAATAAATATAAAATTCTTTTTAAAACTTTAAATATTTTTAAAACCACTTAACGATTTTTCTGGAAATTTATTTCTTATAATATCTTAATATTTTTATTAATTATTTTTTTAAACAAATGATATAATTAGTTTAATTTCTTATAAAATAGACTTTAAATATTGTTTAACTTACTAAATCATTATTGGTTCAAATAAAATATTTAGATTATTTTCTTATAAGTTAGACTTAAAATATTATTTTAATTTACTAATCATTATTTGTTCAAATAATATATTTAAATTATTTTCCTTACAAAATAGACATTAAATATTGTTGTAACTCATTAATTCATTATTTGTTCAAATAACAAGTATATATTATTTAAAATGAGGGTTATTTTGAAAGTCTATTTAAACTATACTTAGACTTTGCTACAAATAGCTTTTGTAAACTTTAAGTATTTTTAAAGGCATCAATTATTTTTCGTAATTTTTTTCTAAATTTAAATAATCAAATATCTTTTAATAAAACATATTAACAAAGGTTATTCTTGGGTTATTTCTATTAAAATGGATTTTAAATAATAAATTTATAAATTATTATTGGGCCAAATATTACCTTGAATTATTATCGTTAAAATCTAATTATTTCAAATGTTATTCAAATTTTATATTTAAACTTTACTAGCTATTATGGATGATTTAATATTATCTTCTTTATAATAATTTACATAAATTATATATGTCTTTGTTGCATTATTTAGAGTACCACAAAAATCCCCAAACTTCACTTGAAACCCTAGTTCTCGTTAAATCACTAAATCTATTATTAAACTTTAATCTTGTAAATATGTATGTATTATTAGGTGCCTTGTGACGTTTTACGTTGGAACGACACCTATCTTAATTCTTGTTAATCACCATCCTTAAACTTATTTACCAGGTGAGTATTTCTATACCCCTTTTGTATATTTTCACACTTTTGGGTGAAACATGTTACATTATAATCATTGCATCTGTAAAATGTTTAATTCTTGTAAACTTATGGCATTTCACCTGTATGTCATGGTTAGTTGACCTTTGTAGCTACCATTTGATGTCGATTATATGTACAATCATTAACTATTGCTAGCTTGGCGACGTCATAAATCTATGGGCCTGACAAGCCTGCTTGGTTGACCCAAGTACACTTAGCTAATCGTATATACTTGTAAACGTTTGAGACTTGTAAAACTTTTTCAAGGTTTGATTGTGCATTCTGTCTTACATCCCTAGTTACATTGTTCTCTAACTTATAACATGAATTGCTATCTTTTATATACTTATGTATTGAAAACTATGGAAATCTCACCAACATTATTGTTGACCTTTTATTTTTAACATGTTTCAGGAAATGCTCAAGTATGATTACTACTCTTTGAAGCTTATCACATCTAGGATTGGACCTAGAGAAATAAATGGATGAACTTGTCACATTTAACTTTTATACATGATGTTATTTTTGTTTGAGACTTATGCTTGTAACGTTATAATTGAAACTTATGAATAATATATTTGGATTTAATAATAGCGTTATGTGGCTGTGAACGATCTTAACTCTCACATCTCGACATTTCTGCCGTCAAGGTTGGGGTGTGACACCAGGCCCCTTGCCAAGGCAACAACCATACCAACCATCAGGCCAAAGTCCTGATTTGTGTAAGTTTTCAGAAATTAAAACTTAAATCCTTTTTACTCAGAAAATCCCCAATTTCACCCAAGAACCCTAATTCGATTTTTTTTCCAATCGAACACCATTCGGGTGTAGATAACCAAATTAAGTATGGGGCTTTTAATCCCCTCATTAAACCGAGTCTATAGAGGGTTTGATTACCTGATAAAAAAATGGAATCGATGGGTACGGGTTCGAGTTAGGTCGCGACCGTGGTATCTTGATTTCATGAAATATAGATGATTATACTCAAATTTGTTGTACCAGAAGCTTCTAATGATGATGAGAATTGAAAGCTCTCTGTTAATTTTGATCGAAAAAGAACATGAGTTGGGGTTCGGTTGAGTTGCAGGTTTCGGTGGTTCACGAGTGGTGATTTGAGGAATGAATTGATTTCAGGTGAAATTGATGTTTCCAATAACTTTGAAATGATTACTCAAGCGTTTCTGTTCGTTTAGTTTGTTTATTATGGTGATTTAGGTACGTAACGGCTTTGGGAGTTTGAGAATCATTCGGTTACAAGTAAAAATCATCAAATCTTCGATTAAAACGCAATTAAAGAGCTTACACAGGATCGAAACCGACATACGATTGTAGAGGGGGGTTAATTTCGGTGTATCTCGACAATTTTGAGGGTGGCAGGAGCTCGCCGGAGCTCGGTCGGGAGTGGTGCCGGAAAACGGGGAGAGAGGGAGAAGAATTTTGGGTTTTTAAGATTTTTACACCTTTAGTCCCTGTGGTTTTGGATTTGTTCAATTCCTTACAAAACTTAGGTTTAAGTTTAAATTAAATTACAGTTTGATCCTTGAGGTTTTGAATTGTTATTATTTTATGTTAAAACTAGTGAATTACAAGTTTTACAATAATAAAACTTATGTTGTTTTTATTTATTTACAACATTACCTTTAATATGATTATTATTATTATTATCATCAACATTATTTTTATGATTATTATTATTATTATTATTATTATTATTATTATTATTATTATTATTATTATTATTATTATTATTATTATTATTATATTATTATTATTATTATTATTATTATTATTGTTAAAGTTTTACAAATGAATCCTCGTGATTGTATTAATAACAAACAAACTCTTACAAGAGATAACGACCCTTAACAAAAGTTAATTTGAAAATACGGAAGGTTACACTGTTCTTCAAAAGTTGATAGAAACATGTCTAACCTCACCAGCAAAGTGTCCTGGTTATTCGGTCAAAAACAACATTCTGTTTTACCAAGATCAGTTAGTCATCTCTCGTTGTTCACGATATCTTCCAGCCCTCCCTCATGAATTGTATGTCACTGCTATAGGGTGTCATTCGGGGTTCTATCGAACTTATCGTCGACTTGCAGCAAACGTTTATTGGTTGGGTATGACATCCACTATCAAACAGTTCATTCGTGAGTGTGATACATGCCAACGTTGTAAAGCTAGTTCCATGTTACCTGGTGGTCTTCTGCACCCGCTCTAAATTCCAGACTCGGTTTGGGAAGACCTCTCTATGGATTTTGTTGTTGGACTACCTTCTTCTAAAGGGTTTACGGTAATTCTTATGGTGGTGGACCGTTTATCCAAGTATGCTTAATTTATTATTTTAAAGCATCCATATATCGCTAAATCCGTGGCAGGCATTTTCGTCAAAGAAGTCATTCGCCACCATGGTATACCGAAATCAATCGTTAGTGATCGGGATCCTCTATTTTTAAGTAAATTTTGGCAAGAAATTTTTCATTCCATGGGCACCAAACTACACATGAGTTCCGCGTATCATCCGGAATCGGATGGTCAAACCGAAGTCATTAATAGATCTTTGGAATCGTATATACGATGTTTTACGGTGGATCAACCAAAAACTTGGTCGTTGTGGTTACACTGGGCTGACTTTTGGTATAATTCCACCTTTCATGCATCGACAGGTACTACTCCTTCTGAAACTATTAATAGGAGGCGACCCCCTACGGTGTTTCAGTTTGTTCCGAATGAAATTCGTGTGGCAACGTTGCTAAAGAGCCGCATGACCGTGATGAGGCTCTTAAATAACTCAAGCTTCATCTGTCGAATGCTCAAAGTGCAATGAAATTACAAGATGACAAGAAACGATGAGACGTCCATTTTCCGGTTGGCAAATGGGTGTATGTCCAATTGAAACCCTATCGTCAACTGCCCGTTGCTAATCGCATTCACCAGAAATTGGCGGCAAAACTTTTTGGTCCTTTTCAAATCTTAGAAAAAATTGGACATGTGGCTTTGTAACACCCCGAAAATTTAAAACGAGTCATCAAGGATAATGGGTTTAATTAATAGGTGTTTAATAAGGGAAATAAATGACAATGGGCTAAATTAGCCTTAATTAGGTAGAATCCTAAGGGATTAAAGGCCCATAATCAGCCCTTAACCCACTTAACCAACCATCATCTTTCTCATTTGAACCCTAGCCACCCAAATTTGTAGAGATAGAAAGTAGAGAGAGAAAGTGAAGAAAACTTAAGATTTGGAGCTTCAAAGGTTAAGAGATTGAAGATCTGGGTGTTGGAGCATCAAACCATAAGAAAGGAGCAACAAATCCAGGTAAGAATCGGCCTCTAAACCCTTCTGTAGATCAAACCCGGATTCTAGGGTTTTGGGTTTTGAAAAGTTGCAAAGAATCGCATAAATGTCACATTTTTTACGTATGAAAACGTGTAAAAAGCTTAGATATAGCCTCATGGTTGATAAACTAAGAGATTGGACGTAAAAAGTTAAGATTTTGGGTTAAAAACGGGCTAGTTCGTCATTTTTATTCGTCCAGCGAAACTGTAAGCTCGATCAGCGAAACTGTGGACTCATCCAGCGAAACTAAGAGAATTCCTAGTTGTAGTTTCGCTAGTAATTTCGCTAACCTATAGACATTGCAAAACTAGGAAATTCCAACGAAGGTTGGGCGCACCTGACAGCGAAACTGTCGTGCGAAACTACCAGTGAAACTGGCAGCGAAACTGCTTATCTGGCAGCGAACTTAGCAGCAAAATTAAGCAGAAATTAATGTCACACCCTCGCTTATAGCGGAAACACGAGGATGCGACGGACGGGATCGTCATAACACTTGGTATAATTATAGAGACATAATATATGCAAAATCCTCGTGTCATGACGTCGCCCGACACAATGGTGACTTGTGTTGTGGTTAGTCAGTTCCACGACTATCATATTCTTATTGATTCTATAATCCAAGATACACAGTGTTCAAATATGAAAACAAATGACAAACAATACTAATGCAAATCTATTGAAATTCTGAGGGTCTTTGCTAAGGCATCTGCTCTAGCTATCCTCTCTGATTATGATCACCTGAAAAGATATGCTCAAAAATGTCAACACATAATGTTGGTGAGTTCCGCAGGTTTAAATTAAAAACATGTAATTGATGTTGTATAGAATTTGATGTGGAATCATACTTCAAGCAAAACCACATAACATGTGTTTTAGACAACCAAACCTAATGACGTTATGCATATAAATTAGACGGAATATATTCACCCATGGCCTGATTGCTGGCAGCTGTGTTGGTAACTCGCAAGTTAACCAATCGTCGATGGGTGGGGGTGTCAACCCAGTAGTACTACCAATACCTAACCGCGGGTTCCCAAACCGGGAATTAATGGTTGTAAGAATAATCAATAGAATAATACCATGTATGTATGCAAAACAGTATCACGTTGATTCCAAGTATGAAAATTGAATATATGATGTACAGCATTGAAAACGGGTGAGCATACTTTTCCCCCATTGATTGAAAACATTGAAAACTTGTATAAGCATAAAAGGGGCCACGAAACTCACCTTAAATTGATGTAATGCATAAAGACTTCACAGAATAAGGCAGTTCACGATCAAACACGTTCAATACCTATTATTTATTGTAACTAAGACTTTAAAATGTATTCAAAATGAATAGATATATTTGGTTGGATTCAGGTTGACGCACACGATTATATATATTTGAGTTTGATTATATACCTAGTGATATTAGAATTTAAGTTGAATTGTGGGGTTTTGACAAGTAAGTATATTTACTTGTATTTTGATTTATTCGTAAGAAATACATATTATTATGTATATATTCTTTGTATTATTTAACATTGATTACGATTAAAATATAACTTATAATTACTTTTGTAAATAATTTATGTATAATTTCTATGATTTTCCATGATTTACTTTATAATTAATTACGATATAATGTCTATTTTTATAAAAATGATTATTTATAATATCTATAAACAATATTTTATAAAGATTTTTAAGGTTTTTAAATAAAATAAATTTACAAAAAATAATTTTGTGAGATTTAAAATAAGAAAAGTTTATAGAAATTATTTTTATAATTTTTAAGAATTTTTATATATTTTATTGAGGCTTAAAAAGGTTTTAAAAATAAATGGCAGAGGCTCGGGTTCGAACCCGGGACCTCTAACCCAAAATCTCACGCACCAACCAGTGAACCAAGGCATCCAGCCGCGGTGGTAATCAGTTTCAATTGTTTTAAACATGGTTTTCCCAATTCCCCCAATTTGTGATGAACCCTAATTCGATTTCACCAAAATTGAACATGAATTCGGTTCTGTTAATACCTATAATGATGGGGCTTTTGATCCCCATGTATAAACGAGTATATGTATGCGCTTAATTACCTGTTTACGAATCGATTTGATGATGGAACAGATAAGAACAGGCCGCGGCAAAGGGAGAATCGGTTCGAGTCGGTTTTGTTGATGATAACCAAATTAATTGCACAGGAAGCTTCCAATGACAATAATGATGAATAGCCCTCTGTCAATTTTGTGTATTGGAGCTTATATGATGGGATTCGAATGAGATGCAGGTCAAAACAGAGGTGGTGATCGATTTCAATGTTTGTATGTGTTTCAGGTGCGAGTTTAGGTAGTATTCGATTAAGGATTTATATAGGATCGTTCATGTCGGATTAATTCGATTATATTAGTGTTGAGTGGGCGAACTAGCCGTTTGAACGGTCGAAAAATAAAGTGAAAAGGTTATAGCCGTTAATCGACCGTTAAAACGCGTTTTGTGTGTGCATTGAGTTTGATTCTTGTCCATGAAGCGATTCGGTGTAATTAAAGCTGCAAAAATTGGGTTTTTATGTGTTTTTGGTGGTCGCCGGCGAGTCGCCGGAGACTCGCCGGAATTGTGCCGGAAAAACGAGGGGCGGGGGTTTGGGTTTAAAAATTTACACGAATGGTCCCTGCGGTTTTATATTTGTTATTTTATGTTTTTAAACTTCTTTTGAAGTTTCAGAAATAACCGACAGCTCCCTGGACTATTATTATTATTATTATTATTATTATTATTATTATTATTATTATTATTATTATTATTATTATTATTATTATTATGGTTATTGTCATTATTATTATTATTATTATTATTAATTTTTATTGTAAACGAGTATACGAAGGGTTCGGTTAAAACGATAAATATACAAAATAATAAATACGTGGAGATAGTTAACACACACAGAGAGTTAATAAACTTAATATCTATTGACGAACTTGTTAGTAACAGATGTCACACACTATCACATTCACCACATGATCTTCAACAAGAAGAATCATAGGTTTCCTTACTGATTTGTGAATATCTTGAATGTTTCTAGAACTTTGTTCATCAAATCCATCTATATCATCTGAGCTGTCACGCTAATGTGAAAGTAGACCCACAATGTTCTTTGCTTGATATCGTGAGGTGTCACAGTATCCCCTAGTTGAGGGAATTTCGTCCCGAAATTCAACTGGTGCTAGGTCCAAGTGTGTCATCCTCGAATAAATGTGGGTATTTGAGTCTCATCTGATCCTCACGTTCCCACGTAAACTCGGGCCCTCGTTGGGAATTCCATCTCACACGAATAATAGGTATCTTGCTGCGTCTCAACCTCTTGACCTTTCGGTCCATGACCTCAATAGGTTCCTCTACGAAATGGAGACTTTGATCAATCTTGATGTCCTCAATAGGCACGTGAAGTGATTCGTCAGCTAAACACTTCTTGAGGTTCGATACATGGAAAGTATCATGCACACTGTTAAGCTCTTGTGGCAACCTTAATCGGTACGCCACCGGACCGATTCTCTCTATGATCTCGAATGGTCCAATGTATCTCGGGGTTAACTTCCCCTTCTTTCCAAACCGAACGATCCCTTTCCAAGGAGAGACCTTTAGTAACACTCGATCCCCAACGTTAAACTCTAACGGCTTCCGACGGTTGTCGGTATAACTCTTTTGGCGTCTCGAGCAGCCTTAAGTCTATCTTTGATTAGGAAAATCTTATCGGTTGTTTCTTGAATGATTTCAGGTCCTGTTAGCTGACTTTCGCTACATTTACGGCCATACAGCGCTTCGAATGGTGCATACCCAATACTAGTATGGTAACTGTTATTGTAGGAAAACCCGATCAATGGTAGATGAGTATCCCAACTACCACCAAAATCAATGACACATGCCCGTAGCATGTCCTCAAGCGTCTGTATTATGCGTTCACTTTGGTCGTCTGTCTGCGGGTGATAGGCTGTACTCATGTCTAATCGAGTGCCCATCGCTTTCTGCAACGTTTGCCAAAAGCGTGAAGTAAATCGACTGTCTCGGTCGGTTATGATTGACACCGGCACTCCATGTTGTGTCACGACCTCTTTGATGTACAATCTTGCCAGCTTATCCATTTTATAGTCTTCTCGGATAGGCAAGAAATAAGCGGATTTAGTCAGTCGATCCACTACGACCCATATCGAGTCGTGCCCGCTTGGCGTTCTCGGGAGTTTGGTGATAAAATCCATTGTGATGTTCTCCCATTTCCACTCGGGAATTTCAGGTTGTTGCAATAATCCCAATGGCTTCTGGTGTTCAGCTTTAACCTTTGAACATGTCAAGCATTTGCTCACATATAGAGTAATACCTTTCTTCATACCCGGCCACCAGTACAGATCCTTCAGATCATGGTACATCTTGTCTGCACCGAGATGAACAGAATATCGAGTCTTGTGTGCTTCATCCAAGACTAGTGTACGTACACCTCCCCATTTGGGAACCCCTATGCGATCAATGAAGTAATGTACGCCGTTATCCTTGCGATTCATCTGTTTATCCAACCCTCGGAATTCTTCTCCCGCAAGGTTTTCTTCTTTTAGAGCCTCACTTTGCGCACTTTGAATTTGAGCTTTCAAGTTCGTTTGAATAGTCAATCCCAAAGCTTTAACACGTAGTGGTTTTACGCGTTCTTTACGACTGAGGGCATCAGCCACCACATTTGATTTCCCCGGATGACACCGGATTTCGCAATCGTAGTCACTAAGTAGTTCTACCCAATGTCGTTGTCGCATGTTGAGCTCTTTCTGGTTCAGGATATGTTGAAGGCTCTTATGATCGGTGTAGATGATGCATTGGGTTCCATATAGATAGTGCCTCCATATCTTAAGTGCAAATACTACAGCGCCCAACTCCAAATCATGAGTTGTGTAGTTCTTTTCGTGCACCTTTAGTTGTCGTGAGGCGTATGCAATCACCTTGTCTCTTTGCATTAACACACATCCTAATCCCTGATGCGAAGCATCGCAATACACCACAAAGTCGTCTGTTCCGTCCGGAAGGGACAGTATTGGAGCATTGCACAACTTTTCCTTTAACGTTTGGAAAGCTTGTTCTTGTGCATGTCCCCAATCAAACTTCTTATACTTCTGGGTTAGCATGGTCAACGGTTGTGCGATTTTTAAAAAGTTCGCATTAAACCGTCAATAATACCCGGCCAATCCTAAGAATTGTCGGATTTCTGATGGTGTTTGGGGTGTATCCCATTTCTTCACCGCTTCAATCTTGCTGGGGTCTACATGGATTCCATCTTTATTAACCACATGGCCCAAAAACTTCACTTCTTGAAGCCAGAATTCACACTTCGAGAATTTGGCGAAAAGCTTCTCTTCCCGCAACAATTCTAGAATTGCTCGAAGGTGTTTCTCATGATCCTCCTTCGATCGAGAATAGATAAGTATATCGTCTATGAACACGATTACGAACTTATCCAGGTATGGTTTGCACACTCGATTCATCAGGTCCATGAACACAGCTGGTGCATTAGTCAGCCCGAAGGGCATGACTAAGAACTCATAGTGCCCATAACGAGTCCTAAATGCTGTTTTCGGTATGTCACCCTCATAAACTCTCAGTTGATGATATCCAGAACGAAGATCAATCTTGGAGAAATACGAAGGTCCTTGTAATTGATCAAACAAATCATCAATTCTAGGAAGAGGGTATCGATTTTTCACACTCAACTTGTTCAACTCGCGATAATCGATACACATACGAAATGACCCGTCTTTCTTCTTGACAAATAGAACCGGTGCTCCCCATGGCGAATGACTCGACCGAATGAATCCCTTCTCCAACAGCTCTTGTAGTTGGCTGGATAATTCTTGCATCTCCGATGGTGCTAATCGATATGGTGCCTTTGCTACCGGCGTAGCTCCAGGAACCAATTCGATACGAAATTCCACCTGACGTAGAGGAGGTAAACCCGACAAATCATCAGGAAATACTTCCGGATAATCTCGCACCACCGGAATATCTGCCAACTTGATGCCTTCTTCCTTCTTTTCTACCACATGAGCCAGAAGTGCGTAGCACTGCTTTCGTAGATATCGACGCGTCTTCATGCAGGAAATAAACTTCAGAGTTCTTCCTGGTCGTTCTCCTTGAATCTTGAGTACCTCCCCATCTGGCATGGGGATTCGTACTACTTTCTCCCGACAGACGATCTCGGCTCCGTGCTTTGACAACCAATCCATTCCCACAATTGCGTCAAAGCTCCCTAGCTCGAAAGGTATTAAATCTACGTCGAAGGCATGGTCCTCTAATATTATGGAGCACTGTCTAATGATCTTATTTTCTTGTACGAATCTACCATTGGCCATTTCTACGGAAAAGCTAGTTTCTAGCCTACTAGGATTCAATGCAGCCAGCTGCTGAGCAATCAGAGCAACTATATCAGGGTTGCCAGTTCCCTGATTATTGTCAGTTGGAGCACCACCAGCTCTTGGTGGTCTACCCCTTCCCTTGTTTTGCGGGGCTTCAGCTTCTTGATTAGCCTTACGTGTGACTCTTCTAGGCACCATCTTCTGATTACAGAAAGATGGGAAATTTAGTCACCGCATGATTTCGCTTATCAAGTTTCTATAACCCATGCTTCGGTCCATTAAGATCATTACGTAGCCCAGTTTAAGCACATTCTTAGTACACCGGTGATGTTTATATATAGGGTTCCCCGCAGTGTTCCCACCACATCCACGATATACCTTGAATGACACTTAAACTAGTTACATAACATCCTAATTTTCCTTAGCATAATCCTAAAGAATAACGTATTGTATGTGTAGAGAGTATCATTACTCCTCTACATTTATGTAATCCACTTTCATTCTAAGCATTAATCAACAGTTACTGAAATGCTAAGTGGAGGAATGTCCAATAAAGATTAAGGTCAACGTCATGATTGGAAATACTATGAAGGCTTTAAGTAGGACAGGACTTGAGTAAATGTTGATAATGTTTGATTGCCTTCAACAAGGTCTTACTAGAATTATGACCCTAGCACCCTAGGGTATAGAATAGAAACTTATTATACTCATGATCGTTACCTCATGGTAAGTTTAACCAGACTTCTCATGCATGGCGAATTGCAATTACGTGTGCACCCGTAATGGTAATTTACCTTGCATGATCACCCTTAGCTTCACTTACCCCAAGTTAACATCATAGTATTATTTAGATTCAACAAGCACAAATTATATGATGTCCTCCTGTCCATGAGCCAATAGTATTCCAATAGTAGCATGTAATAGCAAATAAGCACATAAACTCAATATGTCTAATGATAACTGCATATCCGTCATACTTTCAGGATTGCAGTCATAACCATGATAGGGTCGGATTTAATATCTGAGATCGACGCTAAACGTGATCACCGAGGTTCCCTAATAATATGATGTTGTGCGCATAGAAGCGTAAAGTTCTAGTATCAAAGTATCCCATGGAGAAAGACTAAGAGTAATAATGTCTTCCTCGGGATGTTCCGATAACACGTGTATATGTATAAAATCAAGTATGTAGGAACATACATGTATATTAAATTCATAGACTTAATATACTTGACCCATTTGCCTTATTGACTTGTGTATTGACCATAGTTTATCACTCATCCCAGAAATCCCCAGGTAGCGTAACTGGTCTCGCAATGAGATTTATACGAATACGCTTGCCTTAGCCCGAAGGCCTTTTGCCAGGAAATCCAGAATACAGGTGTCTATGTGTCACACAAATCATGAAAGACATTTAGGTAAAATCAAATACACACAATCCCTAGCATGCATTCTATATGAAGGTTCTTAGGTTATAGTCTAGGTCGAATTCTCCACCTAATTCTCTATAACCAAGGCTCTGATACCAATCTGTCACACCCTCGCTTATAGCGGAAACACGAGGATGCGACGGACGGGATCGTCATAACACTTGGTATAATTACAGAGACATAATATATGCAAAATCCTCGTGTCATGACGTCGCCCGACACAATGGTGACTTGTGTCGTGGTTAGTCAGTTCCACGACTATCATAGTCTTATTGATTCAATAATCCAAGATACACAGTGTTCAAATATGAAAACAAATGACAAACAATACTAATGCAAATCTATTAAAATCCTGAGGGTCTCTGCTAAGGCATCTGCTCTAGCTATCCTCTCTGATTATGATCACCTGAAAAGATATGCTCAAAAATGTCAACACATAATGTTGGTGAGTTCCGCAGGTTTAAATTGAAAACATGTAATTGATGCTGTATAGAATTTGATGTGGAATCATACTGCAAGCAAAAACCACATAACATGTGTTTTAGACAACCAAACCTAATGACGTTATGCATATAAATTAGACGGAATATATTCACCCATGGCCTGATTGCTGGCAGCTGTGTTGGTAACTCGCAAGTTAACCAATCGTCGATGGGTGGGGGTGTCAACCCAGTAGTACTACCAATACCTAACCGCGGGTTCCCAAACCGGGAATTAATGGTTGTAAGAATAATCCATAGAATAACACCATGTATGTATGCAAAACAGTATCACGTTGATTCCAAGTATGAAAATTGAATATATGATGTACAGCATTGAAACGGGTGAGCATATTTTTCCCCCATTGATTGAAAACATTGAAAACTTGTATAAGCATAAAAAGGGGCCACGAAACTCACCTTAAATTGATGTAATGCATAAAGACTTCACAGAATAAGGCAGTTCACGATCAAACACGTTCAATACCTATTATTTATTGTAACTAAGACTTTAAAATGTATTCAACGTGAATAGATATATTTGTTGGATTCAGTTGACGCACACGATTATATATATTTGAGTTTGATTATATACCTAGTGATATTAGGATTTAAGTTGAATTGTGGGGTTTTAAACAAGTAAGTATATTTACTTGTATTTTGATTTATTCGTAAGAAATACATATTATTATGTATATATTCTTTGTATTATTTAACATTGATTACGATTAAAATAAAACTAATAATTACTATTGTAAATAATTTATGTATAATTTCTATGATTTTCCATGATTTACTTTATAATTAATTACGACATAATGTCTATTTTTATAAAAATAATTATTTATAATATTTATAAAAAATATTTTATAAAGATTTTTAAGGTTTTTAAATAAAATAAATTTACGGAAAATAATTTTGTGAGATTTAAAATAAGAAAAGTTTATAAAAATTATTTTTATAATTTTTAGGAATTTTTATATATTTTATTGAGGCTTAAAAAGGTTTTAAAAATAAATGGCAGAGGCTCGGGTTCGAACCCGGGACCTCTAACCCAAAATCCCACGCACCAACCAGTGAACCAAGGCATCCAGCCGCGGTGGTAATCAGTTTCAATTGTTTTAAATATGGTTTTCCCAATTCCCCCAATTTGTGATGAACCCTAATTCGATTTCACCAAAATTGAACATGAATTCGGTTTTGTTAATACCTATAATGATGGGACTTTTGATCCCCATGTATAAACGAGTATATGTATGCGTTTAATTACCTGTTTACGAATCGATTTGATGATGGAACAGATAAGAACAGGCCGCGGCAAAGGGAGAATCAGTTCGAGTTGGTTTTGTTGATGATAACCAAATTAATTGCACAGGAAGCTTCCAATGACAATAATGATGAATAGCCCTCTGTCAGTTTCGTGTATTGGAGCTTATATGATGGGATTCGAATGAGTTGCAGGTCGAAACAGAGGTGGTGATCGATTTCAATGTTTGTATGTGTTTCAGGTGCGAGTTTAGGTAGTATTCGATTAAGGATTTATATAGGATCATTCATGTCGGATTAATTCGATTATATTAGTGTTGAGTGGGCGAACTAGCCGTTTGAACGGTCGAAAAATAAAGTGAAAAGGTTATAGCCGTTAATCGACCGTTAAAACGCGTTTTGTGTGTGCATTGAGTTCGATTCTTGTCCATGAAGCGATTCGGTGTAATTTAAGCTGCAAAAATTGGGTTTTTATGTGTTTTTTGTGGTCGCCGGCGAGTCGCCGAAGACTCGCCGGAATTGTGCCGGAAAAACGAGGGGCGGGGGTTTGGGTTTAAAAATTTACACGAATGGTCCCTGCGGTTTTATATTTGTTATTTTATGTTTTTAAACTTCTTTGAAGTTTCAGAAATAACCAACAGCCCCCTGGACTATTATTATTATTATTATTATTATTATTATTATTATTATTATTATTATTATTATTATTATTATTATGGTTATTGTCATTATTATTATTATCATTTTTATTATTATTATTAATTTTTATTGTAAACGAGTATACGAAGGGTTCAGTTATAACGATAAAAATACAAAATAATAAATACGTGGAGATAGTTAACACACACAGAGAGTTAATAAACTTAATGTCGATTGATGAACTTGTTAGTGACAGATGTCACACACTATCACATTCACCACATGATCTTCAACAAGAAGAATCATAGGTTTCCTTACTGATTTGGGAATATCTTGAATGTTTCTAGAACTTTGTTCATCAAATCCATCTGTATCATCTGAGCTGTCACACTAATGTGACAGTAGACCCACAATGTTATTTGCTTGATATCGTGAGGTGTCATAATTAACCCCTTAAAGTGTTAACTTATCTGCAGGTTGTGTAGTGTGATCCTAGCCTAGAAAGCTTAGTTTACAAGTTACTCACGATATCCAAGTGAGTTCTAGATCCCCTTATTTAAAAGTTTTTCCATGTTTTTAGGGCTATTATGCATAATAAACATAAGATTTTCAAGGTAAAGATTTTAAGGGGTTTTAACAAGAGAATAAATTTTCCTATAACAAAACATGCTATATAAAGTCCTTAAAATAAAAATTTTGCGTGCTGACCTGGCAGCCCGGCCCCAGCCAGGGGCATTGGCCCTTGGACCCCAGTAGGGGCTGATGTCCCTAGAACCCCGCTATCAGGGTCTGCCGCCCTCGAACCCCCGCTGTCCCACGGAGGGTCAGTTATACGGTGTTATGTTATTCTGTCTTCCTAATGATAGTTACGCTCCATGGTAAACTATACTTGATATGTTGTGTACTTAGTAAATAAAGTATTATATATTAAAGCGGAAGATAAATCTAATGAAAAGTGGAACTAAAGTAATGTTACCCTCGGGCCCGTATGATGATGAAAAGTCTTGCAAGCACTATGATGGACTTCACTTAGGTGAGTCTAATGTATGACGATGGATCCATATTCATGAGTAGGCCATATGCCAGGCAGTGTGGATCAACTGTCGGGGGTTAGCTACCGCGTTTATGTGTACCGATAAGGATTGACATTCATTGTCAATCAACAGGGGGCTCTTGCTGTGTGACATCCGGTAATTTTCCGTTACCAAACTCCGTTAGTTTCGTTAAGTCTTGCATACACGTGTCATGAGCACACATTAGTTGTCGTTGAACGTTGGTGACTTAATAATAATAATCTATGATAAACAATAACAATCTAATTAATAATGTTGATTATTAGTTGTGATTATGTGATTTATAAATTTACAGATTTTAAATATTTATTTTGTAGATTTTACGCGATAACGTGACTATGTGTTATACGTATATTTTCTGTGTTGTGTGACTTGTTGTAAATGTTTATGATTATGATTATTGATTAATAATACTTGTCTTTTGTAGCTAAAAATTATTTAAAAGTGTTAGAAAGGTTAGTTTTTATAAAACACAAATAAAAGGGTTAATCTTGTAAAAGGTCATTAAACTAAACTTACCAAAATTGCAACCCTAAACCCTCCCCAAACCCCCCCATTCGGCCGCAAATCATCCCCACACCCTCATTCCTTGTGAAATCTAGTCATTAGGCCAAGAAAAAATTGAATTGAAGTGTTGATCAAGTGTTACAAGTGGATTCCAAGTGTTAATCACCATCTAAACTCATCTAAAGGTAAGTATTGTGTTGTTTTGGCGAATTTTGTGTTCTTGAGGAGCCCTAATTCGAAAATTTTGATGATAATATGAAATTGATGGTTAATCCATGTTAGTATTGTTGTATTGATGCTAGTTTGGGTGTTAATTGCAAGTATTGATATGGATTTTGATGTTCTAGTCAAATTAGGTCAAACTAGAAACTTGATTTGGGGAAATTTCATGATTGATCAAATTGATGTTGTTGATGATGGTATGATGTTAATTAGATGATATGGATGCTAGATTACATTGATGGTGCAAGAAATTGATGAATTTGAGGTGTTGTTCATAGGTTACTAATAATAGTAACTTTATTTTGCATGACATGATGATTTGATGATGAATTGATGTTGTTTAAGTGTTTATGATGACATATGTATGTTAGATTGATGATATGGATGCTAGAAAACTAAGAATGAATGTTGTAGTTCATAGATTTCTATAAGTAGTAACTTTTTAGATATGAAATTGATGAATTATGATATTTGGATGTTGTTGATCATGCTTAGATGTTGTTATGAACTTGAAATGGTATATTATTAATGAATTCATGTATACATTGGGTGTTTGATAGATTTTGGGATGTACTTTCCCAAAAGGGAAACTTTATTTGCACAAAGTTTGAAGGATGATAGTTTGAGCATATTTGGGACATTAGGAGCATGTTAGTATGTCCATGGATGATTTCTAAGGTGATAGAACCTGTTAAATAGGTTGTATGGAATGTCTATTTGATTACGTGTGATTTATGCACTTTGATGATCATGTATGATGTATGATTATGTTTGCTTAAATGGTTTACAACGCATAATGTCACCAACGGGTCAAACGGGTCAACTGGGTCAAACATGTCTATCCTTCTGAAACCTTGAGTCTTTGGTTGTAGTGTACTTAGGCCACATATTCTCTGTTTACACGTACTCATATAATTACGTGATCTAGGTAACCTCTGAAGGTTATCTGTCCACTCTTTCTTTCAAGTAAACTCTAAGTATTCATTATGCATATCAGGTGAGTTCTTGCCCCACTCTTCATTTAATCTCTTTTGGGGGAGATAGCATACTGGTAAATTCACAAACGCTTTATATATTTAAGTTGTGAATAATATTAATATAGTGTTGTTTACCATGGAAAAGTGCTCACACTTTCGAATTGTTAATATTGAATAGCGGGGAAACATGGGTAGTACTACTGGGTCTGACGAGCCCCACCTGCGTGACTCGAGGTCAAACGGGTGCAAATTGTCCTATGAACATTGTCACGACCTGGTAAGTCGTGACAGGAGGCAAAAATTTATCACAGTCAGCTTCAATTGCGAAATAGATTAGCTATCTGTTACCATACACTGCTTATATATCACAACTATTAAACTGATTATATTTGAGCGCCAACTCTTGAACTCACCAACCATTGTGTTGACTTTTTTAGTATGCTATTCTTTGCCAGTAGGAGCACAACACGGGTCCATCATGCATTTTAAGGCTTTATATAGACACATTTGCTTGACTTTTAATTATGGGTTTTAAACATTTGGATGGCGCGTGTTTTGCCATATTATGCATTTTTATATTTTGGGTTTGTCTTGTTTACAAAACGCTTCCACATGGTTTAAAGTTTGAACTTGGGTTTGTTTTATTTTAAACATAGCATATAGAGTCGTTCTGAGTAACTATTGACTGTGATCCTGGTTTGTTCACACGCCTCGCGGTAAAACTCCGCACGTGGATTTTGAGGGTGTGACATGCTGTGTGCAATCTCGTTTATAATAAAGTGAAAGATAATGAAAAAATGAAAGATAATGAACATGCTATTATGACACAAAGATCATTATGTACTATGATGTATGCATGGTCATTATAAAAAGGATAAAGCTTATATTTTTTATATATTATTTTAAACTAGGATTCACTCAGCAAATCTGACTTTTATGCATAATAGCTGGCAGGTAAGGGCTGATGCTGAGGATGGCACGGGGAGTGGAAGCTACTTGGCGCACACGATTTGGCATCCCTAAATTATGAAATTTTGTTTTAAGTTGAATAGTACAATGTATTAGGTATTTTTGAGAGACAAGTATTTGTTCATACTATGATTTACATGTTTCAAATGAATGCTTATTTATTTCCGCTACAATGTTTTGCTTTAAAGTGATTATATGCTATAATTAACCAACTGTGAGGTTTCTCGGGAAGGGGGCCTTACAGGCTTACAAACTACAACTCCCGCTTACTTCTAAAATTCATCCTGTTTTTTCACGTCTCTCTCTTAAAGAAAGCAGTGTCGGGTTCAATAGAGTCAGTTTTACCACCAGAATTGGATATGACAGATTTGACCCCACTTATGCCTCAATCGGTGTTGGCTACTCGTGATTTTCAAAAAGGGTCTACTCGTGTGGATCAACTGCTAGTTCACTGGCAGGGTCATTTAATTGATGATGCCACATGGGAGAATGCGGAATGGTTCCATACCCAATTCCCTGATTTTAGTCTTGGGGACAAGACTATTTTCGAAGGGGAGGGCAGTGATACAAATCATGATGGCTCAAAAGGGTTACAAGTCTATTCTAGAAGGGGTAAAGTGAAAAGTGGCTAGAAGGTTACCTTGAGTAGAAAGTATTAATGGGGGAGGAAATATTATTGTTAGTCAGCTAGGATTTGGTGTATAAAAGGGTCCCTTGTATCACGTAAGAGAGAGGGTATATCCCAAGATTGTAATTGGTTCTACCATTTCTTTTTTCTTCTTGTAATCTTTCCTCTTTCAATCAAACATTCTCTTCCCATCATCATTTTACCTGATTATCCATATTAGTATTATTCTGATATCATTCTTTAATTCACAATACCCATCATTATGACAATAGTGGGGTTATCAGAGAGGATATATATCACTACAAGGGAAAGTAGGCTCAGTGGTTTCTTTTCAATGTGCATGAATGTATCCACTTACCATTAATCAATAATGTTTCAGATTTGATGTATTGATTTAAGAGTATGGTTGAGGTTATTCTACAAAGTGTATTTTTACTACAAAGTGTAAGAAGACACAATGAGGCTAAAAAAGTCACAAAAAAATTTATATCTCACAATCTAAACCGAATTTTAAAAAACACTTCGGAGCCTTTGTTCATCTCGTTATCCTCTTTCAGAAAAAAATAAAATAAAAATTTCATTGTGTTGTCTTTTATATTGACACAATGACGTCATTGTGTCTTTCATAATGACACAATGAAGTTATTGTGTCTTTTATAAATGACACAATAAGAAAACGTTAATTTTTTTATTTTTTTTATTTTTTCGTTTATTTTTTTTCTTATTGAGGACGACTAGGGGAACAAAAGCTTCGGATTACTTTTTTGAAATTCGATTTTGATTGTGAGATATAATTTTTTTTGTATATTTTTTGACTCATTGTGTCTTTTTTTGACTCATTACGTCTTCTCACACTTTGTAGCAAAAATACACTTTGTATTTGAACTTTTTCTTAACAGCATTATACGAATAATTGATTCAAGGGTTTGACATCGATTTAACAAAGTTCACACGCAATTGCTTCAATATGGCGGCTTTGAGTCCACGTGAATCTTTCTCTAACTTCCACGCATTAAAGTCGCTTGGGTTGAGTGAGTTGTATTCATATGATTTTGATAATAGAGAAAAATATTATGTATATGCATCATGCCTCTTATAAACTTAATGTTCTAACTAACATATTCTTTTTTCGACACATACATAGATTTCAATGTCAGTAAGATCAAACAAACATAACAAGTGAAAGTCTCACTCAATATTGACATAATTAAATAGAAATGAAAATGAAACAAGATCCAATGCCAATTAAGCATGTTTTCAGCAATGGTTCCTAATGATTATGGCAATAGTGTGTTTTGGCGTATTGAAGTAATTGGATCACTACAAGCAAAAGGATACTTATTGATATGCATGAATGATGAACGCATCCACTCGCAACAAATTTGTTTGTTTGCTTCTAAAAAGATACTTTATTTATCCAATAATGCCATGTACGACATATCACATTGATCAATATAGTTGGGCTAGGTTAAAAGCATCTCATCACATGCTATAGCATCAACATGAAAATTTCCAAGATACAAAAATAATCTTATGCCTAGTCGAACCGAACGCAGCTCCGCTCGAACTCGGTTCGGTTTCAAACCGAGCGGCTCGGTTCGGTTCGAATTTCTGTTCGAATTTACAAATTCGAGTGCAAACTTCATGCTCGAACTCGGTTCGAATTTACAAATTCGAGTGCAAACTTCATGCTCGAACTCGGTTCGGTTTTAAACCGAGCGCTTGGTTTCGCTCGGTTTTGCTCGGTATTGTTTCACAACAATGTTTTTACCCTGTAATCAACTAGCAAATTCATATAAACAACAATGTCAATTTGTATCAAACAAATTCACAGAAACACTTTTGTTAATGTATAGTTTAAAGTGCTTTTACCCTGTAAATTATCTTTCAAAGGCAGGTTCGAAGGTCGGAGACGGGTCGTGGTCGGAGATGGGTCGCAGTCGGAGATGGGTCGCGGTCGCAGGTTCGCGGCTCGCAGCAGGGTCGCAGGTTCGTAGATTCGGGCAGCAGGGGTCGGAGACCGGTTGCAGGTTCGCAGATTCGGGCAGCGCCGCTGGTCGGCGGCCGCAGGGGGAGGCCCGAAGGGTGGAGGCTGTTGGAGAGTGGAGAGGGGAGAGGGGTCTAGCGAGGGAGAGTGGAGGCTGGCGGCTGGACTGCTGGAGGAGAGTAGGAGACGAGTGGACTGTGGAGGGTGAATAAGGTTTGAATGTATTGGTAAATTAGGGTTTTAAGGTTTTAACTAAAAAATTAAAATATTTGTAATTGATAAATAGGTAAATAAAATAATAAATTAACATATATAATTATATATAATATATAAAAACTAAACTAAAAAATAATTCGAGCGAAACCGAGCGAGCGACGAGCGAGCGACGCTTCGCTCATGCTCGGTTCGTTTTGAAACCGAACCGAGCCGCTCAGTTCATTTACAATCAAGCGGAAATTCGAACGAGCACAATTCCGAGCATTTTTCGAACGAGTTCGAGCGAGTTTCGAACGTCGAGTTATTTGAACATCCCTAATACCTGGTGATCCTTATTCTACTCTGGTAGAGATTTTATGTTCGGATATTTGATTCCACTGATTTTCTATCATAACTTTTTCATAACCAACTGTAGAGCACAAGTTACGATTTACCTAACCTCACTTGAACAAGTTTGCTAGCACCAAGTTCTCATGCTGTAAAAAGTTTGAAAATAAAAGCAAAATACACTACAAAAAGCTATCAAATCCTTGTCTGCTTTTTTTGTCTATAAAACCGAAAAGATGACTAATGAGTCACCCAAACCTGTTAAAGAAAAATGGTGACAAAGGCAACTCTGGCAAGGTTTCTATTGTGGTTCCTAGTGGTGACCGCAATGGCTGTACTCGTCTACTCGGCTCAAGGTCCCAAAGCATCCCGTGCAGCAGCTGACACCAGTATTCATCCCCAAGGTTAGATCATTTTCAATGAACTATTGCACATCATGTTAGAATTTTAGTTTCTTCTTTTCTCTTTGAAGTAGTATTGAATAATATTAATTGGTTTTTAAACTTTTTAATACGCCATGTGAAGCTGGTTGTCGCTGCTGCAACTTCATTTACAGTAGGCCGTTGATCACGTGTGGAAAAGTCGGTTGTGTAGATGGATGTTGCTGACTGCTGAGCTCCAAAATCATATCAATCCTAACAAAGTCTGTCGTGTAATCTTTTGCCTGTAAGAACAAGACTAAAACTTGTATTGAAAGATTAATATAAATGTAATGGAAGTGTTGATGGTTGTTCACATCTTATATTACAATGCACATGTGCAGCTAGCCCATGAAGTTTTTAACATCTAGCATAAGCTCAAAGAAAAACTTATATAATATTTAAATGAGTGTATAGGACCATCTAACTAATGAGGTTTAAGGGATTCGGGAACTCAAAAATCCGACATCACATAACCGTATTCATCTCATAAATCCAAAACTCCCCAGCTAAATATCAGTAACCAAAGAATAGCAGATCCAACGTGCAAACTCAACCCGTGCGAAATATGCTTAGTGACCACCTCCTCAGCAACGCCGACAAGAAACTTGCATTGACCCACAGAAGGATTCACAAAAGTGATCATTCCGAGTCCATCAAACTCACAGCTCTGAGAATTCTGTTTCTGCACCTGATAATAACTGTTGAATGCATAAGAAATGTTACCCCTTTCACCAATCCCATTACACGAACCGCCATAATTTAAAGTTGTGCAGTCTGCAATAGTGCACGCCAGTTTAACATGTTCTGCAACACCCGATAAATCTTTATATGGGTCCGCCACACACCATCTGGACGGTAAATAATGAACATCTTCAGCATTTCTCAACAACCCGTTACCCAAACCAAGGTTCAGTGAATATTTTGCCTGCCCATCGAAAGAAAAAATTCCCCAATGTCTCTCAAAGCTCCCTGGAAGCACGCTTTTCGCCTCTTCATCAAGAAGACCAAAAAGATAGATGTCCACAGGGGGCTGCCCAGGCCTAAGAGGGGTCCCTTTGTTGCTTAATACATGATTTATGAGTCCCTGGTTAAAAAGTCTTGCAGCTTCAACGTTCGCACTTATGGCTCCATCTGTAGGCCAACCCACCTCGCCAATAACTATAGGCATCTGCCCGAAACCAAGTTTATTAAGGGCAGAAACTAAAGTGTCATAGTTTCCATCAAAAGCATTGTAATATACATTTGGTCCATCAGTGACAGGATGTGTTGTCCCTACAAAAAATGCATAGTCTTGAGGGAAGTCTGAGTTGCCATAAAGACTTAAAAATGGATATATGTTGACGATGAATGGTGAACCATTAGCATTTAGAAATGTAACAAGATCTGTCATGATTTGGGAAAGTTCAGGTCGGAATGCTCCTTGAGAAGGAAGAGGCGACTCGTATGCATCAGCATTGCAAGGGACAACTAGCTTCACCGCACCAGCTAGATTTGCTTTGGCAAGAGATTGTTGCAGATTTGTTATGGCTGGCATCACATATGACTGGAATTGACCACCATAGCTTGAAAGAAAGGGTTCGTTTCCAACTGCGATGAACCTGTATCAAATTACAAGAATCAAGATCATTGATAGATCGTTAATCTATCTTGCATATACCTCATAATATCAATCTGTTTTGCCAATATTTAACGCCAATATACAGTATCACTGCCGTAAGTTATCAGCACCAACAGGCCTTTGACAAAGTGGCATACAAGGCCTTTGACAAAGTGGCATACAAGGTGCCCAACAAGCAAGTGATTATGAGTTCAAGTTAAAACCATGAGAAAGATGAGGATGTGTGAGTTTGAGTTTAACAAAAACAAAAACTATAAGTTAGCAATATAATATAGGCCAACTAGATTCTAATAACTCAAATTATCACTCGTTAACCGATACCGAGTTAGGGTCACTCTGAAATGAGCCTCTGTATCCAATTGCCACAGAAATAAGGTCTGCGTCTCACCCTCCCAAACCCTCTTTACGAGTGGAATTTTGCTGGTACGTTTGCTTGTTTGTTTATGACGACGTATTGGCAAATAATAAAACCAACGACCCTCCTAACTTTCACTTTCATAGCAGAAAGGCAATCAAACTCAAATAATCATCATAGATTTACCCTCAATTTACTCTCGATTCCCATTCGATTTTGCTTACAAGAAATCTTTGTTTCCCATTTTCCCTCATAATCATCCTTATGAACTATAATCAACTTAACATCAAGTGTAAATCCACCATGAATATACAAGTGAAGTTAGCCAAAAGTAAACATATGGAGTGTTACCGGTTAAATTGTTCAGTATATATTATTATCAGTCATTGTCATCATAGTCTGGATTATTATAAACATAAGTTGTAAAAGAAGCATCAAATATTAAACCGATACAGACAACACATATAAACAGACAGTAAAGGTGAAAGATGATCATACTTGATGTTAGCACCGCCTTTAACCATGTATCTAGACACATTCTGCGAAACCCACAGATCAGCTGCTGCAGTAGATGAGCTGATAGCAGCCAACAGATCATTCGACACACCCACCATCACTTCAACTCCAGACCCCATAAGAGCTCTAAGGCAATCAGGGTCCGCATCAAAAAGCTTCACCTTTCGAATCTTGTTAGCCCTGAGAAGATCCACCACAGTTGAAGGAGCCAGCCGGTGGTTCGATACGGTGCCCCAGTTCACCCCTATTGCAGACTCCACCACTGGACCTAAGCCACTGAACAACAACAACAACAGTAGTAACATTAACAACAACGATGGTGATGTTGGGGTGATGATGATGCCTCTGCACATGATTCTTGAATAGGTTAAAGATCTGATTTTTTGTAGTGGGTTTTTGGGGATTTTGATGTTTGTGTTTGGGAATGGAGGTTTGTTGAATTGGGGTTAATCTTGAGGTGAAATTCTTATTATTATTGTTGTTGTTGTTAGGGTTTAAAGAGCGAGTGGTGATGAGAGGCGGTGAGCATGGGGGTGATGATGACGGTAGTCAAATCAGGGTGACGGAGGTTGAGGTCGGTAAAGGACACCAAATGAACTGCAACAGAGACCATTTTCTAAACATTTTTCTCAAATAATATTATTTTCTTAACTATAAACTAATGCACACTCTAATCTAATCTGCTCTAAATTTTTACTTTTATTTTTTTCTGAACTATAAATGTATAACCCCATTTAAGAGTATATGATATTTTAATGAGACTTGCTATTTGTTTACTAGTCTGAGTCCTCACTCACAGCTTCTTTAAAGGAGACTTATTTATACGAAAATCTCTAGTTTAACTTAAAGTATTCTTTTATTTTAACCATGACTTAAAGTCTAACATCTTATTATTATTAAAAAAAAATTTGTCTTAGGTACCTTAGGTTAAGGTCTTAAGGATAAATGATTACTCTATTCTCTTAGATACTTTAAAAAAAACAGCTTGTCTTTAAATAATGTATTTCTTAACTAAATGTTTATGAGTTATGGAGTGTAGACTGGTGATTCTGTTCTAACTAATTTGACATGTTGTAAAAAGAATATTTACATTGGAATGTCTAATATTGTTTATAGTAAGATTTAAACATTTATTTAACATAATCGGGTATTGTTAGACCATTGTGATAATTGTTAATATTATTTAAAAGGAGAAAACAAGCATATTTGTAGATCTGTTTTTCTTCCGGCAGGTGCTTAATTAAATAAGGAAAAAGAAACGAAGGTACAACATGTGGTTTGGTTCGTGTAAATAAAATATTTGAATTTAAAACTAATAAACTAGATTAAATATATTATTTGATTGTAACACTTTCAAAGTCCTCATTCGTGGATCTCAGTATATAAAAAATCTTTGTATTTTACCAATCAAATAAACTGTACCATATTTCAGTTTCAAAATGAACCGAAAATATCCGACATAACAAACACAGCTTATCTAGATATGTTTTTGGATTTGTCCTTTTATAAATTGTGTACAAAATAAGAAATAGAATGACTTCAAGGGTGAGACCGAGTATCTTCTTTTAAATTTAATTCCCTAAAATGCTCTTTTTTAGTTATATTATCGTTAGATGACTGTTTTCATTCACTCCTTAAAACATATAACACAAAAGTATGTACATGCAAACTAGTTTTAAAGATCGAATAGCCGAGTTGTGTATATATATTTCATCAAATCCGAGCACGTGCCAAATGTGTTTAAACAAACAAACAAACAAACGTACCCAGTAAATCACACTTAAGAGCAGGGTCTGGTAGGGGTAGGTGGTGGCGAGTCTTTCCTCTATCTTGTGAGATAGAGAGACTGCTTCCGGAGAAACCCCCGACTCACAAAGGAAATCAAATAACAATCACAATCATAATAAACGGCAGACAACACACAGGCATAAATCCTATAGAAACTTAGAAAGTAAGAACAACAAATAAGCAGGAAGAATCACGCATAAGGGCAGATTAAGGAAAACAGGGGGCCCACAACAAGTCTACATCTACCATTCCCTACCACATGTCCCACTAAAAGTCTTTATCTTTAATTCTACGCCTCCACTCACTCCTATCCTCGATCATGTGCTCAGAGATGTGCAGGTCTTTCATATCTCGCCTGATTATGTCGTCCCAGGTCAGCCTAGGTCTACCTCTACTCCTCCTTCCCTCTACGTTGATGTTCTCTACTGCTCGAACTGGTGTTACCTTCGACCTTCGTTTTACGTGCCCAAACCATCTTAGTCTTCCCTCTTGTATTTTATCTGTGATACAAGCCACCTGTAGGCTCTGTCGAAAGACGTCGTTTCTTATTCGATCCAATCTTGTGTGTCCACACATCCACCTCAGCATTCGTATTTCTGCGACCTCTATTTGTCTCTGGTGCGATTTCTTTATGGCCCAACAGTCTGTTCCGTATAATATAGCTGGACGTACCACCACTCTGTATAGTTTTCCCTTTAGTTTTGTTGGGAACCTCTTATCACACAGGATCCCTGATGCTGCTCTCTATTTGCGCCATCCTGATTGCACACGGTGAGTTACATCGCTGTGTATCTCTCCGTCCTCTTGAACGTAGAAGCACAGGTACTTGAACCTAGACGTCTGTGGTACCGTCATACCCTGGATACTTATTTGGGTGTCCTCTTCAGCCTGACCACTAAAGTTACAATGCATGTATTCAGTCTTAGAGCGACTTACCGTTAAGCCTCTGCGCTCTAGTGCTGCTCTCCACCGTTCTAGCCTCTCATTAAGCACCGTTTTAGATTCTGATATTAAGACAATATCATCTGTAAACAGCATGCACCACGGGACTGGCTCTTGTATAGACTTGGTCATCTCATCCAGCACTATTGTGAAGAGAAATGGGCTTAATGCAGATCCTTGGTGTAGTCCCACTTCCACCGGGAAGAAGTCTGTGTCTCCAACTGGTGCTCGCACACACGTTTTTGCCCCTTCATACATATCCATTATTATTTTGATATATTTCTCTGATACCCTTCTGAGTCGTAAACTTTCCCAAATAAGTTGACGCGGCATGCTGTCATATGCTTTTTCTAGGTCAATAAATAACATATGGAGGTCTCTTTTCTTTTCTCTATATTTCTCCATTATCTTTCTTATGACGTGTATGGCTTCTTTTGTAGAGCATCCTGGCATAAATCCAAATTGGTTTACCGCAATCTGCGTTTCTCGTTTAATTCTCGTGTCAATAACTCTTTCCCATAGTTTCATCGTGTGAGTCAATAGCTTTATTCCTCTGTAATTTGTACAACATTAGACATCTTCTTTTTTCTTATATATGGGGACTATGAGACTGCTTCTCCATTGTTCTGGCATCCTCCTATTTTTGAAGATAGTGTTAAATATGTCTGTTAGCCATTGTAGGCCCTCGTCTCCCAGGCACTTCCACACTTCAATAGGTATGTTGTCTGGCCCCACCGCCTTAGCCCTTCCCATTTTCTTCAGCGCTTTCGTAACTTCGTCGACTGTGATGCTTCTACAGTAACACCTGTTTTGTTGGTTTGGTTGCGTTGTTCTATCGATCGCAGTTTGTTGGTTAGGGTTTCTTATGTTGAAAAGGTTATCGAAGTAAGTTTTCCATCTCGTCTTGATGTCGTTATCCTTCACCAAGACCTTTCCATCCGCAGCCTTTATAAACTTCACCATTCTCAGCTCTTGTCTTCTACTTTCTCTTGCCTTGGCATGTAACATCACGTATTTGCATTAAATAAAAATTAATTTTATTTAATACGTTGATTGTTAATTCTAATAATTACAATAATTATAATAATAATAATAATAATAATAAATAAATAAATAATAATAAATAATAATAATAATAATAATAATAAAGTTGAAATATAAGTTAATTAATAAAATATCAAAACATAAACCACAGGGACCATTACTGTAATTTTCAAAAACCCAAACTGCTTTCTCTCTCTTCTCTCTCGACTTTCCGGCGGCCGTCCGACCACCTTTCCGGCCATTCTCCGGCGAGATAAAACACACAAAATTTCGCGGTTTAAATCAAATTAAAAGCTTCCGTCAATCTCGTGACCATGATTCGAACATATGGACCTACACAATTTGAAAAATTATCCCGTTTAAGCGCCTTACACTCGAACCCGCTTACCCCGTTTAAAATCAAATCGAATTGAACTCGTTCGCACAAATTACCCCTATATAATAGAGGGCAAACCTCCATAATCATACACACAAACTCTCTGTAACCTCAATTTCATCTGAAACACAACCACACACCATCATCGATCCACATTTTCATCTTTGACCTGCAACCCAGTCGAAAACCATCCCCCGGCCAATTTAATTCGAAATTGACAGAGGGCTTTTGATCGTGTACACCATTAGAAGCTTTCTGTACAACTAATTTGATTATCATCGTGGTTTGGGTACCTAACCAGACGTTGGTCGCGGGTTGTTCTTCGTAGTGTATATCTCCAATCGAACATCAAACAGGTAATTGTATACATATACAAAATCGTTTAACCATGGGGAGCAAAAGCCCCATGGTTGATTGGGTTAACAACTACGAATTGATAATCAATTGAACCGATTTTGGTTTCTAGGGTTCTTGAGTTTTGGGGGTTTTCTTTAAAATTGTTTTTAAGATTTAAAAACCAATCTTTATCGCGGCTGGATGCCTTGGTTCACCGGTTCAGTGCATGCTTGCAATCCTTGAGGTCCCGGGTTCGACCCCGGGCACCTCCATTTATTTTTTAGCCCTTTTTAAGCTTTAAAAAAATTCAGAAAAATTCCTAAAAATTCTAAAAATGCTCCTACAAACATTAAATATTCTAAAAACCACCAAATTATTTTCTGAGAATTATCTTAACATTTTATTTAATTATTTTATTATTTGTTTTAAATAAATGAAATAACTAGTTAAATTTCTTATAAAAATAGACTTTAAACAATGGTTAAAAACACTAAATTATTATTAGTAAGAATAATATCTATGTATTATTATTTAAATCATGACTATTTGAATTAAATATAAAATTTTATATTCAAATCTTTCCAAAATCATTTTTCATTTCTTTTAGTCACTTAAATAATTAAATATTTTAATTAATTATCATATAATTAATTAATAAAATTAGTTATTTATTCTTCCCACACATTAACAATAAATCAAACGGTTATGCGTACTGTACATTTATTAAATTCTAAACATAATCACATTCGATAAATTCATTTTATTTCAAGCCATTCAAATTAAATAAATTATTTAAACTACCATTTAAAACCCAATCCCAATGGAAACCCTAATCTAATTCCAATTATCATATTATTATTATTCTAACTCGAGACACCGTTCCGTAGATTATACGTAAGGAAATCGTTGGTGTCTAATCAATCACATCCAAATACTAATCCCATCAATCAAGTGAGTATTCATATCCCTTTTTTATATCATTTATTATTTGGGGAAAATCATGTGATACAATATTCAATCATGATATTCTATTGTTATTTCATTCTAAATTCAATTCAAGACAGGTTATGTTATTACTTGCAACTATGTGAACATACTATGATAAACTGGACGACAGTAAAACCCTAATTCAATCAATCAATCCTGGTATAAATGGTAGATCTACTAGTTTGGATAACCCACCCCACATGGCTTACGAGTGGTGATTGTGCCAGATGCAATTAGTCAATCTATGGTGTTTGTGTGCAAGTCTATTATATACAAGTGTCAAGTCAAGGGGTTTATATTATGTCGGTTTATCTATTTGCTTCGCTATTGCAATATAAGTCTTAACGTTACCTTGTGAATTGGATTATTCTTAATCAATCAATCAATCTATATGTATATTCAAAACTGTGATTACTCACCGGCTAATTTTTAGCTGACTCGTTACTTTTCACATGATTTCAGGTTAAGCAAGTTAGTGGACTTCTACATGCTCATTTAAGACCCGGACTTAGTCAAAACAAAAGACAATTACTGTTTGTGATTTCAACTGTTGTATTTGCTTATGTTAAACACATGCTATCTTGTAATCTGATTTAATATTATCTTCACTAATAGACAATCATGTGTTATGAACAATCAATCATTCCCTCGTTCGCTCCGATGATTCAGCCGTCGGTCGGGGTGTGACAGATTGGTATCAGAGCCATGGTTATAGGGAATTAGGTTATTAGAAATGGAATGACCTAGACTATAACTAAGTACCCTTACACATGAGTCCTCTCATGTATTTTATATGCTTAGATAGGATTTTATGTGCCTTATATGTTTATACTTGCTTATGTGATTATATGCCTTATGTGATTCCTCTTATACTTTGAATCTTATCAATGCACACACAAATCTTAAATCATATTCTAAGGCATTATGTGCCTAAATCAAATGGTTTACAAAATGAGCTTTGAATCATTATTCGTGGTTTTCAAATTCATCAAAGTCTGTGTCTTACAACTTGAAACATGCAATGCTGGAAGAGTAGGATGCCTGTATCTCGAGGTGTTCTGTCTAGGCAAGGTGTTCGTATAAATCCAAATCAACCGATGGATCTGTCTACCTTACCTGGGAACCCTCGGGATGAGTATCTGCTTATAGGTACGCATGTATTCAACAAAGTTGTGGTTGACCTGATACTTTGGTTAGTCAACGTACTCGCTTTGATTTACGAATCAAACGATTACATTCGGAACATCTCATTGTTATTATGCCAAATTCCCGATTGTCGTTTTCATGTTGTATAGCTCATATTACCCAATTCTCATAAAATATCTTAATGATATTTCAGAATGTCTTCTCGTCAAATTCGTTCACGGTCTAGAAACTCTGGCCGTAAGATTACTGCTATTGTAGCACGTGAAGTTGCTGCGGTCATCCCAACTCTACTTACCCATTTGAACCAAGGCAACAATGTTGTTCAAAACTCAACTGCACCAAACCCTCCCCAAACTTGTACTTACAAACATTTCAGTTCTTGCAATCCCCCTAAGTTCAGTGGAACTGAAGGTGCTACCGGATTACTACAGTGGTTCGAAAGCATCGAGAACACTTTCCTAAACAGCGAATGCCCTGAAAATCTAAAAGTCCGGTATGCCACAAGTGTTCTCCAGAAACGCGCACTTACTTGGTGGAATGGAGAGAAAAGAACTCGTGGCACCGAAACTGCTCTAGCATTAACATGGGCTGAAGTAAGGAGCTTATGACTAAAGAGTTCTGCCCAAGAAATGAAGTCCGGAAACTGGAAGCTGAGTTCTGGGAATTAACCCAAGACAGTGGCGAGAACCTCGCATACACTAACCGATTTCACGAACTGAGCCTTTTGGTACCGCACCTTGCTACCCCTACCTCCCGAGCCATCGAGAAATACATTGGTGGACTACCCATGCAGATCCAGGACACGGTGTTAGGAAGGAATCCTACGACACTAGAAGATGCTATCAGGCTGGCTGCGCAGTTAACCAATAATCATGTGAAAGCTGGTTCTTTAACCAGAAAAGGGTCGAAGAAGAATACCGATAAACTTCCTAACGAAACCGTCAAAACCGACCAACCCGAGCCTTCCAATAACAAGAAGAGGAAGGCTAAATCTCAAAACTTTGCTATAATTACCCCTGCTGTGGCAATTAATCAAGTCCCTCCAACTCGTCAACCAGCAGTAAACAACCAATCGTTGATGAAAAAGCCATACACTGGACCCTTTCCGCAGTGTAACAACTGCACGTATCACCATCCCGCTAACATTCAGTGTCGTCAATGCACAAATTATGGTCGTTTGGGTCATACATTCAACGTGTGCAAGAGTGCTGCTAAAGCTCCGACTAATGCACCAGTCCACCAACATCCTTTTGCAATTACCCAGGGTCGTGCATGCTGTCAATGTGGTGATCTGAACCATTTTCGCAATCGATGCCCTCAACTTGTCATCCCGGTTCCTACGGCTCAAGGACGTGCTTTCAACATCAATACCCAACAAGCTCAAGCCACTAATGATATGGTGTTGAATAATTCTTGTCCTTGATTTCGTCTTCCTGATTTAAATCATTCAAGATTTGAACATCATCATAACTAATTCTATTATCTTGAATTTTGACCTTAAATCTTGTAATCGTGATTTCCTTTTTGTTACATTGATGTAATTTGAAAATTTCTAAATTTCTAATTGAGATACTTTTCCTTTCGTTGTTAAGTCGAACTTTGAACCGTTTGCACCGTGGGAGATGCAAGAGTTTGCAAGTCAACCTATGACTAATAACACTCGTACCTCCTAAACGATTCTAACTCATCAAAACGGGGGTGATTCCCTGACTTTGGTGATGATTCTTTATTCGTTTCAATAAATGGTTTCCAATGGAGTGTTTTATGAAATTTCATCCTCTGGATTAGGGTGATTTCCTTATCTCGAGGACTGACTCCAATTATTCTCTTTGGAACTTACATTTCACAAATGACATGATCTCACCAAAATAGGATTGAAACCCGTACTTTGGTGACAAATGTCAATCTTCGATTGTTTTCTTGTTATTATGAAATTCAATCATCAAGATAGGCATGAATTCCATACCTTGATGATAATATCATTCTTATGAATTGTATTTGTTCAAATGAAACGACCTCATCAAAGTAGGAGTGAATTCTGGATTTTGATGAAGAAGTTTATCCTGTTATATTTTGTTTTTGTAAAACTTTATCATTAAGATAGGAGTGATTTCCCTTACCTTAATGGCGAGTTACCTCGTCTTATTTCTGTGGATCCTCAATAATGAGTTGGGATCGAACTTTTTGATTGGTAAGTTAGTGGTCATACCTTGAGAGTATACCATCAAGTTAGGGGTGAAAACCATACCTTGATGACTATTCTCATTTCTTGATTTCCAGTTTATCAAGGTTGTAAACAAGTGACGAGAAACATGTAGTAACTTGAAGGGTGAAATAATGTTAGTGTTTCGACCCATCAAGCCAAAGCATGATCTCTGAACTTGAAAAGAGACCCGATCGTTTTAGGTTGATTTTGATTCCCAACTTGGAACATTTAAATTCTTAAATCGATTTCTTTTCCTTTATTCTCATGTTTTGACTCGATCTAGCTACATCAAACCATTTATTCCTTATTTATCGACTTTCATTGTGAGTTATCATCAAAACCTGTTTACGTGATGGTAGTCTTCCTAAACAATCCTTTGTCAAGTAAAGATATTATCTCTGATCGCAATGGTAGCTTCATCTCTCGTTTCTAGAAAAGTCTCCAATCAGCTCTCGAAACTCAACTGAATCTTAGCACAGCCTATCACCCGCAAACCGACGGTCAGACTGAAAGAACGATACAAACCCTCGAGGATATGCTCTGGGCTTGTGTCATTGATTTCAGTGGATCGTGGGATTCTCATTTTCCATTGATCGAATTCTCTTACAATAACAGTTACCATACCAGCATCCAGATGGCACCATTTGAGGCCTTGTATGGCCGAAAGTGTCGATCTCCCATTTGTTGGTCTGAAGTTAGTGAATCACAAATTACTGGTCCGGAATTAATACAAGAAACAACTGACAAAATTCATAAGATCCGTGATAACTTGCTTGCTGCTAGAAATCGTCAAAAGCATTATGCTGATAAAAGACGTAAACCCATGGAATACAATGTCGGTAATCTCGTACTTCTTAAGGTATCACCTTGGAAGGGAGTGATTCGTTTTGGAAAGAAAGGGAAACTAGCACCTCGTTACGTGGGTCCATTCAAAGTGCTTGAGTGAATTGGGAAAGTGGCCTACAAGCTTGAACTACCTCAAGAGCTCAGCAATATACATCCGACGTTTCATGTGTCCAACCTCAAGAAATGTCTTGCCGATGAAAATCTCCACATTTCACTCGACGAAGTCCAGATTGATGAATCTATGTACTTTATTGAGAAACCTGTGGAAATTATGGATCGGGAAGTCAAACAACTCAAACGTAGCCGGATACCTATTGTCAAAGTCCGCTGGGAATCTAAACGTGGCCCAGAGTTTACCTGGGAACGTGAGGACCAAATAAAATCCCAGTATCCTCATCTTTTCGTTTCAGCTTCCTCGTGAACAAATTTCAGGACGAAATTTCCTAAAGCATGGGAGACTGTAACATCATGTATTTGCGTTAAATAAAAATTAATTTTGTTTAATACGTTGATTGTTAATTCTAATAATTACAATAATTATAATAATAATAATAATACTAATAATAATAATAACAAATAAATAATAATAAATAATAATAATAATAATAATAATAATAATAATAATACTAATAATAAAGTCCAGGGGTGTTTATGACAATTTACAAACTTGAAATATAAGTTAATTGCATAAAATATCAAAACATAAACCACTGGGACCATTTCTGTAATTTTCAAAAACCCAAACTGCTTTCTCTCTCTTCTCTCTCGACTTTCTGGCGGCCGTCCGGCCACCTTTCCGGCCATTCTCCGACGAGATCAAACATACAAAATTTCGCGGTTTAAATCAAATTAAAAGCTTCCGTCAATCTCGCGACCATGATTCGAACATATAGACCTACACAATTTGAAAAATTATCCCGTTTAAGCGCCTTACACTCGAATCCGCTTACCCCGTTCAAAATCAAATCGAATTGAACTCATTCGCACAAATTACCCCTATATAATAGAGGGCAAACCTCCATGATCATACACACAAACTCTCTGTAACCTCAATTTCATCTGAAACACAACCACACACCATCATCGAGCCATATTTTCATCTTCGACCTGCAACCCAGTCGAAACCCATCCCCCAGCCAATTTAATTCGAAATTGACAGAGGGCTTTTGATCGGGTACACCATTAGAAGCTTTCTGTACAACTAATTTGATTATCATCGTGGTTTGGGTACCTAACCAGTGATACGTTGGTCGCGGGTTGTTCTTCGTAGTCTATATCTCCAATCGAACATCAAACAGGTAATTGTATACATATACAAAATCGTTTAACCATGGGGAGCAAAAGCCCCATGGTTGATTAGGTTAACAACTACGAATTGATAATCAATTGGACCGATTTTGGTTTCTAGGGTTCTTGAGTTTTGGGGGTTTTCTTTGAAATTGTTTTTAAGATTTAAAAACCAATCTTTATCGCGGCTGGATGCCTTGGTTCACCGGTTCAGTGCATGCTTGCAATCCTTGAGGTCCCGGGTTCGACCCCGGGCACCTCCATTTATTTTTTTAGCCCTTTTTAAGCTTTAAAAAAATTCAGAAAAATTCCTAAAAATTCTAAAAATGATCCTACAAACATTAAATATTCTAAAAACCACCAAATTATTTTCTGAGAATTATCTTAACATTTTATTTAATTATTTAATTATTTATTTTAAATAAATAAAATAACTAGTTAAATTTCTTATAAAAATAGACTTTAAACAATGGTTAAAAACACTAAATTATTATTAGTAAGAATAATATCTATGTATTATTATTTAAATCATGACTATTTGAATTAAATATAAAATTTTATATTCAAATCTTTCCAAAATCATTTTTCATTTCTTTTAGTCACTTAAATAATTAAATATTTTAATTAATTATTATATAATTAATTAATAGAATTAGTTATTTGTTTTTCCTACACATTAACAATAAATCAAACGGTTATGCGTACTGTACATTTATTAAATTCTAAACATAATCACATTCGATAAATTCATTTTATTTTAAGCCATTGAAATTAAATAAATTATTTAAACTACCATTCAAACCCAATCACAATGGAAACCCTAATCTAATTCCAATTCTCATATTATTATTATTCTAACTCGAGACACCGTTCCGTAGATTATACGTAAGGAAATCGTTGGTGTCTAATCAATCACATCCAAATACTAATCCCATCAATCAAGTGAGTATTCATATCCATTTTTTATATCATTTCTTATTTGGGGGAAATCATGTGATACAATATCCAATCATGATATTCTATTGTTATTTCATTCTAAATTCAATTCAAGACAGGTTATGTTATTACTTGCAATTATGTGAACATACTATGATAAACTGGACGACAGTAAAACCCTAATTCAATCAATCAATCCTGGTATCAATGGTAGATCTACTGGTTTGGATAACCCACCCCACATGGCTTACGAGTGGTGATTGTGCCAGAGGCAATTAGTCAATCTATGGTGTTTGTGTGCAAGTCTATTATATGCAAGTGTCAAGTCAAGGGGTTTATATTGTGTCGGTTTATCTATTTGCTTCGCTATTGCAATATAAGTCTTAACGTTACCTTGTGAATTGGATTATTCTCAATCAATCAATCAATCTATATGTATATTCAAAACTGTGATTACTCACCGGCTAATTTTTAGCTGACTCGTTACTTTTCACATGATTTCAGGTTAAGCAAGTTAGTGGACTTCTACATGCTCATTTAAGACCCGGACTTAGTCAAAACAAAAGACAATTACTATTTGTGATTTCAACTGTTGTATTTGCTTATGTTAAACACATGCTATCTTGTAATCTGATTTAATATTATCTTCGCTAATAGACAATCATGTGTTATGAACAATCAATCATTCCCTCGTCCGCACCGATGATTCCGCCGTCGGTCGGGGTGTGACATGGCAATCTTAAACATGTCATATTCTCCTTCTTTTGTCTCTAATCGCTTATATATTCTCTCGCACGTTGTGTTCTTTGCCTCTGACACAGACTTTTTCGCCTCCCGCTTAGCCTCTTTGTATTTATTTTTTAGCACTGCCCGTTCTTCGTCATTATTACAGTATAAAAGGTCTCTGAAACTTTGTTGTTTAATTCTTATCTTCTCCTATACATTTTCGTTCCACCACCATGCTTCTTTATGACCTACTGTCCTATTAGTTGCAAGTCCAAAAGTTTCTTTAGCTGCTTGCATAACTGTAGTTGCCATATCCTCCCATATTTGGTTTGCGTCTTCCTGTGGCCCGGTTTGGATCATTGGTATGATCTTATCTCTAAAGGTGGTAATCTTTTCGTATTTGAGGTGGCCCCATCTGATCGTCGGTCTAATTCTCTTAGTTGGTTGGATAATTGCTCTCTTCACGCGTAGATCAACCACCAGCATACGGTGTTGAGTCACTACTGTCTCTCCCAGGATTGCCTTACAGTCCTTCCATGAGTTACGGTCTTCTCCCCTCATCAGTAGGTAGTCTATCTGCGTGTGTCTCCCGCCACTGCTAAACGTGATTAGATGCGAGTCTCTTTTCTTAAAAAACGAATTTATGATGCCCAGGTCATGCGCTAAAGCAAAGTCAAGGAGCTCCCTCCCGCTGTCATTCCTCAGACCATACCCAAACCCTCCATGAACTGACGTGAATTGATCATTACCCTTACCTATATGACCATTAAAATCTCCTCCTATGCATATTTTTTCTTCTCTAGGTATGTCTCCCATAACGTGATCTAAAGTCTCTCAGAACTTATTTCTTTCCGTTTCCCCTAATCCAACTTGTGGTGCGTACGCACTAACAACCGCCACTACCTCATCCCCTATTACTATTCCTAACAGCATCAGTCTATCATCGTATCTTCTCACCTCCACTACATTATCCTAAAGTTCTTTATCAACTAGAAAACCTACTCCATTTTTTGTACCGTCTGACCCTGAATACCACAGTTTATAACCGTTGCACTCTTTTGCTCTCCCACCCACCATCTAGTTTCCTGAAGGCACACAATCTGGACCCTACGTCTCTTCAGCACATCTATTAACTCTAATAACTTACTAGTTATGGTTCCTACAATCCATGATGCCACTCGTAAATTATAACCCTTTTTCTGTGTATTAGCACATCTCTTCACCGAACATGATCTCAGGGCAGCATAAAGACACCTGTAATCTATTTTACCGCACTAACACACCGAAACCAGCAACTAAAGACAGGTCAACAAAACACGACGCATACGTAATATCCAAAATGGGGGTACAACACTAGGAAAAGTCAATCCAAGCACGCGGATAACACGACACATGAAATAGCACAGGAAAATAGCCAATCATAACAAACAAAAGCACACTAAAGGTGAAGGTTCTCCCTATAGGTCGTTACTAACCAAGCCAAACAGTTTAAACGTAGAAATATAATTAATGAAAGTTTAAAAAATAGGTAAGAAGAGACGAGATGGAACGATCTCACCAAAGTGTGGACCTTAGGCGGTCCTGCAGCGGTTGTTGTTTAGGCAGTCCGGTAGGGGGGCTCCGGCAGGCAGGGGCAGGAGGTCCGGTAGGCGGTCCTGTGGCGGTTGGTCGGGGTGAGGGTGAAGGAAGGTGGTCGTGGGAGTGTGCGGGTGAGGGAATGTGGTCGTGAGGGGGAGTGAAGGAAGGTGGTCAGGGTGAGGGAGAAGGCAGGTGGTCGAGGGGGGTCCGGCAACAGGTTCCGGCGAGTGTCGAGGGTGAGGGTGAAGGAAGGTGGTCGTGGGAGGGGGAGGGGGTCCGGTAGCAGGTTCCGGCGAGAGTGGTCAAGGGTGTGGTGGTGCTCCGGTGAAGGTTGTGCTCAGGTGGTATGCTCCGGTGAAGGTTTGGCTCAGGGTTCCGGCGAAAGGTGTGAAGGTGGTGCTCAGACGACCGTTGGTGGTGTCGGTGAGTGTGGTCGAGTTTCCGGAGGAGGTGGTGGTGGCGGGTTTCCGCAGCGGTGCCTTTGGTGGCGGCGGGTTTCCGGAGGTGGTGGTGGTGGCGGGTTTCCGGTGGTGGCGACTTTTCGGTGGTCACTGGAGTTGTAGGTGCTCGTTGGAGGTGGTGGCGGTGGTACCAAGGTAGTACCCTGTCCTGTGTAACAGTAGCAAAATACACGGTAGAGAGAGAAACGTGGAGAGAGAGAAACAGTTGATACAACGTGCCAAATGTGTTTACAAGGCTAAAAAAATTAATAATTAATGTTTGAGGTTATTCTACAAAGTGTATTTTTGCTACGAAGTGTGAGAAGACACAATAAGTCTAAAAAAGTCACAAAAAAAATTAATATCTCACAATCTAAATCAAAATTAAAAAAAAAGTACTTCGGAGCCTCTGTTCCTCTCATTGTCCTATTTCAGAAAAAAAAATAAAAATAAATAAAATAAAAATTTCATTGTGTCTTTATATGACACAATGATATCATTGTGTCTTTTATATTGACATAATAACGTCATTGTGTTTTTCATAATGACATAATGAAGTCATTGTGTCTTTCATAAATGACACAAAAAAATATTAATTTTTTTATTTTTTTAATTTCTTGTTTATTTTTTTTCTTAGTGAGGACGATTAGGGGAACAAAAGCTCCGAATTACTTTTTTGAAATTCGATTTAGATTGTGAGATATAATTTTTTTGTTTCTTTTTTTTACTTATTGTGTTTTCTCACACTTTGTAGCAAAAATACACTTTGTATTTGAACCTTAAAGAAAAGTAATAATCGGTTTGTTAAAGGAAAAACTAATAAAAATAAAAGATTTATTTTTTCCCTACTCTCAAGAGCAGTGCTTCACTTCCGATCAATGTTTTTAGAACCGGATCGGACGTCGAACTGGACGCTTTACTGGTTTGGTGGTCGGACAGGTCGGACCGGATTTAAGAACCGGGTGACGTCGTAATTATATATATAGTATATTATATATATAGTTATATATATATATTCAAATATAAGTAATTTATATATGATTTATATATGTATTTTATAGTTATATATAAACCTTAACTATATTTGTATATCTAACACGTTACCCGGATGACGGTGGGATGTTCGTTTATGTTCGTTCGTTAGTAAATGAACGAACACGAACAAGAAAATTTCATTCATTCGTTAAATGAACGAACTTGAACACAAGCCGCGTGCGTTCATTTATGTTCGTGAACGTTCGATAATATGTTCGTTAATGTCCGTTCGTGAACGTTCGATGATGTGTTCGTTTATGTTCGTTAATGTGTTCGTTTATATTTTTAATTTTTATGTTAGTTATTTTATGACTATTATATCAAATATTTTTTGATATTTATGTTAAGTACTTATTTATTTTTTATTGATTTAATGTAATGTTTGTAATTAAATTGTAAATTTAATTCTAAAATATATCTATAATCATTTGTATTCGTTTGTGTTCATGAGCTTCTTTTTGTTTGTCATGTTCATGAACAACTGTTTGTGTTCGTTTGCTTTTGCTTGTTTTCATTTGTATTCGGTAAGTGTTCGTGAACAATTCATGAACATGTTCATTTTCTTAATGAACGAACAAGAACAAAGAATTTCGTCCGGTAAGTGTTCGTGAACAATTCATGAACAAGTTTATTTCTTAACGAACGAACACGAACTTGTTCGTATCCGTTCGGTTCTTGTGTTCGTTTGGTTCATTTTCAGCCCTATGTATGTTAATATAATCAGCTAGTTTGTATTCAAAGGAATTTGATTAGGATTTAGAAAGGTAATGTAGTCGACTCATTGGGATGCAATCTAGCAAGAGATTGTTTCACAGTATATTATCAGCACGAGTCTTTGATCATGAAACTCTAACCAAATAATTACATAAAGTGGTAATTATCAAAGTTATCTCGGTTGCACTTTTTGACCTTCATCAAGGGCAAGCTTACATCTTATTAATATTGTTTTATATGAATGTTTGTAATGCTCTTGCCTCTGTCTTTAATCTTATTTAGATAACTTGGTTAAGTTATACCTTAATACTCAATATTTATAGTTACTAAAATTATATTATTAAGTCTTTCCACAAAGATATATATGTTGAAACCACACAGATTATAATTGGCCTTTTTATGTTGTTAACCTCAGTGATTCGAAGGTAGAATTCAGAATTACAAAGGTACCCGAACTCATGATTTGAAAGATTTGGGTAAGATGATTTTGAACGAATTTGTCTTGTCTTTTATCAATCGAGTATCTAAATGTCATTAAGGACAAAAATGGAGTTAAAGACTGGGGAGAAAAGTTGATTATGATAAGGTGTTATGGTAATATTTACATATTCTTTGAAAGAAAGATTCAAATACAAAATGTATTTTTAAGTACAAGATGTGTTTTTTTACAAAGTGTGAAAAGATACAATCAGTCAAAAAAAAGTCACAAAAAAATTATATCTCATAATCTAAATCGAATTTCAAAAAAGTATTTCTAAGCTTTTGTTCTTCTAACCGTGCTCACTAAGAAAAAATAAATATATGAAAGACACAATGACGTCATTGGTGTCATTATGAAAGACATAATAACATCATTGTGTCATTATGAAAAACACAATGACGTCGTTGGGTCATAAAAAGACACAATGAAAAATTTTCATTTTTTTTATTTTTTTTTCTAAAAGAGGACGACGAGAGGTACAGAGACTCCGAATTACTTTTTTAAATTAGATTTAGATTTTGAGATATAATTTTTTTGTTTTTTTAGCATCATTATGTCTTCTCACACTTTTTAACAAAAACACACTTTGTAAAATAAACTCATCATTTTTAAAAATTTAAACAATTTCATCAACTATTTTAGGATTCTAAAGATAGATTGATCGAGGGAATTCTTGAGAATAAATTCTAATTCCTTTTTGACCAATCAATTTGTTTTGAAGGGAATCAATTTTAATTCTAATTCATGGGAATATTTGATCGAAGCAATGGAGCCTAAGGTATATCATATATCTCCAAGCACCTAGTTTATCTGGAAGATGAAAAGGAACCATGCGATTGAAAAAGAAATAAATGATAATGTAAGAATCATTTTTGACTTTTGAGTATGATGATAATATATTTATTTCAAGATTTTTTATTGGTAAAGTTAAAGCAAATCATTTTATGTCAACAAACTTATAATATGTATGCCTTTTATAAAAATTTCTCCTTCTAGTTGCTTTTTTAATAATACTAAAACAATGATTAATCATTTAATAAATATTTATCACTTTACGAAAATGAAAGTCTAGTTATTCTTAAATTGGATATTAAATTCTTTAGAAGTCACTTTATAAATGGAAACTAGTGGATGGAAGATTTACTGAATTTATACATCTCAAATCACTTTATTTAAATGCCGTAATCTCAAAACATATACTTGTACTAAACAAATATGCTTATTTTTAAAGAAACGCGTTTCTTTTTGAACAATTCATTATATATCAAAATATTGATTGAAACATTGTTTCAAAAAAAATATTAATTATGTAGCGATCTGCAATGCCGTCCATAACATGATAGTTCACGAGATTGTTTGTCGTTTATATACATAAACTTATACCATCGACAAAAAAACAGGTTGTGTTGGGTTGGATTGGGTTGTGACAGCGACATAGATTGCAGAATAGTAAATGCCATAGTGATGGTGGCAACCAATATGGTGGCACAAACCAACAACCCATGATAAATCAAGTGCATATTTCTAGCATTCTAACACGTATTTCAACTATATTTATTTTTCTTTAATCTAGTATCATCATAAGAGAACCCATATGACCTAATTTGTGTGAAAAAAAAAAAATTCCTTGTTATATTTTATGCACTTTTAGGTTTTAAAAGTTCTTTCATTTAGATACAATCTTATAATGATATTAAGTATAAAGAGCTGCCTTCTTACGACATTCATGAGCTCACAGATGAAGTTAGAAGAGACGTCGCTTGTGTAAAGAAGAGAATTATAAGTTTAGCAATGACCTTTGTGAGAGAGTGGGGCGTCTATCTACTCTTTTATTAGGACCGTGCCAGCCTGGTATTTATCTATGAGACTATTATTGTAGATGCGCTAATAATATTTGTTGTTTTTAATGAACATTATATCTACTAATATATTGATAATTTTCCGCCACTTGTTACTCAAAGTTTACAGAAACTTTATAAAATTTTTCACCGCTTCAAAACATAAATTTTACCACTTTTATGTTGAATTTTACACCACTTTTACCAAAATTGTTCATTGCTTTTGTACAAGTTTTCACCACTTGTATAACACAATTGTGAGCATCTTCCACTTTAGAATTTTCCACCACAATGGGTAATCTTATTTTCTTCTTAAAATGACTTTTTCAACCTTCCTTACAACTTTTGATTAATTAGATTTGTTTGAACTTCACCCCACTTACTTTTTTTTTTCAAAAACACATTTACTGCAACTATAAAAATAAATAATAGTATTAATGTTAGATTAATTTTTCAAAACTTTGAAAAACAAAATAACATTCATAATATAATAGAAAATAAAAATATATAACTAAAAAGAAACTAAGAATCTAAAATAGTTTGTATTTGTTTTAATCTTTTATTTCATTTCCTTAGCCAATTGACGATCCAATCCAATTAGATTAATCGATTTTGTTGAGCGGACTTTTAAAGTCTAAGTTTGTGACTGACTAGCAAATGTCATGGGATCAGTATACGATAAGGCTAGATATAATGTAAATAATAAAGTTACAGATAATGTAAAAGTACATATACCAAACAAATGTAACAATATTACCGACCGGGTTGTGCAGAGCGTTTTGAGATGCCACGAAAACTTTTGAAACTTGACCGCATGAGGTGTTCCACCCGTAATAATTATGTGAGTTGTCTAGGTTCATGGTTGCAAGTGAAATGTAAAAGCTAAATTGTGTGTATAGTAGTTTATGTAATTGTGTCTAAAAGTTTATAAAAATGGTTGGTATTAATGTAGGCATTTAAGCCCCCTTAAGGCCCCACGAGGCGGTGTTAACAACCCTCGTGGGCCAACTAAGCAATTACGTCCCTGACCTTAGAGTATACCGCTCAACCTTATATATCCTTTTAGTCTATATCAAATACATGATTTCATGTTTCTTAGCCCAATAATGTCATATAATAATTCATTAATGGATATAATCAATGCTGATGATTTTAAGGTCATCAAGACTATTTTTGTTTTGTTGGATTTACTTGAGACCAAAGTTTAAAATTACAATAAATATCATACAAGTAAAGAGGTTGGGAAGTGCATATTTATTCGAGAATATTATGATTTTTGAAACCAAGTAACTTGGATTATCATAACAATATAACCTTTATATAATTATATATGTAACTAATATTATTTAGTTAACTATCAATTAATACTACATATCTCATATATTTAATTAATCATTTATTTTATAATTCCTAGTTATAAATTTTGTTAATCTTATCGCGACAACAGTGTTGTCAACTATCCTTACCCAAGCATAGAGTTTCAACACCTTTAAGTTAAATGTTTTTAGTCAAAGATTTAGAGAAACTTAAGTATTTCTTAAGATGTTCTTGAATTAAGTATTGCTTTGTTTTAAATGATTTTTGAATTCTTGCATGTAAACCTGATAAAACTTCAATTGAACCTAATATTGATTTTGAGGTTTGATTGGTTGACTTATTTACTTGACTTTAATAAGATCTGATAAATATTGTTGACAGTACGTTAAAGTCAACCGTCTCATATTATAAAGTTTGCTATGGAGTTGTTAACATATTTGAAAGACAGACATGGAAAAGAACTCAATTTAGTAAAATTGACAATTTCGTAATGAAAGGTTTTGAGAAAAACTAGCCTTATAGTTTTTAAAGCCTAAGAAAAGTAAATATATATTAAACAACAGTTTTTTATATGAGGAGATTCAGTGTAGCAAACACTACATGTAATTATGCTTATAGTGTTATTATGCTTATAGTACTAGCAGTGTATAATTACTATTCTTATTAAAGAAATTGATCGGTGGGTACTGTTGTATCGGCACGTGACTTTCACGTGTGTGTGTGTTTAAAGCCACATTCGATGGCTTTTCCCTTCTTCTGCTGCTCATCTCTTGCCCCCAGAGAGGGTGTCCCGGTTTCGGCGAAGGCCGGTTGTGGCCCGTTTCCGGCGAAGGCGGGTTGATGTCTCGCTTGTGCTTGGTTTGCTGTTTCTCGGTGACGGCAGGCGATGGCCGGTTGCGTTCCCGTTTTGGGGTCTCGCCTACGATGATCGCTTGGCTTGCCGTTTCTGGCGATGCCAGCTTGGTTGTCGTTGTCGGACATCGTCGTTGTTGTGCTTCTGCTAGATGGTCGTTGCTCGCAGGTTCTCTGTTTCTCTTGAATAACCTCGCAGAGAGATAGGGGAAGAGAGAGAGAGAGGATCCTGACCGGTGGTCGTTTTTGACTGTAGCCGGCGTCCATGGCGTCTCTCTCTTGCTCTCCGATGACCTCTTTTACTGTTGTCTGGTTTCTTTAACTTTGTTCAATGTTTGTTATAAACCCTAATCCCCCATTTCATATTTTGGAGCTTTCAGATTTGGGGTTTGTGGGATGTAGCTTGCTCTCCGATGACCTCTTTTACTGTTGTTTGGTTTCTTTAACTTTGTTCAGTGTTTGTTACACACCCTAAACCCCTATTTCATATTTTGAAGCTTTAAGATTTGGGGTTTTTGTGTTGGAGCTTTCAGATTTGGGGTTTTTGGGTTGTAGCTTGGCTCAATGATGATGAGGCACTGGCTCATTTGAGAGAAATAGATCTCTGGATGTTGATGATGATCATGTTTACTGTTGTTTGGTTTCTTTAACTTTGTTCAGTGTTTGTTACAAACCCTAAACCCCCATTTCATATTTTGGAGCTTTCAGATTTGGGGTTTTTGTGTTGGAGCTTTCAGATTTTGGGTTTTTGGGTTGTAGCTTGGCTCAATGATGATGAGGCACTGGCTCATTTGAGAGAAATAGATCTCTGGATGTTGATGATGATGATGTAACACTGCTATTTGGCTCGATGATGATGAGATTACCTCATCTGAGAGATTTATCGTTTGAGACAAACTGAAAAGCAATTTGTGTTGAATTGTTAGATGGTTGTTGTGAGATTAGAGGCTATGATGATGAAAAAAAATATTACATGTTCGTTGTTTTGGCGTGACAATCGTTATTTGCAGCCACAACGACAACATATTTCTGAGCCTAAACTTCAATGATGATGAAGCCTGACTCATCTGAGAGAACTACACCTCTGGATGTTGATGATGATGATGTAACGATGGTACTTGGCTTGGGTATATCATTTGCAGTTTGGATCGAGTTGTTGATGGTTATAGCGTTTTTTTGTTGGATTAGAGGCTATGATGACGCAAAAAAATATTACATGTACGTTGTTTTGGCGTGGCAATTGTTATTTGCAGCCGCAACGACAACGTATTTCTGAGCCTAAACTAATATATCAATGTATCTGTTTGAAGTTATGGTTATGTTTGTATTGGTTTGCGTATATCGTGTGAATGCTTTTCAGTTTGCTTAGTTAAGTGTTATTTAATTGACACGTTCCTATTAATGTTTGCTTCCCATTTGATTTTGGTTCATGTTATTAGATGTTGTTTATTGTTGTTTAGCAAGGAAGTGCTCGTTATGCAACCGGAGGAAAAAACAACAGCTTCCAACGTCTTTGAAAATCATGTATATGTTGTAATTTTGAAATAGACAAAACAAGTATGATACTTAAATTGTAATAGACTGTTGTAGCAAGTCGCTTGCGTGTAATATAAAATCACCCGCACTTCAGCTCTAACGCAACAACAACCATGGTCTAATGCAACGACAACCATCAAGCCAAATGTTTAGCCGCAGCAAAGCGCGACGTTAATATCTAGTTAATAATTAAAGAAAAGATGGATAAACTGTTACCTTGAAACAAAGTATAACAACCATGGGTATGTTCTAGTTTGCACCATAAAAACACAAGAAAACCATCAATTCCTCTGGAAATCAGGTTGTGCAGTGATGGATCTAACCCATGCCCACTTATGATCTTTGGTGTCAACCTGATTCTTGGTGTCGGCAATCTCGTCCATCGGGATATACGCGTAATTCCCATTGATCGGGCCCGCTACAAACCCAGTGTACCCCGCCATGACTCCATGAATAGCCGAGTGCGCCAAGAGAGTACAGTAAAGGTTATCAGTCGCATTGGCTGTAACTGCACGGATCATGTATGTAGGATCAATATACTTGACCGTAAACAACTCGCCCGCATGCTCCGTGGCCCACCACTTCTTCAACTCGGATTTCAACCACGCCCCGACATCTAAAAACACCGGGTTCCCCGACTCGTCCCTCTCCTGTTTCTGCTTATCGGTTCGTGGGATCATATCTTGCCCTGCCCCTTCAGCAACCACCACGACTGCATGCCTGTTCTTCTTCAAACGGTCATCAAGAAACTCAAACAGCCCACCTTCACCGTGTAGGTAAAACTCATTTTCGGGTATTAAACAGCAGTCGACGTCGCGGCTGCTTAGGGTTGCATACAGCGCAATGTGGCCCGTGCTTCGGCCCATGAGTTTAACAAGACCTATGCCATTGGGCGCACTCTCGGCCTCCACATGAGCCGCACTGATTGCTTGCTGCGCCTTTTCAACGGCTGTCTGGAAGCCGAATGACCTGTCGATGATCCCGACATCGTTGTCTACCGTCTTGGGGATCGCAGCTACACCGACACACAACTTCCGGCGGCAAATTTCGTTGAATATCTTCACTGCTCCGCGTAGAGTTCCATCTCCACCAATTATGTACACCTGCATGCATATATTAACTAAACCCATAATAATAATATAAACCAAATCCAAATGATCAAAACATTTAAGCATATATATATATAAAGACTTAACATCCGACTAATATATAAGTAAGATTATACGATGTAAACCAATAATATATAGTTCTAAGACTATATATATATATACTGCAGAAAGCGATAAAAATTCAAAGGAACGTACGTACCTGATTATAACCATGATCTTCAATAGCATTAACAATCTTTTCAAGATCAAAACCACCTCTAGATGTCTCAAGCACAGTACCACCTCTCTTGTGCCAATTATTCACCATTTTCACATCAAGCCTCATGGGCTCCATCGAATAAAACCCGCGATACCCCGCCTTGATCCCGAATATCTCCCGGACCCCGTAATCCTCCCACAGCCCCACGACCAGCTCCCGGATAACGGTGTTCAACCCGGGGCAGAGGCCGCCACATGTAACTATGGCGGCCCGAACTTGCCCCGGGTTGAAAAATATCTGTTTCCGGGGGCCGGCTCGGAGGTAGGCTGAGTGGGAGGGGGCGGCCGGTGGGGTCCGGTCGAGATCGAAGACGGTGCGGCGGATGATGACGTCGGATGGGGTGAGGTAGAACTCGGTGGTGGGGTGGTAGAAGGGGTTGTGGTGGATAGGGTTGATGTGGGTTTGGAGGTGGGGGAGCTGGTGGGTGAGGTGGGGGAGGGGGGTGAGGTTGGTGGTGATGGTGAGGGTTTGGTGGTGGTGGTGGTCGTCGGTGGGGTTCATGGTGGTTGGTGGTGGTGGACGGTGGTTTACGGTGGTCGGAGATGGAGGGACTGTGTGGAGGTGGAGGTGGAGGTGGAGGTGGAGGTGGGTGTTGGTGTAATGTTGTGGTGGTGGAGGGGTACGTGGTGAATGTGTGGTGTGACACGTGGTGTATTGTGACTATCGTGACAGTCTTTCAAGTTCTAGAATTGAGAGGAAAAAATATCTTTTTTTTTTTAATTAAAATCACTCACTTCTTGCTGCTATATTAGGTTTTCTATCTTAGGTAGATTAATTGTGAGTACTTTTAGTCTTTTATTATAACACTATTAATAATTGTGTACGTTAGGAGGGCATTACAAATATCGAAGCGTATATCAAGTGATGTGCTTAGAAATTGAATAAACTTAAAGACAACATTAAAAATACACTTTTAGTACGATTTTCTTTGGGTTTGATCGTGACTGTAAGGGGAGGATTATGAATGGGAGTTTGACAACACTAACTATTTAGATAGTGTTTACATGGATTCACTGTTTGGTTACACTCAATGGACTATTATAGTGCTAGGGTCTACGTGTGGGTACATCTTCCAGCTCAAAACTCCCATTTTATGGAAACTATATGTTTTAAAACGTTTTGTTGTTTATTAAATCTTACAATGAAAAAATAAGAGAATCTTGTGACTTTGAAAAGGTTAGATGCACAAGGTTAGATGCACAAAGCCACAAACTCCTCCATCTTGTTTTTTATTTTACATAGTATTCTTGTGCACGACTACTTTGACTTTCAAATATATTTGACGATTCAAATATGATACCCCAGTTGTAATCACGGGTGCATAGGATCGTCACAACTATTTACGACAGTAACGACTTGTGAGTGGTATGATTAGTCTACGACGTCTCTTCGATTTGTGTGTCAACAGAAGAATTAACCGATTTGAATATTTGATTCGACAAGAATGTATGGTTGAGCCAAGGAAAATTTGAATATGTTGTTAAGATGTACTACACACACATCATCATCCTTCACTAGAATCAGCCAAAACAATTGAACCCCAAAGATCATACGCCCATACAAAAACATCATAACCCATGACTAGCTTCTCTTTTAGCAACAACGGACACGGTTGACACACGGAGAAACTAATCATCAACACTAACACCAATCAAAGAATATATATACTACCCGTGCCCAAATTTTCTTCTTCTTTCTAGTCAATTCATGGACTCATGTTGCAGTCTCGCATATACGCCTGATCATAGTCCACAAACCTGCTCCAGTAGCCTTTAAACTTGGGTATCCCTATCTCGAGCCATGGTTTCAAGTTCCCGTTGTAGTGAATCACTGCTGCTTGTTCAATCTCCTTCTGGCTCACAGTCGGGTTGTACCCGAGCCCAAGCACATGCCATGACTTTTCTAACGGGTGTACTCGTTTCCAGAATGTTATCAAACCAGGCGGCAATGTCCCCAGCTTCCAAAGTTGTCTCTCCTGATTCTGCATCAAAACACATAACAAATGATCATGAGAATGTCTCAATTAATGTATTTGAGAACTCAGATTAATGAAGCACTTACTAAGTTTTGCCATGAGTGGTAAACTTCTGTAATGTTTTGTTTCTTCCATTCCTCCAGATCAAATATATTCATTCCATATGCCCATCCACAAGCACGCGGGTCAAAGTTTTTAGCTATGATGGGATTTGAGAAGTTGAGGTAGCGGTCAAACCGATGGAAGTTTTCCCCACACGTCTCAACAGCACCATTCACCTTGCCTTTCAGATCAATAGACCAAAGACCACTTAAATCCTTTTGAACCACAATATCGTCATCCAAGAACAATACTTTTTTCAACTTTGGAAATATCTCTGGGAGGTAAAATCGAAGATGATTCATCATTGACAAATACTTTGGGTTGCGAAACTTCAGATTTGAATCAGACTCGGCCCCGTTATTTGTTTTGAAATAATAATCAATCATATTCTGAGAAGCCAACTGCTTAAGAACTGGGCTATAACTTGCATTCAGCCATGTAAACTCATCAATGTTCTGTACTTGTATTGTAGCCTTCCCGGGTGGGTTTGCAAGAAACCACATCCTAATTGCAGCATAATTCAGCTTGTCGGTAACAATGTGGAACACATGTTTTGAAGGATCCTGCCATGCTCACAAGTTAACAATTACACTTTACAAATACTATCAGAAGATGAAAAAAGTTTATGAAAAATGCCCAAAGAACATAATCAATTACCTTGGCATTTGTGACAGTTGAATTGATAACAACTGCTGTAGCTAAAACATTGTCTGAAAACAATGCATAGTGGAACAAGTTGGGGTCATCAAGATTTTCTTGATTTGGCAATTGTTGAGCAGAAGAATTTAAAGAATAGTATTCTGTTGAAAGGCGTAAAGGAAGACAATGGAGGGCCTTAGAAACAGTTTTGGCAGTTAAATGAGTCAAAAAAAATGCTTGTTTCTGATGGGCACGTAGCTGTTCTTCAGTTGAGTGAATAATAGCACGTAGTTTTTTTACAATGGCAGTGCAATCATCCTGTATTTGCCTTCCTTTTGCCAAAGTCTGAACCATTGCCTTCAGCTTGTCATAGGCACTGAATTTATAACAAGATAAGTAAATACTATAACACAGAAATTTCTTAAAAAGGCAAAATACTATGACTCATTTATCGCAGAATTAAAATATGGCCTACTTCTTTGGTAGATCTGCATCCTTGGTTGCATCACCAAGTGCTTTTTGGACTTCCTTCATACGCAACCGAAGTTCTCTAATAAATTGGGCATTGCTTCTTGTTGCTGAAAGGGAAAGATAAAGTCTTCCCCTAATCAACTGATCCTTGAGATACCGAACACGACTATCTACCAAAACATGTTCATCCGGGTTCTTACTGCTGGTGTTTGCTAGTTCCCTCTTACCAACTTTCTGAGCCTCTTGTTTGGTTTCCTAAAAGATCAGGCATTAGGACATGAATTAAGTCCCACACATGAAGCGGATACCAGCTCCAAAAATAAATGAAGCGGATACTAGCTCTGAAAAGATCAGGCGTTAAGACATGATTTAAGTCTCACACATGAAGTAGTAATCGATCAACAGACCATAACGATACCAGTCACAAAAATAAATGATCATAGGTCATAAGACCAATTTTGATATAAAAATCATGTTGGTAATACTAATAAAGAAAGTTCATCATGAGTGTTATACTTGAGGAGTATGCCATACTTAATAGGATCAACAGAAAAATATTTCACATCTGAGTATTGCTAGCAAGAAATTGTCAAAACACAAAGGCATTTGCCAGGAATCATATTTTGGTTTTATACGAGTCACCGAATACCTGAGAAAAATGTTTTCAAAATTTTTGAGCAATTATTATAAGCCAATATGGTCAAAGCAGAATACATGTGAGTCATAGCAAATGGATGGGTTGCATATCTGGTCACTTAGAAATGGGTCACATGTTTCACAGATCAGGGTTCAGAGGGTTAACCTGTCAGGTCAAACACTTTTTCATTTGTCACTAATTTCATTTAATTAGTATGCTAGTTCTACATATATGGTAAAAATAAGGAAACAGGCTACCAATTGTTTGAAACTGGCTTAATACTTCAAGGGAGTTGGAATATTAATGTACAACTTACATGTTCCATCATCAAAAGTATGTTGGATATATAAAATTAAACATAATCTGGATGAATGGAAATAGTTAAATTTATTACTGTATCATATTTCTCTCTCATCCAACAATAACAAAGATGTGACAATGAGTATCCCATATCCGGTTCACATGCACATGCGGCAACTTCTGCCTAAACCTTCCTTCTTTATAAAAAGTGTGTTTAATTTCTGTTTAACTTATAACTTTATTTTCCTTTGTGGAAGTGTGAAATTGGTGGTGGGGGTCGGATGGTGTCCACGAAAAGGTGTTAGTGACGGTAACAGTAATTGGAACTGGTCAACGACAGCATTCAAAAGGTGGTGGTGACGGTAACAATTGGTAAGTGGCCACTCTGGCCAGTTGGTTCACGAAGGCAAATAATGCATCGCTCATGTCATTCACCCATTTTTAATAATTTCAATCATGGAGAAGCTCCATATATCTCCAGATATAAGAAACATGCATGCAATATGGAGACAAAATGACATTCATGCTATCATACATGGTTTTGGTTTTCATAGTGACATTTGGAAACCAATGATCAATCTGCTCTAATACCATGGCATGCTTAATGCTTCAGTGACTAATTCCTAATACTGGAAAGCATATACATACAAGTTTCATATCCTAAAGAAAATGCTATACATGGAAGGGAAATTATAAAACTAACTACATAAGCAATACATAATACAAAATCTATATATGCCCAGTGTCAAATATCAACTTATTCAAGGTGAGAAGGTACTAAGGTAGATCTATCCTTCCATTTAATAGCTTATAATTCTCTTCCATATAGCATTAAGTATATATAAAAGTCAAGTTGCTCAGTTACATATAGCGAATCAAGAAATATAGAACTAGTTCTTGTTTTCAAGATGGAATTAAGTATATAGATCAATGAAAGGGACATCAAAGCAACAACTCTATACAAACGTAAGGAAACTTACATCTTCAATGGCCACCATCGTATGCTTAGTCGATCTCGACTTCACATTTTCCTTGTTCTCACCATCATTGGCTTCCTTCAATTCATGAGTTACTTGCTTGATGGGGTTGTCATTTTGAGACACAACAATGGTGTCAACTCCCTTTGATTCTGTTCGTATCAGCATCAAATCATCAAGTTAAACACGCAACGAACGATCAATTCCTAAACGTAAGTAATGAAAACAACCTTGATTAAGCTGTCTAGATGTCCTAGATCTTTCACCATCATGTAGAATGGACCTACCCAAATCACCCAAATCAACATCACCAAGTGATTCTTCTTGTGTTGCAGATAACTCCTGACAACATAATGAATCAAAATCAGTGCGAAATGAACACATTATCATCACACATCGCAAATCAGAGAAAGTAAATTAGTGATCCACCTACCTGAGGAATCAAATTTAGGGATCTCACATCTCGTATCAACGACTGAAACCAAAAACAAACAAATGAAAACACAAATTACGAACAATCACTTCCAAATCGACGAAATTGCAAATGTAACACGTAAGACTTACACGTGTAGAAGGCTCATGAACGAAATCATCAGTGGCTGCAATCAAATGAACACAAAATCGATTAGACATACATATATTGATGGTGAATAGATGATTTGAAGAAGAGAGTTACAGATGGAAGAAAGTGTTTCAGTGTAGAGAACAATTGGGGCAAGAACCGTCACGAAAATTAACAATATGAGTGGTATTCTGAGCCTCATCTTCATAGTCATCTTGATCTTGATCTTCCAAAAGCATAGAAAGGAATCAATGAAGCTGAATTCTACGAAGAACACACTGAAATTTGAATCGCCATTGTTGTTCTAAAGGGGTGTTGAATCTCACAAATTGTTAAATGGAATCAGATTATTGAATTGAGAAGAATTTGTCGTTAACAGTTAAGAGGGGTGTTGTTGGTTTATTAGAATCTAGAACAAATTGAACAGATCAAATCGAAGCAAAATAAGTATGTTGTTTGGGCGATGGTGGTTTGGTTTCTAGCCTTCAAAGCTTCAAATTGAAGCAAATAAAAATAAGAGTTAATTACACAAATAGTCTATGTGGTTTAGCCTATTTTTCAGGTTTGGGTAGTTATCTTTTTTAATAACAGGTTTGGGTATTGTATTTTTTATTTTGTAATAACTTTAGGTATTAAGGCTAACTTCCGTTAGTTTCTTCGTTAAATCAAGGGTATTTTAGTCTTTTCAAATCTGTGGACTAATTTTACAACTTAGCAAACTGAAGGGGCCATTTGTGTAATTAACTCTGAAACAAAAGCTTGAAACCCAACCCCACCATCCCACCCGTCGGCCCCCCTTAAACAACCACCACCGCTCCAATCCGACCACCACTACCCCTCCGTCACCATCTGCACACCACCGCCATCATCGCCACCATCACCATCTACTGTCGCAAACCCTCTTCCCACCGTATGATGCCGGTGCGTCGACGCCACCGGAGCCGCCACTTTTGCCACAGCCGGAGCAGGGGCCAATTTGGGTGCCTCCGATTCCACCGTCGGTGAGGTTTCCATATCAGCTTTATCAGACTCCACAACCACCACCGACTCACCTTTTAAGAGCTTATCGCCTTCCGATTTAACCCCTAGACGATCTTCCCCTCTTTCATTGTCAAGCTCAACGCCGGCATGAGCTCAACGCCACCAAATAAGCTGCTAACAGCAGCTAACAAATTACCCGAGCTTGCTGGATGGGCCGGTGAGGAACCAATTGTAGAAACAGGATCAGATGCGGGTTCAGATTGATACAATGGCAGAAACGGAGCATGTTTTGTTGGTGATTGAGGTGAGGGCGGGTGTAAATTCCTAATCTTTGATTTTTGGGATTTATCCTTTTGTGAAATCGGAGGATTTATTTTGAAAGAATCTTGAAGAGATTGACTAGCAATCCCTGTGTTTTTTTGACCTTGATGTCAAATGATTGGTGGATTTCCGGTGGGTGGAGGCGAAAGACGGAGAATGATGGTGGAGGGAGGTGGTGGGAGTGAAGGGAGATGGGATTTCGCCTGGTGGCCGACGGTGGTGGTGGAGATGTTTGGTGGAGGTGGTGGTGGCAGCGGATGAGGGAGATGGGTGGGTTAGCTTTTTTTGTTTTTGAGTTAATTACATGAATGGTCACTAGATTAAGATATAAGTTACATAAATGACCCTAAAAGGGTACTTTGGTCATTTTACCTTGATTTAACGAAAAAACTAACGGAAGTTAGCCTTAATACCTAAAGTCGTTACAAAATAAAAAATATAATACCCAAACCTGTTACTAAAAAAGGTAAGTACCTAAACCTGGGAAATGCGCTAAACCACAGGGACTATTTGTGTAATTAACTCTAAAAATAATTTAACAATATTAGAATAGGAATAATAATAAAACCTATACATTATAGAAATTTAAAGCCGTGTATTTGGTTTGAATTTATACTATTGAGTTGATTACATGAAATGTAATGTTCTTGTTGTTAGATCAATTTTCACTTTTGGTTCCTAGACCTGAAAAACTAAAAGATCTGTCTGCGTGTTTGATATAACGTAACATTAAAGGTCCCATTATGGATGTTGTTATCTTTTTTCGTTAAGTCACAATAATATGACCATTCTACCAGGCCACACACCACCACCACCATTCTACCGCCTAGTGCCACTGATAATCCCACCATCAGTCGCCACCTCCTCTCCCTATGTTCGGAAGTTCTCTGCCACCACTCCTACCTTCTCCCCACACAAGAACATCCGACGAGCCACGACCTCCCGTGAAACAAATACACAACCACAAATCATCGCCGTAGTGATCATCCACCACCACCACACCATCATCTTCGACCATTACCGTCGCCGGCATAACCAGACCACCATCGCCTAACCACCACCACAGCACCGCCTAACCACCACCACAACACCGCCTAACCACAACCGCAAACACCATCGCCGTCTCCATGTTATCCCAAAATTACCACAGATTTTCTCATAAAAACAAGAAACTTTGCACCCAAATCATATAAACCTTTAAATAAGTAGATCTCCTTCTAAATCAGTAGATCTCCCTCTCAAACTACTACTCTAACAAATCTAGGTGGTGACCGCGCGTTGCAGGAACTTCCCATCGGGGGTTGTGGTAAGTTACGGTGGTGAGGGGCGGCGGTGGACGGCGATGATGAGGCTGTTGACTTTAGGTTGAAGATGGGTGGGGGTGGGTTCTCTGATTTCTCTAATTTATTATAAATTCATTTATATTATTTTTTATTTATAATATTATTGTGATCTTTCGTAATTTTTATAAAACGTTTGTTAACGTCGTTAGCTCTTGTAAGGGTTTGTATTGTTATTAATGCAAATACGAGGGTTTTATTTGTAATTTCTTAGATCATCGTAATTTTGGTAATCAAATAATTAATGACATTAATAATAATATAATAATAATAATAATAATAATAATAATAATAATAATAATAATAATAATAATTATTATTATTATTATTATTATAACAATAATAATAATAATAATGACAAAAATAATAATAGTCATAATAAGTGTAACCTTGTAAATAAATAAAACAATATAAGGTTTATATCTTAGAAACTTGTAATTAATTAGTTTATGCATAAAATATTAACATTTTAAACGACAGAGACTAAAGTGTAATTTATTTTAAAACTAAAACCTTAACTTTGGGCTGCAATTAAACAACTCGAAACCACAAGGACCAAATTGTAAAAAATCTTAAAACCCAACCCCACCCTCTTTTTCTCTCCCCGTGATTCCGGCGGAGGATTCCGGCCACCGGCCGCGGCCCCGGCAAAGCCCAAACACATCGAAATAGTACACGGTTCGACCCAAAACAAGTTTTAATCGATTCGTGAACTCATTTCCCACACGTTGATGGGAATTAATTTGATTCTTAACTGCGAATTCAACACCACGAACTCAAAACTGAAACCCCATCAAACAACAAAACCGTTCTCACACTTAAATCGTATTAATGATGCAATTAAACATGTATGCCCGTTCGTAAAATCATTTAGAAGCTAATGGTGTGTTTAATTTCACCTGAAATCATCTCTTTATCCATCTAATCACTCGTGAAACCTCCAAAACTACAACGTAATTGAACTCCAACCTCTGTAAATTTACTTTCCAAATTGACAAAGGGCTTTCGATCTTAAACACCATTAGAAGCCACTGGTGCAAGGAATTCGATTACAATCAACTCAAACCTATCGAACCAGAGCACCACAGTCGCGCCTGTGTTTGAACTCGTATCTATCAATTTTCATCAAATTAAAAGGTAATTAAACCCTCTTTGATTCGTTTTTACATGGGGAACAAAAGCTCCATGGTTAATTTCATTAACCTCAAAGTTTTGATGATCAATTTGGCCGAAAACATTTCTAGGCTTCATATAAAAATTTGGGGATTTTCTGGGTTTGTGTTTTAAATAAAATTTTTCATTTTATAACACAAGACTAGGCTTAGCCCACCGGTAAAAACCTTGTACGTATGCAGCAGAGGTCACGGGTTCAAACCCGGCCTCTGCATTTCTTTCTAAAATGTGTTTAATTGTTTTTTTAGATGCAGAAAATATGTTAATATTATTATTAATTATATAAAAATCAACTTTAATAAAAACACCAAATAAAATTATTTTTCTCTTAAACTTTCTTAGGAATTTAGTTAATAAATTTCTAATTCTTTTATCTTGGAATTATATAAATTATTATAAAATATAATTTATTATTAATTTTAAAGAAATTAATCTTCCTTAATTCCCAAGAATTTCCATTTTATTATATATATATATATATATATATATATATATATATATATATAAGTTTAGATTATGTGTACCTATATAAAATACACATCCATTGTGTTTACAAGAATTATTGTAAATTATTTAAATTATAAATTTATTATTTTATCAAATAGTGAATAATAATTCTTTGATAAGAAAAGTTAACTTTTACTAACGGTTTTAAACCCTAAAATTCTAATCACTTAAAAATCAAAATAATAATAAGTGGTGTCATCTTATAACTTAAAAAAATCATAGTTTAATGAGTTATAAATAATATCATTATACTTGTTATCCAAAAATCACAAATTTAAACAATGAATTCTCGTATGCCATTAACACTGTAAATATCATGATTAACTTAATGTGGCGTTCCTTTAGGTTGAACGTTAACGAATCCTCGGGATTATATACAAGACCCTATTCTTTGACATCCTTTATTATCCATGTGAGTTTTTTCATACCCTTTTTATTTATTTTTACACTTTGAGGTGAAACATGTTAACCTTATGATCATTGAAGTTGTAAACTCGTTTAAATTTTGTAAACACTTCGGCAGTTCATCTTGTTTGTCGTGATTAGTTGAACTTTAGTAATCATCATATAATGACTATTATATGTACAATCATTAACTATTGCTAGCCTAGCGACGTCATAGATCATTGGGCCTGACAAGACTACTTGGTTAATCTAAGTACACTTAGCTAATCGTTTAATCTTGTAATCTTGTAATATGTCAAGGTTTGATTGTTACATCTGTTCATACATCCCTAGTTATTTTATTCATTAACTTATGACATGAATTGCCATCTTTTATATATAATTATATATGAAAACTATGGAAAACTCACCAACGTTATGTTGACCCTTTATTTTTAACATGTTTCAGAAAATGGTAACGCTTAGCTTGTTTTGAAGACTTGTTGCAATCTGGGGTTGGACCTAGATTAATAATCAAAAGACAATTAGTACTTTTGTATCAATTTCCTATGTTTTATTAATTATGGAAGACTTATGTGATTTCAAAATGTATGTCATGAATAATGTTGTTTAATTATAATGACACTTTTAATAATCGTTGTGTGGCATGAACAATATTAACCCTCACATTCGACGTTTCCACTGTTAAGGTTGGGGTGTGACAGATTGGTATCAGAGCTCATGTAAGGCCTCGTTCCCGGGCACCCCACAGTTAGTCATTCATCGTACTAAAACATATAATTTCATTAACTTTAACAAACATCACAGCGGAATCGATCAAAAGGACATCTCATTTCATCATAAAAGCTTTTGCAAGTTAATACATCGTTAATCAATTACAAAATATATATTTTTGCATTACATCACAAAAGCATTATATATATGGATGCCATCCAAAAGAGCTGAGTAACCGCCTCGTGCCATCCTCAGCAACCTTACCTGCCAACTGGAAACACATAAAAAGTCAGCATTGCTGAGTGAGTTCTAGTTTTATAATAAAACATACTTTACTTTCATCAAAACCGTTTCTTTATTTTCACGCAATCATACATCATACGTACACATAGATATTATCATTATTATCTTTATCATTCATTATCTTTTACTTCTATCTAGATCCTATCAAACTTTATCCTCTTCATGGCACGCAGCCATGATTACGGAGGTCGAGTGACAAGGATCCCGTTTCATACTTTATCATTATATTTCTTTTGTTCATTACTTTCATTCGTTCATTCTTTAACTTTCATTCATTCATCGTACGTCTTTAACTTTCTTACTCTTTCATCTTTACCTCTTTTCTTTCCATCACCCATAAACCTTACATTTCTGTTTCGTGGTACTGGACCTAGGCCTATCATAGGCCTTCTATAACGGTGCATCGCACCTCCTGGCCACAGTACCTAAGGTAAAGTTTAGGTGTACCATTGCCATATGCAATATCCTTCTGTATCGTGGTACTGGACCTAGGCCTATCATAGACCTTCTATAACGGTGCACTGCACCTCCTGGCCACAGTACCTAGGATATGCAGCAATGATTCTATAGAAATGGTTAATCATAATGTCAAGCTTTACCCTATTCATGGCACACAACCATGATTACTGAGGTCAAAAGACAAGGATTCCATTTCGAGTCTATTGCAACAACAAGGTCGCTCACCTCCTATATTTGCTTGCAAGCCTTTCTTACTCTCATTCTTTATTAATGCATGCATTCATTCATCATGTTCCTCTTTCATTATCTTTCACTTTACATTACATAGTACTTTTATTCATTCATTAATGTAACACGCAAAGCCACTAGAAAGATAAATATGCATCATAATAAGGAACATGAACATATACTATAGCATCACTATACAGGGCATCGTCATACATATATAACATACATCGTGCAAAAGCATGCAACGTCATCATGCCCAACATACCCTCTAAGATCCCAACGGTCATCTTACATGTATTTACGGGAACTACCACGTCAAAACTTACATCTGCACTTCCCCCGAAAGTCGGTACTTTAACTATGTTCCTCCTCGGGTACAACAGCCCTATTTGGGCGTATGGACACCCTTCAGTCGCACGGCCTTCATGCGACTGAACATCATGCGATTGGACCTATGCGGATGATCACCAATGCGGATGAACACCCAATCGTGCGAATCGACCTCATGCGGTTGAACACTATGCGAATGGACCTTATGCGAATGGACCTCATGCGTATGGACTTAATACGGATGAGTACCTATGCGACTGGGCTCTCAGTCGCATGACTCCCCATACGACTGACCCTCTAGTCATGCGACTGAACCTCAATCGTGCGACTGAACCCCAATCGCACTCTGTGACATCCGGTAATTTTCCGTTACCAAACTCCGTTAGTTCCGTTAAGTCTTGCATACACGTGTCGTAAGCACACACTAGTTGTCGTTGAACGTTGGTGACCTAATAATAATAATCAATGATAAACAATGATAATCTAATTAATAATATTGATTATTAGTTGTGATTATATGATTTATAAATTTATAGAATTTTAAATATTGATTTTATAAATTTTACGCGATAACATGACTATGTGTTATATATATATCTCTATGTGTTGTGTGACTTATTGTAAATGTTATGACTATGATTATTGGCTAATAATACTCATAATTCTTAGTAAAAAATTATAAAAGAATGCTACAAGGGTTAATTTTTATAAAACAAAGTTAAAGGAGGGTTTAAGGGTAAATGTAAATATGGTAACCTTGACAAAACCCAACCCTAACCCCCTTGTCCCCATTTTCGGTCGCAACCTTCTTCCCCATCCCTCTTTTTGCGAATTTGATCCAAGAACAAGCATACAAGTCGAATTTCAAGTGGTTTCAGGTGGTACAAGTTGATTTCAAGTGTAAATCACCATCTAAACTCATCTAAAGGTTAGTATTATGTTGTTTTTGCAAATTTTGTGTTCTTGAGGAGCCCTAATCTGAAAATTTTGATGATGATATGAAATTGATGGTTAATCCATGTTAGTATTGTTGTATTGATACTAGTTTGAGTGTTAATTGCAAGGTTGGTTATGGATTTTGATGCTCTAGACCAAATTTGGTCAAAACTAGAAACTTTGATTTGGGAAACTTCTAGATTGATGAAATTGATGTTGTTTGATGATTGTATGATGTTAATTAGATAGTATGAATGCTAGAATACATCGATCTTGTAAGAAATTGATGAATTGAAGGCGTTGTCATAGGTTACTAATAATAGTAACTTTATTTTGCATGATATGATGATTTGATGATGAAGTGATGTTGTTGATGTGTTTAGGATGACATATGTATACTAGATTGATGATATGTATGCTAGAAAACCAAGAATGGATAATGTAGTTCATAGATTTCCAAAAGTAGTAACTTTTTAGATATGGGATTGATGAATTATGATATGTGGATGTTGTTGATCTTTCTTAGATGTTATTATGAACTTGATATGGCATATTAATGATGAATGCATGTATACATTGGGTGTATGATAGATTATGGGATGTACTTTCCCAAAAGGGAAACTTTATTTGCACAAAGTTTGAAGGATGATAGTTTGAGCATGTTTGGGACATTAGGAGCATGTTAGTATGTCCATGGATGATTTCTAAGGCGATAGAACCTGTTAAATAGGTTGTATGGAATGCCTATTTGGTTATGTGTGATTTATGTGCTTTGACGATCATGTATGATGTTGAATGTGGATTAGTAACTAGGACATTATGCTTGGGACTGGAAATTGATCATCTTGGTGAATGTTGAATGCAATGGACATGTTGAATGTGTTGTTGGTCAGTATGGATGATTAATTGGTACATTATCTGTTTTGGCCTGTTTATGATAATTCATAGTTATGGGTCATATGAGTAGGTTATGCATGATTTGATCTTGTATGATATATGATTATGTTTGTTTAAATGGTTTACAACACATAATGTCACCAACGGGTCAAACGGGTCAACTGGGTCAAACGTGTTTGTTTTCTCAAAACTTGAGACTTTGGTTTTAGTGTACTTAGGGTTTCACATGTTCTCTGTTTACACGTACTCATGTACTTACATGATATAGGTAACCTCTGAAGGTTGTCTGTCCATTCTTTTCTTTCAAGTAAACTCTAAGTACTCATTACGCATATCAGGTGAGTTCATGCCCCACACTGTATTTAATCTCTTTTGGGGGAGATAGCATACTGGTAATCTCACAAACGCTTCATATATTTAAGTTGTGTATAATATTAATATAGTGCTGCTTACCATGGAAAAGTCCTCACACTTTCGAATTGTTAATATTGAATAGCGGGGAAACTTGGGTAGTACTACTGGGTCTGACGAGCCCCACCTGTGTGACTCGAGGTCAACCGGGTGCAATTTGTCCTATGAACATTTGTCACGACCTGGTAAGTCGTGGCAGGAGGCAAAAACTATCACAGTCAACTTCAATTACGAAATCACTATGAATTAATATTTATTGTTAATAGACTAGCTATCTGTTACATTACGCTGCTTATATATATCACAACTGTTAAACTGTTTATGTTTAAGTGCCAACTCTTGAACTCACCAACCATTATGTTGACATTTTAGTATGCTATTCTCAGGTCGATAACTCAGCTTGCCAGTAGGAGCACAGCACGGGTCCAGCATGCATTCTAAGGCTTTAATTTATAAACACATTTGCTTGTCTTTACATTATGGGTTTCAAGCATTTGGTTGGCACATGTTTTGCCATATTATACATTTTTATATTTTGGGTTTGTCTTGTTTACAAAACGCTTTCGCAAGGTTTTAAAGTTTGAACTTTGGTTTGTTTTATTTTAAACATGGCATATAGAGTCGCTCTGAGTAACTATTGACTGTGATCCTGGTTTGTTCACACGCCTTTGAGGGTGTGACAGATACATTTGCTTGTCTTTACATTATTTGTTTCAAGCATTTGGTTGGCACATGTTTTGCCATATTATACATTTTTATATTTTGGGTTTGTCTTGTTTACAAAACGCTTCCGCATGGTTTTAAAGTTTGAACTTTGGTTTGTTTTATTTTAAACATGGCATATAGATTCGTTCTGATTAACTATTAACTGTGATCCTGGTTTGTTCACACGCCTCGCGGTAAAACTCCGCATGTGGATTTTGAGGGTGTGACAGATTGGTATCGGAGCCATTGGTTGTAGGGAACTAGGTTGCATACACACTAGACTATAACCGCACACAATTAGTTAGTTACTCGTTGCTTATCCTCTTAATGTATATGCATTTGCATACAAATCACGTACACTACAGTATGGCATCCACATCATCTTCATCCCCTGTTCAGCACGCACCTGGAAAGGAACCCGAGGTTCCTATCATTCCTTCGTCGTCTAGGAGTTATGGTTCTACACCCTCCGTATTTATATCTGACGCGTACTTTTTGGACGAGCCGAAAATTAAGCGGGACATGACTAATCGTGAAAATTAGGACTGGTATCGCATTACACTGATTAAGATGCTAGAAAAGAAGAATGTTCCATATACGATCCCTACCGTGACTAGCGACACCATATTATACCCTCTATCCTACACACCTCAAAGGGCTTTAGCTGCTTTGATGGTCCCACATGATCGACTACAAGGTGTAACCGAGAAGAAATTTAAAAGGTTTGACATGTGACAACAACACCACAACATAGTGTATGAGAATATGGAAGACTCATTGCTGGATATGAAAGGACGCAAGGATGGTCAGACAGGAGATATCTAGGCTCTGCGTGGACAGGTTGCTGAGTTGACGGCTACTCTAAACGCGACGCGTGATCAGCTTCATGTGGCTATCGTTCGTATACACATGTTAGAAAACCAACTCGAGCCTCAGGAGGCTCTAACTGAAGAGCCTCAGGAGGTACCCAAGGAGGTACCCGAGGAGGAACCAGAAGAAGATCTGCAGGGATATTGTCCTTATGATGAATTCTAGAAGTTAGAGGTTGAGTTCTGGAAATTGAAGATGCAGGGTTCTGTGATTAAGGCCTACACCACCAGGTCTCATGAGTTGGCTGCTTTGTGCCCCGGGATGCATAAAAGGATTGAGTTATATCTGCGTGGTTTGGTACCCGAAATTCAAAGCATGGTGACTGCTTCCAACTATGCGACGATTCAACAAGCCATCCGGTTAGCTCATAAGCTAACTGATCGAGCGGTGCAACAGGGACGTCTACCAAAGCGGGGCGCTGTGGCAAGCGTGCCCGATAATAAGAGAAAATGGGACGGTCCCAACAACAAAGCATCATCTTCTAGTAGTCAACCTCAATCCCAACAGCAACAACCAATTCAACAGCAACAGAGGTTTGATAATAACCGAAGTTTCAACCAGACGGCTACCAACAATCAAGGACCTAGTGGTTATGGCGGTAAACATCCCAAGTGCACCCGGTGTAACTACCACCATGTAGGAAGGTGTGATAGTTTCAAATGCAGCGCTATGGGAAGATGGGACACGCAACCAAAGACTGTCATGGTGAACTGTTGAGGAAGCCACAACAAACTCAAGAGACTCCAAAAGGTTGCTCCGAATGCAGGAAGGAATGGCATTACAAGCACAACTGCCCATAACTTAGGAAGAATGAGAATGGCAATAATAATAATGGCCATAACAACAACAACAATGGCAACAACAACAATAATGGTAATGGCAAAGGTAATGGTGGCAACAACAACAATGGTGTGAAGAGCCTTCGTCATTGGCTCAGGTGAGGCTTAAACAACCCTACGACTGTTACTGGTAAATTTTCTGTTAATGGGTGTTTTGCTACGGTACTATTCGATACTGGAGCCGATAGAAGTTTCGTGTCCTTAAAGTTTTGTAGTCTTTTAAGTGATACGCCCTCCGCCTTAGAATCTAAATACACCGTAGAATTAGCCGACGGTAAACAAATTCATGTAACGCATATCCTTAAAGACTGCAAGATAGAGCTTGCTGGTCATACTTTCTCTATAGATCTTATGCCTGTTACGCTGGGGAGTTTTGACGTAGTGATAGGCATGGATTGGCTCTCTAATAAGCAAGCGGAAGTCATATGCCAGGAGAAAATCATACGGATTCCTATTGGTGAAAAAAAACCTTACGGTCAGAGGTGATATGAGTGGTGCGGTGATAGGCATCATCTAGTACATGAAAGCACAAAAGTTATTGAGAAAATGTCGTTTAGCCATTACTCGTCACCGATAAACAACTAGAAGAAATGAAAATGGAGGACATTCCCGTAGTATGTGACTTTCCGGAGGTGTTTCTAGAGGATCTTCCTGGACTACCACCTCACCGCCAAGTGCAATTCCAGATCGAGTTGACTTCCGACTCAGCCCCGATTGCTAGGGCACCTTATCGATTAGCACCGAACGAACTACAGGAGTTGTCATCATAACTTCAGGAGCTTTTAGATAAGGGCTTTATTCGACCTAGCACATGTCAAAGCCTCAAGTCTCTCTTTTTCCTCTTGGCTATAACAAGACCATCGGTATTCTATCTCTTTCACCTCCAACTTCCTTATCTCTTGATCTAGCTCAGCAGTGTCCATGTCAAAGCCTTGCCTGAATAGCTGATCAATGATGTTATCCATTGACCTGCTATGTTCAGCATCAGCCTCCTTGACAAGGACAACTAGATCTTTCTCCTTCTCTCCCTTCTTCTTCTCCTTCTCTCCCTTCTTCTTCTTGTATGTGACATGAAAGTCTTTTTGACTTTCACTCACTTTTTCCAATTCAGCACTCTCCTTCTCCTTCTCCCTCTCAGTCTCCACCACCAACTCCCTCTCATATACTACCTCATCCTCAACTTCTTTCTTTTCACTTCCTCCTCCACTCTCTTTCTCTTAGCTTTCACTGAAGTCTCCCCCTTTTTGGTTGCATTGGTTGCAAGGGGTTGACTGTCAGAAAGCTTCTTCATCATCATTTGTAACTGAATCACCTGACCTCCTGATTGAATCAGGATGTACATGTGATGAGTGTGGCTCAGTGATCACATGTGCCCCTTGTTCTTGGTACTGGGGACTTCCTGCCTCCGGATTGGATCTATCATCGGCAGTTGCCTCTGGTGAGGACTTAGAGATGGTACCAACTTCTTCATGTTCATGTGCTGATATAGGGGAAGTGGCAGCCTCACCAGATTGTCCTGTCCCCTTTGCCACACTTGGAGATGAGACATTTGGGTTTCTTTTGTAGGGCTTTGAGGGGCGGTTGTAGTGGGAGATTGGGTTGAAGCAGTATGGACATGGGGAGATGTGTGCTTTTTAATGGCAACCTCCTCAAGTGAGAAAGGTTTCAGATGTGTGGCAGCCCCGGAAATGGTTGCATCAGGCTCCTGTAGAGAGGATGCCTGTGCGGTTGTGGTTGGTGGAGTCATGGTAATTGCTGGGAGAATCATGCCAGCAATTACTTCCTGCCTTTGTTGTGCAGGGGCATCCTCAGGGGACTCATCTCCCTGAGTAGCCTTTTTGGGTTTCTTTTGTTTGGGTTTGGTGGAGACTTTGGATTTTGAGGTGGAGGCTGTGGGTTCCAGCTGCGTGGGTTTTCGTAGCTTGGCAGCCTTTTTCAATGTTTGGTCAGTGTTGTGCCTGGAGTATACCTCAGGCAATACAGCCATGGCAGGGACTCCAAGGCCAACAAGTCCCTCAGCATGTAGCTGGTTCTCTATTATGGCCATTATGAACCGTGGATATAGTATCCAACGGTTAGCAAAAGGTTTTGTGGCCATATCCTTAAGTTCCAAAAGATTATTTCAAAAAAAATTAAGTTTTGTTTCTCGAGGATAGAGAATAATACCTGCTGCCACCTTGATGACATTTGGTCCCATGAAGAGGTCTTTAGGGCTAAGCAAACATTCACCATGTGGAATATAAGGCGTTCGGCATCATGGAAATGTTTCTTGAGCAGGGTAGAGGCATGAAGGTCACCCTGATAGTCATGGTGTGCAAAGGAAAGATCAGTGGTGCCTTTTGGATATTCGATTGGAAGGTGACATCATCCAATTTTAGGGTTTGGCGGATGATTGCCGGATTGATAACCACCTTCTGGTTGTTGATGAATGACTGGAGAGAGACCTCGGTGTCGTTCTCTCCAGTAAGGGTGACGTTCGTCCAGAACTGTGTATGGAATCAGCATATATTGTGGGATTGAGGAGGAAGGCCGTTTAGTAAGGAGAATCGACCATGAGATCTATGGCGTTATGAAACTTGGTCCAAAATGGGGATTTGGTAAGGTAGGCAACACAGTTGTGTCTTGGCTTGATTTGCATTGTCACCATTAATGGTGTGAGAGAGGTTTTAGAGTTTTTGAAATAATAGGTTATAAGAGAATGAAAAAATCTGAAGGTAGGGTTGGGTATTTATAGGGTACGGATTGAAACGGCTGAAAGAAAACGGCTGAAAGAAAACGACTGAAGGTTTTGGTGTTAGTCATCAGTTGTTGAAACGACTGATGATATGGTTTTAACCTTCAGAGGTTATAAACATCTGAGGACTTGGTGTTAGTCATCAGTAGTTGAAACTACTGAGACCGTGGTTTTGTCCTTCAGATGTTGCAAACGACTGAAGACTTGTTGATAGTCATCAGTAGTTATAAACTACTGAAGACATGTTTTTCATCTTCAGACGTTGTAAACAACTGAAGACTTGGTATTAGTCATCAGTAGTTGTAAACTACTGACATCAGTAGTTGTAAACTACTGAAGACATGGTTTTGGCTTTAGTTGTTGTAAACAACTGAGGACTTGGTGTTAGTCATCAGTAGTTGTAAAACTACTGAAGACATGGTTTTGTCCTTCAGTTGTTGGAAACAACTGAGGACTTGGTGTTAGTCATCAGTAGTTGTAAAACTACTGAAGACATGTTTTGTCCTTCAGTTGTTTGGTATGAAACAGCAGAAGAAATTAGCTGAAGAGTAAAAGTACTCATCAGCTGTTGTCATCAATTCATTTGTTTCATGCTGACCTCAACATTTACTCATCAGCTCTTTGGCTGACTTTCAGATGTTTCATTGGCCTTCAGCTCTTGTGAATATTTATTCCTCAGCTCTTGTGAACAAATGTTCATAAGACCTGATGAAAAGAATTATTCTTCAGAGCTTGTGAACACATTTTTTCTTCAGTACTTATATGTAAGATTACACATCAGTACTTGTGAACAAAATTTGTTCTTAAGTACTTATTTGCTTGAAAACTATACATCAGTAGGTATAACCACATCAGTAGTTGTAACTACATCAGTTGTTTTCAACAAATAATGTACTTCAGTACTTTGAAGCATTTTAGTCTTCAGTAGTTATGAAAAATGTTGAAGACTAAATTACTCATCAGTACTTATTTTTGACTTTTGCATACTAATGCTCAGCAGTACTTGTGAGCTGAGAGCATCAGTATTAGTCAAATTATTCTAGCTGTAGCATACCAAGCCTTAGTACCAGATTTTGAAATGTGGCACTATCTAAAGGCTTAGTAAATATGTCTGCAAGCTCATCAGCACTAGGCACAAACTTTGGATCAATCAGACCTTTTTCATAGCAATCCCTAATAAAATGATGTCTGATTTCAATATGTTTGATCCTAGAGTGCTAGACTGGATTTTTAACAATACAAAGAGCTGAAGCATTATCCATTAATAATGGAGTCTTAGTCTCTGTAATGCCATAATCCAAGAGTTGATTCTGAAGCCAGAGTACCTGGGATGTACAACTTGTAGCAGCAATGTACTCAGCTTCAGCAGTGGATGTAGCAATTGATGTTTGTTTCTTACTCTGCCAAGAAACTAAACAATTGCCTAGGAATTGACAACCACCAGAAGTGGATTTTCTGGTGACTTTGCATCCTGCATAGTCACTATCAGAGAAAGCAACTAATTTGAAAGAATGCTCAGTAGAATACCAAAGACCTAGAGATTAGGTACCTTGCAAATATCTAAAGATCCTTTTGACTGCAATCAAATGGGATTCTTTAGGTGCAGCCTAAAATCTAGCACAGGCACATGTTGCAAACATAATGTCTGGTCTAGAAGCTGTAAGGTACATCAAGGACCCAATCATACATCTATAAAGAGTTTCATCAACCGCTTTACCTTTCTGATCAACATCCAGTTGTGTGGTGCTGCTCATGGGACTAGAACAGGGCTTACAGTTTTGTAAATCAAACTTATTTAACAACTCTTTTGTATATTTGGACTGATGAATGAAGCTTCCATCAGCCCTTTGTTTGATTTGCAACCCTAGAAAGAACTGTAATTCTCCCATAGCACTCATTTCAAACTTTTGCTTCATTAGTTTAGTGAATTCATCACACAACTGTGGATCAGAGGATGTAAAAATTATATCATCAACATAAATTTGAACAAGTAGCTTATGCTGTCTCACATTCTTAATGAATAAAGTTTTATCAATGGAGCCTCTACTAAAATTATTCTGTAGAAGAAAATTAGATAATGTTTCATACCAGGCTCTAGGAGCTTGTTTCAACCCATAAAGAGCCTTATCAAGCTTATACACCCAATCAGGATGTTTATTATCCTCAAAGCCTGGTGGTTGACACACATAAACTTCTTCTTTTATTTTACCATATAAAAAGACACTTTTGACATCCATTTGAAAAACTTTAAGATTGTGAAAGGCAGCATAAGCTAAGAACAATCTAATTGCCTCCAGTCTGGCTACAGGGGCAAAGGTTTCATCATAATCAATACCTTCTTCTTGTGCAAACCCTGTACAACCAGCCTGGCCTTGTTCTTAACAATTTGGCCCTTTTCATCTGTTTTATTCCTAAACACCCATTTAGTGCCTATTGCACACTTACCTTGGGGTAAAGGAACAAGCTCCCATACTTGCTGCTTTTTGAACTGAAGAAGCTCAAGTTGCATTGCTTCAACCCATCCACTGTCTCTTAGTGTAACATGATAATTCTTTGGCTCTTGCTGACTGATGAAGAGAGCATAGAAGCAGAAATTGGACAATTGACTCCTGGTTGAAACTCCAGCATTGATATCACCAATGATTTGAGACATTGGGTGATTCTTCAGCTCTTGATAGACAAAAAGATCAGTGCAAGTGTTTGTATGACCTTCAGCAGCAACATATGGTGATGTGGATTCTTGAAGCCAAGTAGGAGATGGTAACTCAAATGAAGTAGAGGATTCAGAAATCTCATCAGCATTTGTTGTGGATGGAGCTGCTGAAGCTACAAGAGCATCAGGTTTAGTTGACTCAGGCAGGTGGTCACTAAACCTGAAAAGGTGAGTACTGGCTACATCATCATCAGTACCACCAGGTGGAGAACTGTTGACAGGAACAACAGCTGGAGGTTGATAAGGAACATATTGTAGTATGTCCAGATCAAATAACTCCACAGGGTTTTATGGAATCTTGTCCTTTGGAGATTCATTAAACTTCACATGCAAAGTCTCTTTAACCATCTTTGTTCTGCAGTTGAAAACTCTGTATGCCTTGCAAGTTGATGAATAACCAACAAAATACCCTGCATCCACCTTTGATGCAAACTTCTGGAATGGATTGCTTGTGTTGAGAATGAAACAAGGACACCCAAAGGCTCTAAAGAAGGAAATCAAAGGGGCCAAATGATGAAGTACTTCATAAGGAGTCTTCATCAACATCTGATTCACTAATACTTTATTCTGCACATAGCAAGCTGTGTTGACAGCTTCAGCCCAAAAGGTCAGTGGCAATCCTGAGTCAGCCAGCATTGACCTTGCAGCTTCAATGAGGGTCCTGTTCTTTCTCTCTACCACTCCATTTTGTTCAGGAGTTCTTGGAATGCTGAACTGCCTTTTGATTCCCTTTGACAGATAGAAGTCATCAAGTGTGTGATTTCTAAACTCTGTGCCATTATCACTCCTCACACACTTGACTGGAAGGGAATACTGCTTCTCCACATATAACACAAAGTTCATTATAACTTTTGCAGCTTCATCTTTGGAGTGCAAGAAGAAAGTCCATACAAATCTGGAGTAATCATCCACAATTACCAGACAGTATTTCTTCTTTGCCATGCTTATCACTCTGACAGGACCAAAAAGATCCATGTGCAAAAGTTGCAGGAAGGCATTGGACTTTGGTTCTTCTATTGGAGGGAATGAGACTTTGTGTTGTTTTCCCTTGAAATAAGCAGTGCAGTTGTCTTCACATTTGAACTCCTTCAAAGGCAACCCTCTTACTAAACCATGGTGTATCAGCTGATTCATGTTTTTGAGATTCACATGACCCAGCCTTCTATGCCATAGAGTAGATTCTTGAGGAGAAGCCTTGGAGAATAGGCAAGGATGGCCTTTTAGATCAATTTTCTTTGAAAGATCTAAGGCATATACTCTTCCTGTCCTGTTGGCCTTCAGGCGAGTATATTCATCCAACACCTTGTCAATCAAACTCAGAACTTTGGATGACAGAATCCGACAGTTCTGGCTGGTGAAAAGGGCAACATGGCCTTTATCACACATTTGACTGACACTCAAGAGATTGTACTTGATATTCTCTACATGGTTAACATCATCAAACCTTATTTCCCCATTGGAAACAAAGCCTTTGCCGATGATGTAACCTTTTGCATCATTGCTAAAGGAAACAAACCCCTTCTTTCCTTGAGAGTAGTCATTAAGAAGTGAGCTGCTTCCTGTCATATGCATGGATCCTCCACTGTCTACATACCAGATGCTTCTTTGGCATGTTGAAGAACCCTGCATTCATCACAACAAGTTAGTTAGTTTTGAGACCCAAACCTTTTTGGTTTTAGGTCCGTTCTCATCAACAGATGTGACACTAACTGGTTTGTTGTGTGTGACAGCCTGAGGTGAAGGAGATGGTGTAGAAGAGGAATCCTTTGGCTTGGATTTCCTTTTCTGTGGTTTCAGCACAGGAGCATCTAATTGGTTGACTCTTCCCATTAGATGTTGAACCATCATAACAATCTATGTCTGATTTTGTGATAAAGCCTTTAGCTCATCAGACACATTAGTGCTTGCTTGTGATGGATTCCTGTGTTGCACCATCTTCTTTTGAGCAACCTCAGCTGTTTTCTGATTAACCCCATCCTTTTTTGGATTTCTTCTTAGACTTAGGGGTTTCAGGTTTTGATGTTGCTGGTACAAACTTGGTCTCAAACTCAGTTCTCATTACATTCATTTTCTCTTTAATTTTCTCCTTTTGTTTGAGTTTGGAGCCCTTTTTGTACCAGCAATCATCAGTAAGATGATTGAACAAGCCACATATTTCACATGGCTTCTTCTTCATCTTTAGTTGATCATCTACTGAAGAAGATGAAACTACTGAAGAATTGTTCTTCAGCAATTTGCTATCAGTACTTGCACTTTTTTTCCTTGCAGTACTTGCTTTCCTGATATCTTCTTCAGTAGTTTTCAAACCCTTTCTACTTGTAGTTTTCTTCCCTTCAGTACTGGCAGTAGTTGGGGTTTGAACTTCAGGTGTTATCACTTGCTCTCCAGTACGCTCAGTACTTTTAGAGACAACACCTAAGTTGATCAACTTTTTGATCATGTGACAGTCAGCATTTGAACCATCAGCTGTTGTGGCATCAGCTGATTGGTTTTGTGAGGAGTTAATGTTGTCTTCCTCTGATGGTGCTGTATCAGATAGTAGGTCACATGATGAGAAGGATTGGTTATTGCTTTCTCCATCAGATTCTACTTCTGCTCTAGAAGTAAAATCTGTTGGAGGAGCAGTGTGATTATAACCAATGCCAAACTTCACATTGGAAGCTGATTGCTTACTCAGAAGCATTTCAAAACCCTTGCAGGATTGCACCCAACGATCACACTCTACCTGGGTAGCTACAAATGTTTCCTTGAGGTCTCTGTACTTCTCTAGAAGTACCTCTTCCCTAACCTTATCATCTTTGATTTGGCATTTTAGTTTATAAATCTCATCATTTTTATCATTAAGCACAGACTCAAGTTCAGCTTTTCTTTTGGAAAGGGTTTGCTCTAGCTCAAGATTTTTATCAATTAAAGCCACATTTGCTTCTCTAATAGATGCAAATGTTGCTATGCAAGATTCAGAACATAGCTTGGCTTTGGCCTCAGAAGATACCTATGATGAAGCATTGGAGGATGACCCATCAGCAGACTCCAGGGCCATGAGAGCAAGGTTCCCAAAAGGATGATCACCACCATGTTGACCAGCACCAGGAAACAGTTGTTCATGACCAGATAAATCATCTGATAAACTGCTCTAGTCAACAACTCCTGGGGTGAAGAAGCTGTGTTGTTGAGGTTGGGTTTGATGATAAGATTGAGAAGGTTGAGGCTCAGGGAGAGCATGTGGTTGCTGAGCAGTGGGTGCTTGAACTTGACTTGACTGAGGCATGTAGTAGCAGGGGTATGGGTATGGCATATGACCCTGAGGCACAAAGTATGCAGGTGATGCCTGAGCTGGTGATGGATGACCAGAACTGGTGGTATGTTGCCCTTTGTGCTGTGAGCTATTGCTTGGAAAAGTCACAAAAGGTGCAGAGGAGTTAGATCCAGATGATCTACACTCTCTAGCAAAGTGTCCAAGCCTATGGCACTTGTGACACCTCAACTTGCTCTTGTCAAAACCAACTTTGGTTTTGCCAGAGAGACCAGGAAATTTCCTGCTAGTTCTCTTGTAGAACTTTTGAGATCTAATATTTATCATTACTATTTGACTCAAAATATCCATCTCTTCCAGATCATCATTGGAATGCCCTTCAAATCCTCCATCAGAAAGCACAGGTTATCACTGCTACCTCCTGAACTACCATCAACACCAACAAAAGCATGTTCAGAGTTGGTAGAGAAATCAATATGCTCATCATAGGCACTCTCTGATGCAGCATATTCTGACTCCTGACCTATCAGTGCAGTATTGCCTGATACAAAGTCATCAGTGAGCTTACCAGATGATGAAAACTTTCTTTTTTGTTCTATCTCTCTTTCAAATGTAAGCAGTTTCCCATGAAGTTGGGTGAGAGATAGAGTACTCAGATTTGCACTAGAGCGTAAGACAATAGTGTATGTGTCCCATCTCTCAGGCAATGATCTGAGGAATCGGTTGTTCATCTGGCTGTTTGAATACTCTTGTTTAACCATTTTCAGTTCAGAGATCAAACAAGAGAATCGCTCAAACTGTTAAGTCAGAGTCTCACCCTTCCTATGAGAGAATGTCTCATATTATTGGGTGAGGATTTCCCTAGTGTTTGCTAAGACCTCATCAGTTCCTCCGAATTGTTCCTTCAGAGCAACCCAGAGATCATGAGCAGTTTCATGATGCATAAGCCCTGAATACCATGGGCTTTAGCATCAATTTCAAACAGTTTTAGATCTTCATCCGAATATTGATCAGGTTTCTTCGGAACCTGCTCAATTGATTCAGGAACGCTCACCATAGGCTTGTATGGTCCATGTACCACTGACTTCCAACAACCAGCACTGTTGATAGACAAGTGATGGAGCATACGACGTTGCCATATGTTATACTCACTCCTCACAAGCATCGGAGGCTTTGTTGAGGAGCCAGTATTATGAGGATCATTAGTTGGTGTCGCCATCTCAGACTTCAAGTAAATTCAAAGTAAACAAAACAAATCTAGCTCAAAACCACGAGAACCTCAAGTTTAATGGCCAGAAACAGCAGAAACTCAATCTCTATAACCAATTCTTGCAAATTTGCTAATTCGATCAAACGTAGATAGCAAAAGAGCAGTTTCAATGATCAATCGTTAAATCGATCAATGATTAACCTGCTCTGATACCATTTGAAAGGATCTCAGCCTCTAGTTTGATCAATTAGGTTGTATTCGCAGCGGATTTAGCACAAGAATTAACAAATCCAAACAAGAACACAAGAGATATATCAATGTAACAGTAGGTTATAGAGAAAGAGAGGAATTCTGCAAAAAGGTGTTTTCTATTAGATCACACGCTTCGGCAAGGATTACAATTAGGTCATCTTCCTTTTATAGGAAGAATGACGTCAGCTGATGTTACTTGATAGTGACATCAAACCGTTATTTTAACAAACTATTGAAACTACCTTAACTACTGAAGATGTCAACAGCTGACATCTCCTTACAAAATGCTAAGTGTTAAACTTATTACAACAGCTGAAAAGAAACTACTGAAAACTACAACGACTGAAGAACATACTCTTCAGTCGTTTTACAAACTACTGAAATAGAAAATACAACTACGATAAGAAAAAGCTGAAAGGAAAACCATCACAATAACTGAAGAATACTTCTTCAGCTGTTGTGACAAACTCTGAAGCTTCAGCACTTGTCTTCAGACTTTAACTTCAGATGTTTCATCAGCTGATGACTTCAGTAGTTGTCATCAGCTAATGTCTTCAGTCTTTGTCTTCAGTCTTTGTACTTCAGCTGTTGATCTTCAGTACTTTGATCTTCAGTTGATAGTCTTCAGTACTTGAGTCATCAGTACTTGAGTCTTCAGTACTTGAGTCTTCAGTACTTTAGTCTTCAGTACTTGAGTCTTCAGTACTTGAGTCTTCAGTACTTGAGTCTTCAGCTGATGTTCTTCAGTACTTTGATCTTCAGCTGTTGAGGCTTTCAGACTTTGTCAAACAGCTGATGATGCTTTCAGCAGTTGTTGTGATGTCTTATGGGACTTAGAGGTTTTCTGATCTGGCTAATTGGTTCTTTTGGTCCAACATTTGATGATCATGTATGATGTTGAATGTGGATTAGTAACTAGGACATTATGCTTGGGACTAGAAATTGATCATCTTGGTGAATGTTGAATGCAATGGACATGTTGAATGTGTTGTTGGTCAATATGGATGATTAATTGATACATTATCTGTTTTGGCATGTTTATGATAATTCATAGTTATGGGTCATATGAGTAGGTTATGCATGATTTGATCTTGTATGATATATGATTATGTTTATTTAAATGGTTTACAACACATAATGTCACCAACGGGTCAAACAGGTCAACTAGGTCAAACGTGTTGTTTTCTGAAACCTTGAGTCTTTGGTTTTAGTGTATTTGGGGTTTCACATGTTCTCTGTTTACATGTACTCATGTACTTACATGATCTAGGTAACCTTTAAAGGTTGTCTGTCCACTCTTTTCTTCCAAGTAAACTCTAAGTACTCATTACGCATATCAGGTGAGTTCATGCCCCACGCTGTATTTAATCTCTTTTGGGGGAGATAGCATACTGGTAATCTCGCAAACGCTTCATATATTTAAGTTGTGTATAATATTAATATATTGTTGTTTACCATGGAAAAGTCCTCACACTTTCGAATTGTTAATATTGAATAGCGGGGAAACTTGGGTAGTACTACTGGGTCTAACGAGCCCCACATGTGTGACTCGAGGTCAACCGAGTGCAATTTGTCTATGAACATTTGTCACGACCTGGTAAGTAGTGGCAGGAGGCAAAAACTATCACAGTCAGCTTCAATTGCGAAATCACTATGAATTAATATTTATTGTTAATAGACTAGCTATCTGTTACAATACGCTGCTTATATATCTCACAACTGTTAAACTATTTATGTTTAAGCGCCAACTCTTGTACTCACCAACCATTGTGTGACATTTTAGTATGCTATTCTCAGGTCGATAACTCAGCTTGCCAGTAGGAGCACAGCACGGGTCCAGCATGCATTCTAAGGCTTTAATTTTAAACACATTTGTTTATCTTTACATTATGGGTTTCAAGCATTTGGTTGGCACATGTTTTGCATTATTATACATTTTTATATTTTGGGTTTGTCTTGTTTACAAAACGCTTCCGCATGGTTTTAAAGTTTGAACTTTGGTTGGTTTTATTTTAAACATGGCATATATAGTCGTTCTGAGTAACTAGTGACTATGATCTTGGTTTGTTCACACGCCTCGCGGTAAAACTCCGCACGTGGAATTTGAGGTGTGACACACTCCAGTCGGCCGAATGGCCTCCAGTCGGTCGCCTAGCCCTAACTGATGCAGAATGTAGTTCATCCCGAACCCAATCTGCCATTTCGACCTCCAAGCTCATCCAAACCCATTCTAAGCCCAAATCAACCATCCTAAACCTTAGGAATGCATACTACAACACCATTCAAGCACACACAAGCCCGGAAACAAACTCCAAACGCATCATACACAATCACACCCAAATGGGTCAAACACACACACATACAAAAACGGGTTTACTATGTGTTCCAGACCCAAATCAATTGAAAACAAGTAAAATAGGGGTCCTAGAACTCACACAAACTACAAGAAGAAGAGCTTCGTCTAGACCCGCTACACGACGATTTTGCACACTTGAATCCACTCGAACCAACCCTTTTTCTCTCTTTTCTTCCTTTTCTCTCTTCTTGCTGAATTTTGGAGATGTGGGGAGGGTGTGGGCTGCCCTCCCCTCTTATTCTCCCTCTCTTCCGAACATTCTCGCGTTTTGGCAAGTTTGGTCCCCCAACTTTGAACTTTATTCTTTTTTTTCTTCTTTGTCGGCTTCAAGGAAAATATCTGGGTGTTACAAGCCCACCCCCCTTATATAGGTTTCGTCCCCGAAACCTGTCATTCCTCGAACAAGCGTGGGTAATGCTATCTCATTTCTTTTTCGGTCTCCCACGTGACTCGGATCCCTTCCTGTGCTTCCACTGTACACGCACAAGAGGAACCACTTTATTTCTCAGCCTCTTCTCTTTTCGATCGATGATTGCCACTGGTTGCTCCACATAATTGAGCTGTTCGTCTACTTTGATGTCCTCCAGTGGAACAATCATATCTTCATCCGCCAAATACTTCCTTAGATGAGATACGTGAAATGTTGGGTGAATTCCACTTAACTCATCTGGTAACTCCAATCTATAGGCCACCTCTCCTACTCGAGTAATGATTCGGAAATGGCCTATGTATCTCGGGCTCAACTTGCCCCGCTTTCTGAACTGAATGATACCCTTCTAAGGTGAGACCTTCAACATAACCCGGTCACCCACCTGGAACTCAATCGGTCTGCGTCGTTTATCAGCATACGACTTCTGTCTATCTTTGGCTGCCTTCAGGAAGGCCTTGATCTTTTCAAGCTTTTCGGTCGTAGCCTCAATCACCTCGACGCTCCTTAACTCTTTATGACCAATATCACCCCAACAACAGGCGTCCTGCATCTCCTACCGTATAGCATCTCATAAGGTGGCATACCAATGCTGGCATGATAGCTGTTGTTGTATGAGAATTCAGCTAACGGTAAGTGGTCATCCCAACTTCCCCCAAAATCAATCACATATGCCCGGAGCATGTCCTCTAATGTCTTAATAGTCCTTTCTGACTGACTATCTGTAGGATTCTGTGTGCCCAGACACTTAGAATATTAATGTGGTTAGTACGTTATGATCCAAGTCGGGTTATACCCAATAACAAGCTTAGCAAATGCCAATTAATATTTAATTGATGATATGATCATGCAATTAAATATTTACATCAATTTAGAAAATGGGTTTTCTAAATAAATTGCATATGAGATGGAACAATTTATGGGGATATTTTGTTCATGAATATTATTTGTAAAGTTATCTAAATAGGTTAGATAACATCAAATTAAATAAAAGAGTGTATAACTTATACAATTAAATGGTTAATTGTATAAATTATCAAGTGACTTGTTAAATACATTGTGTGTTTGTTTAAGAGGGAAAATCAGCTTTGAATCTTTTTTATTTGGCCGCCCAAAACAAGGTGATTGGCTACTTTTCTTCCTTGAAAACACACACATTAAACTTGTAAAAGACTCTATGTTCACCTCTCATAACTCATGCAAGAAACAACCAAAACTTGAACTCTTTCTCTCTCTCAAAACTCTCGGATTTTCAGCAGAAAGGGAAGGAGATTTTTCGGTTTTGTTGGTGTTTTTCTTCCTAACTAGAGTGGTGTTTGCACACAAGCTTGGGGTATACAAGCTTGAGGGGTCCTATTTTGGAGCCTTGGCCGTTTTGTGACATCCAATCTCATCTACAAAGCTGCTGAAAGGCCACGGTTTTGGAAGGTGTTTTGGCAGCTCATATCTTGGTGTTTTGGTGTCCAAATCCAAGCAAGTGTGAGGCTAACTTGGAGCTTTGTGGGAGCCAACGTTCAAAGACATCCAACCTTCAAGTTTTGGCCATCTTGGAGCATCTAACACCTCCTCCTTTGGTCGTTTTCTTGCTGCTCAAAGAGGTAGAAATCACAGCTCATTGTGGCTGTGATTTTATGTAGTTTTACATCTCATATAGCTTGTCCATTCACATATTAAAGATCCTATTGTTTTGGGTTTTGTTTTTCATCTTAAAACTATATTTAGAACACAAATTTTTCAGATTATAAACATGTTATAATCCTTTACATCCGCTGCTTTTTCTGAAAGTTTAAAAGGTTAAACTATGTTTTAGTGTTCTAACACACCCAACAATGGCATCAAGAGCCGGTTATGTGGATGACTTGCTTGTTTTATCTTTTGAAATTGGTTTTAAAAGATGTTATTAGACATGTTATAGGCTGTTTTTGGGCTGGAATATTATGTCTTGTTGAAACCCCAACTTTCAAGGTTACATTACACATGCTTGTGATTAAACCTTGAAAGATATGTATGTTGATATATTGATTGTTTGGACAATATTTAAAACCCAAGTTTCAGTTTATGTTGGCTGAAATTTGAAGGTTTTAAGTGGGGTTTCATTATATATTTTGATGATTTGATCATTGGATGTTTTAGTGCATAACCTAGCCATTGACCTTGTGATTGTTTGGATATTTGTGATGGTTGTATTCATTCATTCAATTGGGTTGTATTATTTGTTATTTGTGCTTTGTTTCAAATGTAATTTATTTATTATTGGGTTGTAATAAATAGATTAGGTGTATTTTCATTTTACTAGATATCTTGTACTAGGACTTTATATCTTGTAATATGAAGACATACACATTGGAAGCACAAAAGAGAAGACACAAGAAACATGGAGCATTTGGATGCGGTTTCTAGTGGGAGGTTCTGGAACTTTTATGATGAGTTTGACCCTTAGAAAGACCAAATGACAACACTTGTGATGGCAAACAAGTGTTGTCAACATAAGGGCTATGGTTATGCACATGTAATTGTTAATGATTGTGCTTGTTTGGTTGTTTGTTGTATGATTGTTATTTGATTTGGATATGCATAACAAACTAATTAACAAACTTAACAAGCTGAATTTTATGGTTCTTAATCATTAAGTGATTAATAAGAGATTATTAAAAGGATTAATGATTTAATAAAAGAGGTTTTATTAAAAATGAACCATAGGATACCTTGTATTTGAAAGCATGCAAATACAAGGTAAATAGAGTTTTCAAACTAGAATCAATGAAAACTAAAAGTCCCTTTCAAACAAGTTTAACACCATCCTTTTGCATAACACTTAAGTCATTTGGAAACTCTTAATGGGATAAAGGTCACCTAACCATTTTGAGGGAACTTATGACTTAAGGTGGGAATACCACATTGGTGGGATAAAGGTCACCTAACCACTTGTGTTGGTAAACTCACATGTGTGTGCAAGTAGGGTAACTTGATTTGCAAACCATGTTGAATGGATCACCTAAAATATGGTTTCCAAATGGTGTTGATGGGATTAACATGCCGACTTTGCATATGATGTTTAAAGTCGATCCCATACCGCTAGAAGTTGCAAAAGGTTGCAATTGTCAAATGTTGACTACCTTGTTAATTTGAATAATGGGATAAAGGTCACCTAACCATTATTAGAATGTAACGTTGGATTCTAGATTTTAATTATTAATTGTGTATGAGACATAAAGGGTATTAATAATTAAAATGAAATTTTTTCAGAAATACTAAAAAGAACTTTGTAAAAATTTGTAGAATGGCCGCAAACAATAATGCTACCACCCCGACCGTCCATACCCTATCACTGAGAACTATTTTAGAGAGGGATCGTCTGTACCATAATAACCTTATGGACTGGTCTCGAAACTTGAGAATTGTTCTCAAGCAAGAGCAAAGGCAAATGTCCTTGACGATCCTATTCCTAACCAACCCGACCCCGACGATGTTTAGGCCGCCTCGAGAGGCTTAGCTGTCCTGTCTCAAAGGAGTTGGCCAAGGATTTGATCCTTAATGGCCTAACTAAAAGTTTTAGACATTCATAATGAATTACAATATGAATGGATAGGACAAGAGCATTGGTGAGTTTCGTGCAATGCTCACAACAGCTAAGGCAGGGATGGGTAGAAAGGTTCTACCTATACTCTAGATCAATAAGGGAGGCATTGGAAAGGCCATTCCCGATCCCAAGGCAAATGTTGCCAAAGGAGAGGGGCACATCAAAGGCAAAGGGGAAGGGAAGATCAAAGCGGAACCTCCAAAACCTAAGCTTATGAAGCCTAAGGTAACCGAAAACGATCCATGCTTTGAGTATGGTGAGATAGGTCATTTGAAAGGGGATTGTCCAACCTATCTCAATGAGTTGAGAAATAAGAGGGATGCTGGGCAAACCTCAAGCACAACTTTCATAATCCATATTGACTTAAATGTTATTTCCTCAAAGCACATGGGTAATTGGATACCACATGTGGAACTCACTATTGCAATTTGTTGCAAGGGTTCAAAAGAAATAAGCACTTTAAGAAAGGAGACTATGTTTTGAAACTTTCAAAAGGTTTGGAAGTTGTTCTTCAAAACTTGTTATATGCTCCTAGTTTGACTAGGAACATGATTTAAGTTTCCCTTTTAAAACGATATGGTTATGATTTAAAGTTGGTAAATGATGGTATTTATATTTATATGGATGATGTACATTATTTCAAGGCTATGCCTTCTAATGATGTTGATGAATTGGTTCGTGATGATTCGTCCTATAATAAAACATTATACCCATCATACACTAAGAGACTTAAAATGGTTTAAGTGACTCTTATTCTTGTCATTATCATCTTGGTTACATAAACAAGAATCGGATTTAAACACTTTAAAAGAATGGTCTTTTGAAAACAAATGAAAATTGTTCATTTGATAAGTATGAATCTTGTTTACAAGGTAAGATGACCAACACGCCCTTTAGTGGTACTAATGAGAGGGCAAAAGACTTATTAGGAGTCATACATTTGGATGTATGTGGTCCTTTTAAGAGAATGACAAGGTATGGTGAAACTTACTTCATTACCTTAACCGACGATTATAGTCACCATGGTTATGTGTACTTGATGGCACATAAACATGAAGAATTTGAAATGTTCAAAAACTTCAAGAATGAAGTAGGAAATCAACTCGATAGAACTACCAAAGTTCTCTGTTTAGATAGAGAAGGTGAATACCTAAGTGAGACTTTTAGGGATCATCTAGGAAGTTGTAAGATTGTCTCACAACTTACTCCTCACAGAACACCATAACATAATGGTGTGTCTGAAAGGAGATCGAACCCTATTGGATATAGTTCGACCTATGATGGCTATAAGCTCACTACCTCTATAATTTTGGGGTTTCGCACTACTCTCCGCGGCTCATAATTTGAATATGGTCCAAACCAAGAAAGTGGATTCGACGCCTTTTGAAATATGAAATGGAATAGTTCCATCGCTATCATATTTAAAATTATGGGTTATGAAGCTTATGTTAAGCTTAACACCCAAACCAACTGAAAGTCGATTCACTAAGTGTATATTTGTTGGATATCCAAAAGGACTGTATAGGATACTACTTCTTTGATCCAACAGAGCAAAAGGTATTCATTGCTCAAAAGGCAAAGTTCTTGGAAGCCAAGTTCCTTATGGAAGGAATGACGCATAGAACAGTGGAATTTGATGAGGATCAAGATCCACAAGCCGATACACGTTTGGTTGACACTAGCAATCAACAAGAGGTTGTTGATCATGATCAAGAGGTTGATCAATACACACAAAACGTTCGCAGATCTGGTAAAGTTAGCATTCCACATGAAAGATATGGATTTTTCATAGATGGATGCTACGTTGTTGACTCCGAAGAGCCAACTACATACCATGATGCAATGTCCAATTCGGATTGTGGCATGTGGCTAGGAGCCATGAACGTAGAGATGCAATCCATGTATGACAACCAAGTTTGGGAATTGGTTGACTCTTCACTTAACTCCAAACCGGTTGGATGCAAGTGGGTTTTCAAGAAGAAAACTGACATGCATGGAAACTTGGATACTTACAAGGCAAGACTTGTAGCAAAAGGTTTCACTCTAAGTCAAAGGGTTGATTATGATGAAACCTTCTTGCCAATGGCAATGCTAAAGTCTATCAGAATATTGTTTGCCATAACTACTCATTATGATAATGAGATTTGGCAAATGGATGTCAAAACCACTTTTCTTAATGGACATATCGAAGTGACTGTCCATATGGTTCAGCCTGAAGGTTTTGTCGATCCAAATCATCCTGATAAAGTATGCAAGTTAAAGATATCAGTCTATGGATTGAGACAAGCATCGAGAAGTTGGAATCAACGTTTTGATGAAAAGATCAAGAATTGGGTTTCATCAAGAAAAAACCAAGAACGCTGACGAGGATTGTGTGTATCAAGGGGCTAGTGGGAGTGTAATTACGTTCTTAGTATTGTATGTTGATGACATACTACACTTGGAAATTGTTTTCCAAAAGGGATCTCCGTGAAGCCGTCTATATTTTGGAAATAAAGATCTATAGGGATAGATCGAGGCGGTTGATAGGGTTAAACCAAAGTGCATACATTGATAAAATCTTAAAAAGGTTTAATATGGTAAACTCTAAGAAAGGTATAGTACCTATTCAAAGAGGGACAATATTGAGTGCATCTCAATGTCCAAGCTCAAAGGATGAGCAAGATCGCATGAAGGACATCCCATATGCGTCTGCTATAGGATCCATCATGTATGCGATAATATGCACTAGACTGGACATGTCATGCGCATTAAGCATGACAAGTAGATATCAGCAGAATCCAAGTAACAGCCATTGGATGGCTGTTGAAAGTATATTGGAATACCTTAGGAGGACTAAGGATAAGTTTCTAATATACGGATTTGATGAAGAGGAACTAGTTGTAAAGGGTTACACGGATGCTAGTTTCCAAACTGATCGAGATGATCCTCGATCACAATCGGGGTATGTCTCCATTATGAATAGGGTAGCATTGTCCACTACAGAATTCGAATACATAGCCGCCTCATTAGCAGCTTGGGAAGCTGCATGGATAAAAAGGTTTATCACCAATCTAAGGATGGTCTCTACCATTCAAGACCCCTTAGAAATCTTTTGTCATGACGAGGGTGCGATTGTTCAAATCAAGGAACCCCGTGCACATCAAAAGATTAGGTACAATGAGCGGAAATTCAACTACATAAGGGATGAAGTTGAAAAGGGAAAGATATGTATTCGCAAAGTTCACTTTGATCAAAACATTGCGGATCCACTCACGAAGCTCCTTGAAAGGGCAAAGCATGAAAGTCATACTTGTGCCTTAGGACTTCGATATTCTAGTGATTGGAATTGATCTGTTTAGTATTAATATTATTAATATGGAACAATTGTAATACTTAACTTATCTATGTATTTACGATATTTTAAGTGATGTTCCTTTTAGCATGTTTACATCCATGAATAATTTTATTATTCTAAATGTCCGTAGTCGGTCATATTTGTGGGAACAAATATGAATGTAAGACTATTATGAACTTGGATTGGTGGATATTTATAAGGCATGAATATAGAGCAATTGGTTGCTACCAAGGTTCATAGATATTTGTGCGATACAAATATTGGACTAACCCGCATCTCAAATCCTACTACATGGAATCTTATTGATTGATCATAAATAAATTTGAGTAAAGGCGAATATCATTTGGTATCCTTTGACCTGAGATACATATTGGGTTTTGATATTCACTAAGTATTATACCTTGAGCCTATTCTTTACTGTCCTGAAATAGTGGACAGTACATAAGGACATGTTCAGGTATAACACGAGGTGTTTGTGAGAAACGTATGTAGTCAAGATGGACTTTGTTCCTCTTATTCGTTGAGAGTTAGATGTCTAAGGCCTGATAAGTTAAATCAACAAGGAATGATCATTCTGTGTCCTTGGATTTGACATGACATCTGTAACAAAAGGATAGATGATTGATTCACCTAAATCATTTCAAGTAGGGTACTTGAACTTGATGATGTTATTGAATGGCTATAAGTCATGCGTATTAAGGGTAGTAAACCGTTATTAGGCGGTATTTACTGCTTGCATCAATCTTCTATAAATCTTGGGCAAGTAGGAGATTGTAGGATTCTGTGTGCCCAAGACACTTAGAATATTGATGTGGTTAGTACGTTATGATCCAAGTCGGGTTATACCCAATAACAAGCTTAGCAAACGCCAATTAATATTTAATTGATGATATGATCATGCAATTAAATATTTACACCAATTTAGAAAATGGGTTTTCTAAATAAATTGCATATGAGATGGAACAATTTATGGGGATATTTTGTTCATGAATATTATTTGTAAAGTTATCTAAATAGGTTAGATAACATCAAATTAAATAAAAGAGTGTATAACTTATACAATTAAATGGTTAATTGTATAAATTATCAAGTGACTTGTTTAATACATTGTGTGTTTGTTTAAGAGGGAAAATCAGCTTTGAATCTTTTTTATTTGGCCACCCAAAACAAGGTGATTGGCTACTTTTCTTCCTTGAAAACACACACACATTAAACTTGTAAAAGACTCTATGTTCACCTCTCATAACTCATGCAAGAAACAACCAAAACTTGAACTCTTTCTCTCTCTCAAAACTCTCGGATTTTCAGCAGAAAGGGAAGGAGATTTTTCGGTTTTGTTGGTGTTTTTCTTCCTAACTAGAGTGGCGTTTGCACACAAGCTTGGGGTATACAAGCTTGAGGGGTCCTATTTTGGAGCCTTGGCCGTTTTGTGACATCCAATCTCATCTACAAAGCTGCTGAAAGCCCACGGTTTTGGAAGGTGTTTTGGCAGCTCATATCTTGGTGTTTTGGTGTCCAAATCCAAGCAAGTGTGAGGCTAACTTGGAGCTTTGTGGGAGCCAACGTTCAAAGACATCCAACCTTCAAGTTTTGGCCATCTTGGAGCATCTAACACCTCCTCCTTTGGTCATTTTCTTGCTGCTCAAAGAGGTAGAAATCACAGCTCATTGTGGCTGTGATTTTATGTAGTTTTACATCTCATATAGCTTGTCCATTCACATATTAACGATCCTATTGTTTTGGGTTTTGTTTTTCATCTTAAAACTATATTTAGAACACAAATTTTTCAGATTATAAACATGTTATAATCCTTTACATCCGCTGCGTTTTCTGAAAGTTTAAAAGGTTAAACTATGTTTTAGTGTTCTAACAAACCCAACACTATCAGTCTGAGGATGATAAGCCGTGCTGATATGTAACCTCGTCCCTAAGGCGTCGTGGAATTCTTCCAGAATTTGGATGTAAACCGGGTGTCACGATCAGACACAATAGACATCGGCACACCATGACGAGTTACAATTTCCCTGATGAACAGATCAGCCAACCTCTCGGATGAATATGTCTCGCGAATCGGTAGGAAGTGAGCACTCTTCGTCAAGCGGTCAACAATCACCCATATAGCATCATACCCTTTCGGGGTACGTGGTAGCTTCGTAATGAAATCCATAGTGATGTGCTCCCACTTCCATTCCGGTATATCCAAAGGTTGGATCTTCCTATACGGCTTTTGGTGCTCGGCCTTCACTTGTAAACAAGTAAGGCATTTACTCACATACTCCACCACATCACGCTTCATACCTGGCCACCATAGTCTTTCTTCATGTCTTGATACATCTTTATAGCACCAGGATGAATAGAGTATCGAGTCTTATAAGCTTCGTCCATAATCTTCATGTGTAGATCCCCAAAACGAGAAATCCACATCTGCTCGAATCGGGTTTTAACACCAAGTGTGTTCTCACCCAATTCCGTAACCAGACCTCTCATCCTTTCAGAGTTAAGACAATCTTCTTTTAAGGCCTCATCTTGAAACTCTTTGACTTGTTTCATCACATCAGAGGTCATGATCAGCTGGTACGCCTTCACCCAAATCGGCTCGGGTCTTTCCTTTTAGCTAAGGGCATCCGCCACCACATTGGCTTTGCCCGGATGGTAATGGATCTCACAATCATAATCCTATATGAGCTCCAACCATCTTCTCTACCTCATGTTCAAGTCCTTCTGCTCAAAGAAGTACTTCAAGCTCTTGTGGTCAGTGAAAATAGTGCACTTCGTCCCGTAGAGATAGTGCCTCTAAATCTTTAGTGCAAAGACCACAGCTGCTAGCTCCAAGTCATGAGTAGGCTATTTAACCTCATGCACCTTCAACTGTCGGGATGCATAGGCTATAACCTTCCCTCTCTGTATTAACACGCACCCCAATCCCGAGTATGAGGCATCAGAATAAACCACCAGATCCTCACTTCCATCGGGTAAGGACAGAACGGGAGCTTGAGTCAATCTCATCTTCAATTCTTCGAACGCCTTCTCTTGGGCTTGACCCTATACAAATTTCACATCTTTCCGGGTCAACTTGGTTAGTGGAGAAGCGATCTTGGAAATGTCTTGGATGAATCTCCTGTAGTAGCCTGCCAAACCCAAGAAACTACGGATCTCGGATGGCATCTTTGGAGACTTCCATTGCATCACCGCTTCCACCTTTGCTGGATCCACCATAATCCCCTCTGGATTCACCACGTGACCTAAGAATTGAACTTCGCGCAACCAGAACGTGCACTTGGAGAACTTGGCATACAACTTCTCCCTTCTTAACGTCTCCAACACCTCTCGAATGTGACCAACATGCTCTATCTCGCTCTTTGAATAAATCAGGATATCATCAATAAACACAATCACTGATTTATCCAACATCGGCCGACACACTCGGTTCATCAGATCCATAAAAGCAGCTGGCGCATTGGTCAAACCAAAAGACATAACGAGGAACTCGTAATGACCGTAACGCGTACGAAAAGCTGTTTTAGGAATATCCTGCTCTTTCACCTTTAGCTGATGGTAGCCAGATCGAAGATCTATCCTTGAAAACCAACTAGCACCTTGAAGCTGATCAAAAAAATCATCAATCCTCGATAACGGATACCGATTCTTCACCATCAACTTGTTCAGCTCACGGTAGTCTATACACATCCTCATGCTACCGTCTTTCTTCTTGACGAATAAAACCGAAGCACCCCAAGGAGAGATACTCGGTCTAATAAACCCCTTATCAAGCAGCTCTTGCAATTGCTCCAATAACTCTTTCATCTCAGTCGGAGTCAAACGATACGGTGCCTTGGCAACAGGTTGGGCACCTGGTATCAGATCAATTTGAAACTCAATCTCTCGGTCAAGTGGCACTCCTGATAAGTCTTCTGGGAACACGTCTGGAAAGTCACACACAACCGGAACATCGGATAGTTGTGGTGTTGGCGTTTCCACATCCTTTACATAACACAAAGTAGGCGCTACATCCATGCCCTTATACACTTTCCCGCACCGCCATTGAGATTACTTTCAGGATCGTCGTGACCCGATCCCCATAAACAGTTACCGAATTCCCGTCAAGTGCTATCAAACGGATCATCTTCTTTTGACACACTATATTCGCCTCGAAGTCCGCCAACCAATCCATCCCAAGAACCAAATTGAAACCACCTAGGATCATCACAAACGGTTTAACAGGAAACTTATGACCTTCTAATTCCACATAACAATTCTCTATCATCTCAGAAATCCTGGTAGACTTACCTATGGCAGTTTCTACATCAAAAGGCGCGTCAACACGTCTACTACTAACAGGCGGTTTAACACAGAAAGCAGCAGAAACAAAACTTTTACTGGCACCCGAATCAAATAACACAGAAGCTAAAGTTTGGTTCACTAGAAACGTACCGGACATGACATCAGGGTCCGTCCTAGCTTCCTCCTGTGTCATAGTGAATGCCCTGGCACTCGCCCTCGGTCCTTCGTTTCCGTCTTCTTCACCCCGGAACCCTCAGCCCTAGGCTTCTTACAATCCTTAGTTACGTGGCCCTCCACGCCACAGTTAAAGCATCAGACCGCACGACAGTCTCTGGCTATATGCCCCAGCTTTGCACATCTGAAGCACACGTTCAACCCCAGTCTACATTCCCCACTATACTCTCTCCCACACTTACCGCACTTCTTCATACCCGCACCCGATGTGACCACACGGTGGTCATCCACCCATGCCTTCTTGTTACTCGTCAAGGCATTACCCCGACCAAACCTCTTCCCACTCCAGCTTCGAACACCACCACCCTTCCTACTACCTTCAGCCACCACCACTACAGCCCTTTCATCATACAGTCTCCCTGCCAAGTCCACCGCCGACCTAAACGTGCTCGTTCGGGCAGCGATCATATGCCTGTGAATACCGCTTGCAAACCCTGAATGTACCTCTTAATCTTCCGTGATAGAGGCGTCACCTGATCCGGCACCAGACGTGCCATCTCATTGAACTTCGTGGTGTACTGCTGATGCATCATGGTTCCCGCCTCCAGCTGCAGGAACTCCCTCTCAACCTTATCTATCTCCCGATGAGGACAGAACTCCTCAATAACCAACTTCTTTAGCTCAGGCCATCTTATCCTCCCCATTTCCCTGCTACCCTCGGCTTGGACTATATTGTCCCACCAGCACAGAGCCGAGTCCAGTAAAGAGTGGGCAGCAAACTTTACTTTCTGATCCTGCCGTCACTCGCTGATATTTAAAACAACCTCCATTTCTCTCACCCACCGGTGAGCAACAGCAGCAGTGCCGTTACCAACGAAAGCAGGGGGCTTGCACCATTGGAACGCCCCATAGTTACAGGCTCGTGCCGCCTCCGGTGCAGGCTCCTCTTCTTCCTCTTCTTCATCATCAGAAAGAACCGTTTTAGGCTCCGATTGCTCCTCTCTTCCTGAGGACCTATTCCTCTCTTTCCTTTCTCCATCTCTCATAGCATTAATCACTTCGGTCACTACAGACGGTAAGATTGTCTGCATGACCTGATGCACTTCTTTAACCACCGCCTCTTTCACTGAGGCCCTTAAATTTGCACTCTCATCACCACCCTCCGGATAGGGGGTCTCGGGTCCCTCAGGAACGACTTTCTCGACTCTAGGCCAGCCTCTTTTGGGCCGCAATGCAGCACCAAGTCCACCACGCGAGGCTTTGGATAATCTACCATCGGCCATTCTCTATCACACACTGAAAGATTCAAACACCAACACGGTCATTCAAGGGCATAGCTCAGTTTATGTCAAGTATAGTAAGTCCCTAATTACAGTGGCCAGTTGTGATTAGCCACTTACTTTACTCTTCGTACCTCGAGCATTACCTGTCCTGACTACATCAGTATCTAAATCTACCAGCAATATATAAACCACATAACATGCGCACATAATACCGGTTAACATTAAGAAAATACCTGATGGCACACAACTACTCAAACTGGCATCCCTTCCCTTTTCCGTCCCATTCTCAGTTTAAGTTAAGGTTTATTTTGAAAATTTACCCGTTTCACTTAAACTTTGGCTCTGATACCAACTTGTAAGGCCCCGTTCCCGGGCACCTCATAGTTGGTCATTCATCGCACTAAAACATATAATTTCATTAACTTAAACAAACATCACAGCGGAATCGATCAAAAGGACATCTCATTTCATCATAAAAGCTTTTGCAAGTTAATACATCGTTAATCAATTTCAAAATATATATTGTTGCATTACATCACAAAAGCATTATATAAATGGATGCCATCCAAAAGGGCTGAGTAGCCGCCCCGTGCCATCCTCAGCAACCTTACCTACCAACTGGAAACACATAAAAGGTCAGCGTTGCTGAGTGAGTTCTAGTTTTATAATAAAATATACTTTACTTTCATCAAAACCGTTTCTTTATTTTCATGCAATCATACATCATACGTACACATAGATAATATCATTATTATCTTCGTCATTCATTATCTTTTACTTCTATCTAGATCCTGTCAAACTTTACCCTCTTCATGGCACGCAGCCATGATTACGGAGGTCGAGTGACAAGGATCTCGTTTCATACTTTATCATTATATTTCTTTCGTTCATTACTTTCATTCGTTTATTCTTTACCTTTCATTCATTCATCGTACGTCTTTAACTTTCTTACTCTTTCATCTTTACCTATTTTCTTTCCATCAACCATAAACCTTACCTTTCTGTTTCGTGGTACTGGACCTAGGCCTATCATAGACTTTTTATAACGGTGCATCGCACCTCCTGGCCACAGTACCTAAGGTAAAGTTTAGGTGTACCATTGCCATATGCAATATCCTTCTGTATCCTGGTATTGGACCTAGGCCTATCATAGACCTCCTATAACAGTGCACCGCACCTCCTGGCCACAGTACCTAGGATATGCAGCAATGATTCTATACAAATGGTTAATCATAATGTCAAGCTTTACCCTCTTCGTGGCACACATCCACGATTACTGAGGTCGAAAGACAAGGATTCCATTTCGAGTCTGTTGTAACAACAAGGTCGCTCACCTCTAATATTTGCTTGCAAGCCTTTCTTACTCTTATTCTTTATTAATGCATGCATTCATTCATCATGTTCCTCTTTCATTATCTTTCACTTTACGTTACATAGTACTTTTCATTCATTCATTAACGTAACACGTAAAGCCACTAGAAAGATAAACATACATCATAATAAGGAACGTCAACATATACTATAGCATCACTATACATGGCATCATCATACATATATAACATACATCGTGCAAAAACATACAACGTCATCATGCCCAACATACCCACTAAGATCCCAACGGTCATCTTACATGTATCTACGGGAACTACCACGTCAAAACTTACATCTGCACTTTCCCCCGAAAGTCGGTACTTTAACTATGTTCCTCCTCGGGTACAATAGCCCTATTTGGGCGTATGGACACCCTTCAGTCGCACAGCCTTCATGCGACTGAACATCATGCGATTGGACCTATGCGGATGATCACCAATGCGGATGAACACCCAATCGTGTGAATGGACCTCATGCAGTTGGACACTATGCGAATGGACCTCATGCGGATGGACTTAATACGGATGAGTACCTATGCGACTGGGCTCTGAGTCGCATGACTCCCCATGCGACTGACCCTCTAGTCATGCGACTGAACCTCAATCGTGCGACTGAACCCCAATCGCGCTCCAGTCGGCCGAATGGCCTCCAGTCGGTCGCCTATCCCTAACTGATGCAGAATGCAGTTCATCCCGAACCCAATCTGCCATTTTCGACCTCCAAGTTCATCCAAACCCATTCTAAGCCCAAATCAACCATCCTAAACCTTAGGAATGCATACTACAACACCATTCAAGCACACATAAGCCCGGAAACAATCTCCAAACGCATCACAGACAATCACACCCAAATGGGTCAAACACACACACATACAAAAACGGGTTTACTATGTGTTCCAGCCCCCAAATCAGTTGAAAACGATTAAAATAGGGGTCCTAGAACTCACACAAACTACAAGAAGAAGAAGAGCTTCGTCTAGACCCGCTACACGACGATTTTGCACACTTGAATCCACTCGAACCAACCCTTTTTCTCTCTTTTCTTCCTTTTCTCTCTTCTTGATGAATTTTGGAGATGTGGGGAGGGTGTGGGCTGCCCTCCCCTCTTATTCTCCTTCTCTTCCGAACTTTCTCGAGTTTTGGAAAGTTTGGTCCCCCGACTTTAGACTTTATTTTTTTTTTCTTCTTTCGTCGGCTTCAAAGAAAATATCCGGGTGTTATAGCTCATAACTATAGGGATGTAGGTTATTAGAAATGGTGGCCTAGACTATGGTTAACTTAGGGACCCTTTCATGAAACTCGTTATGATCTTGTAAACTTGCTTATATGTTTATCTTATGTGTTCCTTGTTACATGCTAAACCCCTTACGTGCTATTTGTTTATATTTATAAATAATGTCTTAGGATTGTGCCTTGAACCTTGTAAACCCCAACTTCCAAATCCTCCATTATGCCTTTAAGTGTTACGCGTCTAATCCTTTCTTAATCTCATTCTTGACTATGTGTAGAAATCTACACACCCTATCGGTGGAAAAGTTCCTTAGACGATATGTCTAAATCTTGAAAAATCTCATCGAGGTTTTAATTCTAATAACCTTAGGGAAGTGTGTGACACATAAACACCTGTATTCTGGAGTTCCTTGCAAAAGGCCCTCGGGCTAAGGCAAGCATTTCGTATAAATCTCATTACGAGACCTGTTATGCTTACCTGGGGATTTCTGGGATGAGTGCTAAATTATGGTAAACATACACATCTTCCTCGAGGAAATTAGGATTAAGTCACCTCGACGTGTCCATGTTCCTATTGGCTATATGATACCAATTGGAACCACCCTAGATATATTTATAAGTATCTAAAATTCCTGTTTTCTTTTAACCGGTTCATCTCCGAATACTAATATCTCCTTTGTTTATCTTATAGAATGTCTTGCCATCAAGGATAGCATGCGACCTCCGATCGTAAACTTGCTGCAATGATCGCCCGACAAATGGCTGTCGTACTCCTGATGATGGTTGCTGAACTTAGCAGCACCCTAATGGCCAACAATAGCAACAACGTCCATGGAAACAATGGTGGTGTGGGTAACAATGGACATGGGGAAAATAGTAACAATCATGGTGAAAACAACCGCACCTACACGTTCAAGCATTTCAACTCGTGCAAACCCACTAACTTTAGTAGAAAAGAAGGAGCCACTGGACTTCTCGAGTGGTTCAAAAGTATGGAAAATACGTTTATCGTCAGCGAGTGTCCCGATGAACTCAAGGTCCCTATGCTGCAAGTGTCCTTCAACAACGGGCACTCACGTGGTGGAATAGTGAGAAAAGGAACTGAGGGACTGAAGTTGCCTTGGCGTTGCCTTGGGAAGAATTTAAGGACATAATGATCCAAAGTTCTGCCCGAGGAGTGAATTGCAAAAGCTAGAGGAAGAGTTCTAGAACCTCAAGCAAGATAGTGGCAACCATTTGGCTTATTCCACCCGGCATCATGAGTTGAGCATGCTCCTACCTCACATGGTGGATACTGTGCCCCACAACATCGAGAAGTTCATTAAGGGGGTACCACAGCAAATCCAAGATGTTGTGGTGGGTAGTAGGCCCAAAACATTTGAAGAGGCGATTAATATCACCACCCAGCACCCTGAAAAGCACATTAGGGTTGGCACTTTGTCGGTGAAAGGTGCCAAAGCTGTTGCAAAGGTGACTCTCGAGGCTACAAAGGAGGTGAAAGCCGAGTCTTCTTTCAAAAGCAAAAAGTGCAAGTTCATACCGACTCATAATTACGCGGTGACAACACCAAATGTCCCTCAGAGGCAAGCTATCATTGCAAATCAAGCCCCCATGGTGAGGGCTTATACTGGGCCGTATCCGATGTGCAATACTTGCAAGTACCATCACACGAGTAATACTCCATGCTAAGTTTGCTCGTTGTGCGGGAGGTATGGGTATCTGGTGGCTACCTTCCTTCGTGCTCCGAACAATGCTGCACTGCTTGCTAATCGAGCCTGCTATAACTGTGTCGAACCTGGACATTTTCATCCAAAATGTCCTCGGAATACGGGAACTATGCCACCGGCTCGTGGGAGGGCCTTTAACATCAATGCCAACTAAGCCCAAGCCAACAACAACATGGTGAATGGTACGTCGTTAATTTCTTTTAATCGTTCTTTGTCTTGTAAAATCCCTACACGTGTTCTTTATGCCAATAATAGGTTATTACTGAACAGGTATGTATCTTGTAAATAGTCATTATGCTTCTGTACTGTTTGATTCGGATGCGGATAAGAGTTTCGTGTCTTTAGAGTTCGAGCCTATTCTTTCTAAGCTACGTTCTAATCTAGAAAGATCCTTTACGGTCGAAGTCGCCGATGGAAAATCGATCATCTTGATATCGTAATACACGATTGCATCCTGAGCCTTAATGATCATGAGTTTGTTATCGATCTTATTCCTATGCAACTGCGGAGCTTTGATGTTATTGTCGGCATGGATTGGTTAACCAAGCAACACGTAAAAATCATATGCTTCGAGAAGTGCATTCGAATTCCTTTACCATCGGGTGATACTTTGAAAGTGTTTGGGGGAGATATCATCTCAAAGACTCAAACTCATGTCTTGTATCAAGGCCTGAAAGTGCTTAAGTAAAAACTACGTAGCTTTCATGGCTTACGTAGTCAACACGAAAGCCAAGGGTAAAGAAATGAAGGATATTCCTGTCGTGCGAGATTTTCCCTAGGTGTTTCCCGAGGATCTTAGTGGGTTACCTCCCGTACGAGAAGTTGAGTTCAAGATTGACTTGATCCCTGGTGCAAACCCTGTGGCTAAGTCACCTTATCATCTTGCACCGTCTGAAATGTAAGAACTAGCTAATCAACTGCAAAAGCTGACCGATAAGGGTTTTATTCGACCTAGCTCTTCACCATGGGTTGCACCCGTGCTTTTTGTGAAGAAGAAAAATGGTTCTTTCCGTATGTGCATCGACTACCGTGAACTCAACAAACTCACTATCAAGAACCGATATCCTCTTCCTCGAATCGATGATCTCTTCGACCAACTTCAAGGAGCTACGCAATTCTCGAAGATCGAACTACGTTCTGGATATCATCAACTACGTGTTCACAATGACGATATTCCAAAAACTGCTTTTCGTACTCGATATGGACATTACGAGTTCATGGTTATGCCTTTTGGTTTAACCAATGCACCTGCTGTGTTCATGGATCTCATGAATCGGGTATGTAAACCGTACTTGGACAAATTCATGATCGTGTTCATTTGTAACACCCGAAAGTTTGACTTTTTGGTATGTTATGCGACTGAGTCTCAGTCGCATGGAATTTATGCGACTGGAGGTTCAATCGCATAAGGCTCGGACGAATGAAGGATCAACCGCATGGAACTCATGCGACTGAAGGTCCAGTCGCATGGTGTTCATGCGACTGAAGGTCCAGTCGCCCTTGGACTTCGGGCGACTGAGTTGTACCTATAAAAGAGGAGCACTCTCTTCTTTCCCCAACACTTACACACTTCAGTCGGGAGAAAGAGCAGAGAGCGACAGAGCAGAGAAAGAAAAAAGAGAACGGGGTGATTCGGGCTCGAGATTTGTTGGGAGGCTATTCAAATCGAAGCTCTTCATCTTCTCCATGATAATGTGAGTTCTAGGACCCCTCATTTACATGTTTTCAAACGATTTTGGGGCTGGATCACATATAAACCCTAGTTTTGTAAAAGTGTATGTTTGACCCATTTGGGTGAAATCTTGGGTAATGTGTTTAAAGTATGATTTAGGACTTACACATGCTTGTATGATGTCCTAGTATGATTTCCTAAGGTTTGGGAGAGTTAATTTGGGCTTGAGTTGAGTTTAGAAGGGTTTTACAGCCGTATGTCGCGGCTGTGGTTCGTGATGAACTTCAGTCGCTGCGCAGTTAGGGCTAGGCGACTGAAGGACCAATCGGCCGACTGAGGAACGGCTGATGTTCAATCACACGATTGAGTCTCAGTCGCACGATAGGCCATGCGACTAAGGGTTCAGTCGCATAAGCCCATTCGCATAGTAGTACAGTCGCATAAGCCCATTCGCATAGTAGTACAGTCGCATAGATCCATTCGTATAGTAGTACAGTCGCATAGATCCATTCGTATAGTAGTACAGTCGCATAGATCCATTCGGATAGAAGTCCATCCGCACGACTGGATGCCCATTCGCATGACTCAGTCGCATGAAGGCCATGTGAACGGAGTATGTTCAATCGCCCAAATAGGGCTGATGTGAATGAGGAAGAAATGTATGTGTTATGTATGTAGGCTAAGTATGATGTAGCCTATGATGGTAATGACTGATGATTTGTAACTATCGATGTTCCTTGATTTGATGCATGTTTATCTTTCCACAGTTTTACATGTTATCACTCATAGATGAAATTGAAAGTATTATGTAAAGTAAAGTGAAATAGTAATAAAGAAAGTGAAGGAACATTAATAAAAGTTAACAAGTCTTGCAAGCACATAGGAGTTGCACGACTATGTGTCGTTAGCTTAACTGTGTGGCGGGTTAGCTACCCATTGATGCACACAGGGTCAATCAATTAAGATTGGCAGGACCTTTGTGGCGTGCCCTGGATGATCGGGTCAGCCTTGTACATAGTACACATAGCCCTTTCGAGGGATACAGTTGAACCCTTCGGGGGAATCCACATAGCCCTTTCGAGGGATACAGTTACCCTTTCGAGGGATATAGATGGCCCGTCATCCGTTTTCCACCGCGCATATAGTTGGGGTATCGCTCACTGGTCCATACAGAAAGTGAAACATAAAGAATAAAGTTTACAGACAAGGCATACAGTACAGAGAACGAATGTTATTTGTTCATACCGTTGATGTGTGTTCGCATATACAGTACAGTATTGTATTTCACAAAAAAGAGTATTTTTATATACTACATATAGAAAGTGTTTTATCACCTATAAAACTAGAACTCACTCAGCAACACTGACTTTTTATGTGTTTCTAGTTGGCAGGTAAGGTTGCTGAGGATGGCACGAGGCGGCTACTCAGCTCTTTTGGGATGGCATTCTCCTTTTGATAATGCTGCCATGCAATGTATTGTGGGTCTGTAATGCGCGCAACATATTATGTTGCATGCAAGAGCAAGATTTCTTGAGGATCCTGATAAACAGGATTATTTAAGAAATCTTCTTTATGATGAAATCTTTTGTTTAATGCTTTTGTGATGTAATACGACAATAGATATTTTGTAACTGACGAATGCTGTATTATTTGGCAAAAGCATTTATAGTAAATGGAAAGTTTTCTTTTAAAAGTTTCCGCTGCATGATTTTACTAAGTTAATGAAATTGTATGTTTTACATGCGATGATAGACCAGCTGTGAGGTGCCCGGGAGTGGGGCCTTACAAGTTGGTATCAGAGCCAAAGTTTAAGTGAAATGGGTAAATTTTCAAAATAAACCTAAACTTAAATTGAAAATGGGACAGAAAAAGGGAAGAATGCCATCTGAGTAGCTGCGTGCCATCAGGTATTTTCTTAAAGATTAACTGGTATTATGCGCGCATGCTATTTGTTTATGTGTTACTGTTAGATTTAGAAACTAATGTAGTCAGGACAGGTAATGCTCGGGGTACGAAGAGTAAAGTAAGTGGCTAATCATAACTGGCCACTGTAATTAGGAACTTACTATACTTAACATAAACTGAGCTATTTCCTTGAATGACCGTGTTGGTGTTTGAATCTTTCAGTGTGATAGAAGATGGTCGGTGGTAGATCATCTAAAGCTTCACGTGGTGGTGGACGTGGTGCTGAACCGCGTGCCACGAGAGAAAGACCTAGGGTAGAGAAGGTAGTTCATGAGGAAAACGAGACCCCTCATCAGGAGGATGCAGACGAAAGCTCAAATTGAGAGCCTCGGTAAAAGAGGCAGTGGTTGAAGAGGTGCATCAGGTCATGCAGACGATCTTACCGTCTGTGGTGACCGAAGTAATCAAGGCTGTTAGGGAAGGTGAGAGGAGAGAGAGGAATAGGTCCTCAGGGAGACAGCAACAGATAGAAGCGGAAACTATTCTATCTGATGATGAGGAGGAAGAGGAGGAAGAGCAGGTACGGGAGACGACACGGGGTTGTAATTACAGGGCATTTATGAGGTGCAAGCCCCCTACTTTTGATGGTTCTGGTACTGCTGCTGATGCTCACCAATGGTTGAGAGAAATGGAGGTTGTCCTCGATATTAGTGATTGCCTGGAGGACAAGAAGGTGAAGTTTGCTACCCACTCTTTTATGGGTTCGGCTTTATGCTGGTGGGACAACATAGTCCAGGCCGAGGGTAGCAGGGCCATTGGAAAGATGAAGTGGTCCGAGCTGAAAAGGATGGTGATCGAGGAGTTCAGTCCTCGTCGGGAAATGGACAGAGTTGAGAGAGAGTTCCTGCAGTTGGAGGCGGGGACGATGACCCACTAACAATACACCACCAAGTTTAACGAAATGGCGCGGTTGGTGCCAGAGCAGGTGACGCCGGTGTCTCGAAAGATCAACCGGTATATTCAGGGGCTGCCAGCTGAAATTCGTTGGCATTTGATTTCTGCTCGACCGAGCACCTTTAGGTCGGCAGTGGATTTGGCGGGAAGGTTGTACGATGAACGGGCTGCGGCGGTGAAGACTGAAGGTAGTAGGAAGGGAGGTGGTGAGAGAAACTGGCGGGGGAAAAGGTTTGGTTGAGGTGATGCCTCGACGAGTAATAAGAAGACGCGGGTGGATGACCGCCGGGTGATCACGTCGGGTTCATTAGTAAAGAAATGTGGTAAATGCGGGAGAGAACAAAGTGGGGAATGCAGACTGGGGATGAACGTATGCTTCAGGTGTGGTCAGCCTGGCCACATCGCTAGAGACTATAAGAAGCCTAGGGCTGAGGCTTCAGGGGTAAAGAAGATGGGAAGTGAAGGTCCGAGAGCAAGCGCCAGGGCATTCTCGATGACGCAGGAAGAGGCTAGGACGGATCCTGATGTAGTGTCCGGTACGTTTCAAGTGAACCAAACTTTAGCCTCTGTATTATTTGATTCGGGTGCCAGTAGGAGTTTTATTTCTGCTGCTTTCTGTGTCAAATTGCCCGTTAATAGTAGACGTGTGGATATGCCGTTTGATGTAGAGACTGCTATAGGTAAAACTACCAGGATCTCCGAGGTGATAGAAGGTTGCGATGTGGAATTAGAGGGCCACAAATTCCCGGTTAGACCGTTTGCGATGACATTAGGTGGTTTTGATTTGGTGCTTGGAATGGATTGGTTGGCGGACTTTGAGGCGAACATTATGTGTCGCAAGAAGATGATTAATTTGACAGCGCCCGACGGTAGTTCAGTGACAGCTTATGGCGATCGGGTTACAACGATTCCGAAGGTGATCTCAATGGTGGTGGCGGGGAAGTGTATGAGGCGTGGATGCAGCGCCTTCTTATGTTATGTAAAGGATGTGGAAACGCCAACACCACAACTATCTGATGTTCCGGTTGTGCGTGATTTTCCAGACGTGTTCCCGGAAGACTTATCGGGATTGCCACCTGACCGAGAGATCAAGTTCCAGATTGACCTGATACCGGGTGCTCAACCTGTCGCCAAGGCACCGTATCGATTGGCCCCGACGGAAATGAAAGAGTTGATGGAGCAGTTGCAAGAACTGTTGGATAAGGGGTTCATTAGACCGAGTATCTCACCATGGGGTGCTCCGGTTCTATTCGTAAAGAAGAAAGATGGTAGTATGAGGATGTGCATCGACTACCGCGAGCTGAATAAGTTGACAGTGAAGAACAGATACCCCTTGCCGAGGATCGATGACTTTTTTGATCAACTTCAGGGTGCCAGTTGGTTTTCAAGGATAGATCTTCGATCGGGCTACCATCAACTGAAAGTGAAGGAACAAGACATCCCTAAAACAGCTTTTCGTACGCGCTATGGTCACTACGAGTTTCTTGTCATGTCTTTTGGTTTGACCAATGCGCCGGCTGCTTTTATGGATTTGATGAATCGAGTGTGTCGGCCGATGTTAGACAAATCAGTGATTGTATTTATTGACAATATCCTGATTTATTCAAGGAGCGAAACGGAGCATGTCGGTCACATTCGAGAAGTACTAGAGACGTGGAGAAGGGAGAAGTTGTATGCTAAATTCTCCAAGTGCGCATTTTGGTTGCGTGAAGTTCAGTTCTTGGGTCACGTGGTTAATCCGGAGGGGATTATGGTCGATCCGACAAAGGTGGAAGCAGTAATGCAATGGAAGTCTCTAAAGACACCATCCGAGATCCGTAGTTTCTTGGGTTTGGGGGGCTACTACAGAAGATTCATTCAAGACTTCTCCAAGATTGCTTCTCCACTGACCAAGTTGACCCGGAAAGATGTAAAGTTCGTATAGGGTCAAGCTCAAGAAAAGGCATTTGAAGAATTGAAGGCGAGATTGACCCAAGCTCCTATTCTGTCATTACCCGATGGAAGTGAAGATCTGGTGGTCTATTCTGATGCTTCCCGTTCGGGACTGGGATGCGTGTTGATGCAGAGGGGAAAGGTTATAGCCTATGCATCCCGGCAGTTGAAAGTTCATGAGGTTAATTACCCTACTCATGACTTGGAGCTAGCAGTCGTGGTCTTTGCATTGAAGATTTGGAGGCACTATCTCTATGGAACGAAGTGCACCATCTTTACCGACCACAAGAGCTTGAAGTACTTCTTCGAGCAGAAAGATTTGAATATGAGGCAAAGGCGATGGTTGGAACTCATAAAGGATTATGATTGTGAAATCCACTACCATCCGGGCAAAGCCAATGTGGTGGCTGATGCCCTTAGCCGAAAAGAGAGGCCCGCACCGATACGGGTGAAGGAATATCAGCTGATTATGACCTCGGATGTGATGGAGCAGGTCAAAGAGTTCCAAGATGAGGCGCTGAAAGAAGATCATCTTAACTCAGAACGAATGAGAGGTCTGGTCGCTGAACTGGGTGAAAATACGTTTGGCGTCAAGACTCGATTTGGGCGGATGTGGATTCCTCGATTTGGGGGTCTACGTATGAAGATTATGGTCGAAGCCCATAAAACTCGATACTCCATTCATCCTGGTGCTACCAAGATGTACCAAGACATGAAGAAAGATTATTGGTGGCCGGGTATGAAACGTGATGTGGTGGAGTATGTGAGTAAATGTCTCACGTGTTTGCAAGTAAAGGCAGAGCACCAGAAGCCGTATGGAAGGATTCAACCGTTGGATATACCGGAATGGAAGTGGGAGCACATCATCATGGATTTTATCACAAAGCTGCCACGTACCCCGAAAGGGTATGATACTATATGGGTGATTGTGGATCGTCTGACGAAGAGTGCTCACTTCCTACTAATGCGCGAGACATATTCATCCGAGCGGTTGGCCGATCTTTCATCAAAGAGATTGTGACCCGTCATGGTGTACCGGTGTCGATTGTGTCGGATCTCGACATCCGGGATACATCCAAATTCCGGAAGAAATTCCACGATGCTATGGGGACGAGGTTGCATATTAGCACGGCTTATCATCCTCAAACTGATGGTCAGTCGGAAAGGACAATTCAGACTTTGGAGGACATGCTTCGGGTATGTGTTGTTGACTTCGGGGGAAGTTGGGATGACCATCTACCGTTAGCTGAATTCTCGTACAACAACAGCTATCATGCCAGTATCGGTATGCCGCCTTACGAGATGCTATACGGTAGGAGATGCAGGACACCCGTATGCTGGGGTGATATTAGTCAAAAGGAATTGGGAAGCGTCAAAGTGAACGAGGCTACGACTGAAAAGCTCGAAAAGATCAAAGCCTATATGAAGGCAGCCAAAGACAGACAGAAGTCGTATGCTGACAAACGACGCAGGCCGATCGAGTTCCAGGTGGGAGATCGGGTTATGTTGAAGGTCTCACCTTGGAAGGGTATCATCCGATTCCGGAAGCGGGGTAAGTTGAGTCCGCGGTATATAGGCCCTTTCCGAATCACTGCACGAGTAGGAAAGGTGGCCTATAGGATGGATCTACCAGATGAGTTAAGTGGAATTCACCCGACCTTCCATGTATCTCATCTGAGGAAATGTTTGGCGGACGAGGATATGATCATCCCGCTGGGGGATATTGAGGTAGACGAACGGCTCAACTATGTAGAGCAACCAGTGGCGATCACTGATCGCAAAGAGAAGTGGTTAAGAAATAAAGTGGTTCCTCTTGTGCGTGTACAGTGGTGACACAGGAAGGGATCCGAGTCAACGTGGGAAGCTGAAGAAGAAATGAGGCAGCATTACCAACGATTGTTCGAGGAATAGCAGGTTTCGGGGACGAAACCTAAATAAGGGGGTGGACTTGTAACACCCGAAAGTTTGACTTTTTGGTATGTTATGCGACTGAGTCTCAGTCGCATGGAATTCATGCGACTGGAGGTTCAATCGCATAAGGCTCGGACGAATGAAGGATCAACCGCATGGAACTCATGCGACTGAAGGTCCAGTCGCATGGTGTTCATGCGACTGAAGGTCCAGTCGCCCCTGGACTTCGGGCGACTGAGTTGTACCTATAAAAGAGGAGCAGCTCTCTTCTTTCCCCAACACTTACACACTTCAGTCGGAAGAAAGAACAGAGAGCGACAGAGCAGAGAAAGAAAAGAGAGAACGGGGTGATTCGGGCTCGAGATTTGTTGGGAGGCTATTCAAATCGTAGCTCTTCATCTTCTCCGTGATAATGTGAGTTCTAGGACCCCTCATTTACATGTTTTCAAACGATTTTGGGGCTGGACCACATATAAACCCTAGTTTTGTAAAAGTGTATGTTTGACCCATTTGGGTGAAATCTTGGGTAATGTGTTTAAAGTATGATTTAGGACTTACACATGCTTGTATGATGTCCTAGTATGATTCCCTAAGGTTTGGGAGAGTTAATTTGGGCTTGAGTTGAGTTTAAAAGGGTTTTACAGCCGTATGTCGCGGCTGCTGTTTGTGATGAACTTCAGTCGCTGCCCAGTTAGGGCTAGGCGACTGAAGGGCCAATCGGCCGACTGAGGAACGGCTGATGTTCAATCGCACGATTGAGTCTCAGTCGCACGATAGGCCATGCGACTGAGGGTTCAGTCGCATAAGCCTATTCGCATAGTAGTACAGTCGCATAAGCCCATTCGCATAGTAGTACAGTCGCATAGATCCATTCACATAGTAGTACAGTCGCATAGATCCATTCGCATAGTTGTACAGTCGCATAGATCCATTCGCATAGTAGTACAGTCGCATAGATTCATTCGGATAGAAGTCCATCCGCACGACTGGATGCCCATTCGCATGACTCAGTCGCATGGAGGCCATGCGAACGGAGTATGTTCAATCACCCAAATAGGGCTGATGTGAATGAGGAAGAAGTGTATGTGTTATGTATGTAGGCTAAGTATGATGTAGCCTTATATGATGGTAATGACTGATGATTTGTAACTATCGATGTTCCTTGATTTGATGCATGTTTATCTTTCCACAGTTTTACTTGTTATCACTAATAGATGAAATTGAAAGTATTATGTAAAGTAAAGTGAAAGAGTAATAAAGAAAGTGAAGGAACATTAATAAAAGTTAACAAGTCTTGCAAGCACATAGGAGTTACAGACAAGGCATACAGTACAGAGAACGAATGTTATTTGTTCATACCGTTGATGCGTGTTCGCATATACAGTACAGTATTGTATTTCACAGAAAAGAGTATTTTTATATACTACATATAGAAAGTGTTTTATCACCTATAAAACTAGAACTCACTCAGCAACGCTGACTTTTTATGTGTTTCCAGTTGGCAGGTAAGGTTGCTGAGGATGGCACGAGGCGGCTACTCAGCTCTTTTGGGATGGCATTCTCCTTTTGATAATGCTGCCATGCAATGTGTTGTGGGTCCATAATGCGCGCAACACATTATGTTGCATGCAAGAGCAAGATTTCTTGAGGATCCTGATAAACAGGATTATTTAAGAAATCTTCTTTATGATGAAATCTTTTGTTTAATGCTTTTGTGATGTAATACGACAATAGATATTTTGTAACTGACGAACGCTGTATAATTTGGCAAAAGCATTTATAGTAAATGGAAAGTTTTCTTTAAAAGTTTCCGCTGCATGATTTTACTAAGTTAATGAAATTGTATGTTTCACATGCGATGATAGACCAGCTGTGAGGTGCCCAGGAGTGGGGCCTAACATCATCGATGATATTCTTATCTATTCCAAGACAAAAACCGATCATGAGTTGCACTTGCGACAAGTTCTCGAACTTTTAAAGAAGGAACAACTATACGCCAAGTTCTCTAAGTGCGAGTTCTGGCTTGAAAAAGTTCAATTCTTCGGTCATGTGGTAAATAGCCAAGGAATTCACGTCGACCCTACTAAGATACAAGCCGTGAAAAACTAGTGTGATCCCACGACCCCAACCGAAGTTCGTTCCTTTTTTTTAGCGGGTAATTACCGTAGATTCATAGCAAAATTTTTGAAGATTTCTAAGCCACTTACGGTGCTAACTAAAAAGAATCGACTTTTTGAATGGGGACCCGAACAAGAAGAGGCTTTCAAGACGTTGAAACGCAAGTTGTGTAACGCCCCTATTCTAACACTACCCGATGGAAACGACGATTTTACCGTGTACTGTGACACCTCTAGTCAAGGTCTTGGTTGTGTTCTCATGCAATGGGGAAAGGTCATAGCATACGCGTCGAGACAATTAAAGGTTCATGAAGTGAACTACATAACCCACGATCTTGAACTTGGTGCCGTGGTTTGCGCTTTGAAGATTTGGCGGCACTATCTCTATGGGACACAATGCATAGTCTACACCGATCATAAGAGTCTCCTACACGTGTTCAACCAAAAAGATCTCAGCATGAGACAATGACGTTGGATCGAGTTGATTAGCGACTATGACTGTGACATTCGCTATCACCCTGGAAAGGCGAATGTTGTAGCCGGCGCGCTGAGTCGCAACATCCACAACAATACTGTTTCGCTTCAAGAAATCCAAGATCAAAAACAGTGGTTTGACACGTTAGGGGAATTTTGTCACACTCCCGCTGAGAGCGGAAACACGGGGATGCGAGCGAGACGGGATTGTCATAACACATGGTTAACAATAGAGATGCAATATATATGTAATTGATGACATAGCGCGTCATGACGACACCCGGAATAAATGGAGACTTATGTCATGTTTAGTCAATGTCCACGACAGCATAGCCATAAGCATAAATAGAAACTTTAATTGATTCACATAAACGATTCACATAATCACAAAAATTGTATTCTTGTATGTAATTCCCACAACCCGGGAACAAGTAACATCATGTATAAGCGTGGGGGTGTCAAGGTAATTCACATAATCACAAAAATTGTATTTAGTCAATGTAATTCCCCCGACAGCATAGCCATAAGCAGTGTGATGGTACTCACAAGTAACCATCTGTCAAGGGTGGGGGTGTCAACCCAGTAGTACTACTAATACCTATCCGTTGGTTCCAACACCAGAATTAATGGTTGTAAAAAGAACCACACAGTAACATCATGTATGCGATTAAGCATTCAGTCGTACCACACAGCACCCAATCGCACGACTCAACTTCCATTCGCACGATTTAGCCTTCATTCGTACGTATTAGCTTCATTCGTATGACTGAACTTTCATTCGTGCGACTGGACCTTCAGTCCTGCGATACACACAATCGCACACATTCATCGGCATTGACTCAATCGCATGGCAATACTCATCCGCATGACTCATTCGCATGACACATACAATCGTATGGGCTCAGTCGCACGACTCACTCAATCGCTTGGACTCAGTCGCACGATAGACCCAATCGCATGGACTTAGTTGCACGACTCACCCAGTCGCACGACTCAGTCGCATGACAGACCCAGTCGCCTGAACAGCAGGTTCGTGACTACAGAGTGCTGAGCAGCCGGCTACTCCGTGCACGGGTTTCACACGTCAAGAACCTCCAAAAACACTCATCTAACATATCTAAGTAAAATGCACACTCAGAAAGGCAACACACGCACCCACACGACCTCTTGTGCTCGAGTTGAACCCGGGCTCCTGAAACCCTAAAAATCACAGAAGTAAAACGAGTAAAAATGGATTACCAAGGTCGCCTACCTGCTAGAAACGTGTCGTCTAAGCTGTAGTTGTGGTCTACACGGTGAAATCACGAAGAAAACGGGGCGGTTCTAGGTGCAAGGAGGTCGAGAAAGTGGAAGTAGAAGATGGAGAGGAGAAGAAGAAATGGTGAAGGCTAGGGCTGGTTTGTGGGTATTTATACCCAGCCCTAGTTTGTCAATTGTCACTTTTAGTCCATGCACTTGGCCCCCGGGTACCCTAATTTGCTTCGGTTGAAAACGACGTAAATACTCGCGTTATATTAATTATAGTGAAGTATTTAATGTTGTTTGTATCTTGAATATGTTGTTATTAATGATGTTTATATTATATAACATAATATAGTTAATGATGTCGTCGGTGCTATTCTTAAGCGTTTTAAGTGCTAATGTTGCAAACAATGATATCACGAGTGTAAAAGAGAATCGAACAAGTATGATGTCCTCACAATTAGTCTATGAAGATGTGAAATGAACGTTCTAAGGATAGTTAACAAAATCCACGTTAAATGACGGACCTTTTTGGTGACGGATGTCACCGTATCCCCCAGTTGAGAGAATTCGTCCCGAAATTCAACTGGTGTTAGGTCCAACAGTGTCATCCTCGAATAGGTGTGGATATTTAAGCTTCATCTGATCTTCTCGTTCCCACGTGAATTCTGGTCCTTGTTTGGAGTTCCATCTCACGCGAATGATCGGTATCTTGCTGCGCCTTAAGCGTTTGACCTTTCAGTCCATGATCTCGATAGGTTCTTCGATAAAATGAAGCTTTTCGTAAATCTTGATTTCCTCAATTGGCATATGTAGAGTTCCATCGACCAGGCACTTTTTGAGGTTTGATACGTGAAATGTGTCGTGTACACCGCTGAGTTCTTGTGGCAACCTCAATCGGTAAGCCACCGGACCGATTCTTTCGGCAATCTCGAATGGTCCTACGTATCTTGGGGCTAACTTCTCTTTCTTTCCAAATCATACAATCCCTTTCCAGGGAGAGACTTTGAGTAGAACGTGATCTTCAACATTGAATTCTAGAGGCTTCCGACGGTTGTCGGCATAGCTCTTTTGGCGATCTCTTGCTGCTTTTAATCTGTCTTTGATTTGGAAAATCTTGTCAGTTATTTCTTGAATGATCTCTGGACCTGTTAGCTGGCTTTCACCAATCTCAGTCCAACAAACTGGGGATTTACATTTCCTCCCATATAATGCTTCAAATGGAGCGCATCCAATGCTTGTATAGTAATTGTTGTTGTAAGAGAACTCAATCAATGGTAGATAAGTGTCCCAGCTACCACCAAAATCGATTACACAAGCTCTGAGCATGTCTTCCAATGTTTATATTGTTCGTTCACTTTGGCCATCTGTTTATGGGTGGTAGGCGGTACTCATATCTAAGCGAGTGCCCATCGCTTTCTGTAGCGTTTGCCAAAACGTGAAGTAAATCGGCTGTCACGGTCGGTTATGATTGACACCGGCACTCCATGCCGTGTCACGACCTCCTTTATGTACAATCTCGCCAACTTTTCCATCTTGTAATCCTCTCGAATCGGTAAGAAATGAGCGGACTTTGTCATCCGATCCACTACGACCCATATCGAGTCGTGCCCGCTACCTGTTCTAGGGAGTTTGGTAATGAAACCATGGCTATGTTCTCCCATTTCCACTCGGGAATTTCAGGTTGTTGTAATAATCCTGATGGTTTCTGGTGTTCAGCCTTAACCTTTGAACATGTCAAGCATTTGCTCACATATATAGCAATGTCTTTCTTCATACCTGGCCACCAGTACAGATCCTTCAGATCGTGGTACATCTTGTCTGCACCAGGATAAACAGAGTATCGAGTCTTGTGTGCTTCATCCAAGACTAGTGTACGTACACCTCCCCATTTGGGGACCCATACACGATCCATGAAGTAATATACGCCATCATCCTTGCAACTCATTTGTTTATCCAACCCTCGGAATTCTTCTCCCGCAAGGTTTCCCTCTTTCAAAGCCTCACTTTGTGCAATTTGAATCTGAGCCTTTAGATTAGTTTGAATAGTCAAACCTAGCGCTCGAGCACGTAGTGGCTTCACACGTTCTTTACGGCTTAAAACATCAGCCACCACGTTAGCTTTCCCGGGATGATACCGGATTTCACAATCGTAGTCGCTAAGTAACTCTACCCAGCGTCGCTGTCGCATGTTAAGTTCCTTCTGATCCAGAATATGTTGAAGGCTCTTATGATCTGTGTAGATGATGCATTTGGTTCCATATAGATAATGCCTCCTTATCTTGAGTGCAAATACTACAGCGCCCAACTCCAAATCATGAGCTGTGTAGTTCATTTCATGCACCTTAAGTTGCCATGATGCATAGGCAATTACCCTGTCTCTTTACATTAGCACACATCCCAATCCTTGATGTGAAGCATCGCAGTACACCACAAAATCATCAGTTCCGTCTGGGAGGGACAGTATTGGAGCGTTGCACAGCTTTTCTTTCAACGTATGGAAAGCTCGTTCTTGTGCATGTCCCCAATCAAACTTCTTGTCTTTTTGAGTCAACAAAGTTAACGGTTGAGCAATCTTTGAAAAATTCATAATGAAGCGACAATATTATCCGGCCAATCCTAAGAATTGTCGTATCTCCGAAATGTCTAGGGTGCATCCCATTTCTTCACTACTTCAATCTTGCCGGGATCTACATGAATCCCATTTTCGTTAACCACATGCCTCAAAAATTTCACTTCTCGAAGCCAAAATTCACACTTCGAGAGTTTAGCGAAGAGTTTCTCTTCTTGTAATAGACTCAGTATAGCCCGAAGATGTTCCTCGTGGTCCTCTTTCATTCGAGAGTAGATAAGTATATCGTCTATGAACACGATCACGAGCTTATCCAAGTAGGGTTTGCATACTCGATTCATTAGATCCATGAACACAGCTGGTGCATTAGTCAGTCCAAACGGCATGACTAAGAACTCATAGTGCCCGTAACGAGTTCTAAATGCTGTTTTCGGTATGTCATCCTCGAAAACCCTTAGTTGATGATATCCAGAACGAAGATCAATCTTGGAAAAATACGAAGTTCCTTGCAGTTGATCAAATAAATCATCAATTCTGGGGAGAGGATATCGATTCTTCACAGTCAACTTGTTCAACTCACGATAATCGATGCACATGTGGAACGACCCGTCTTTCTTTTTGACAAATAAGACCGGTGCTCCCCACGGTGTATGACTCGGCCGAATAAAACCCTTCTCTAGTAGTTCTTGTAATTGGCTAGATAACTCTTGCATTTCGGATGGTGCTAACTGGTACGGTGCTTTTGCTACCGGCGTAGCTCCAAGAACCAAGTCTATACGAAATTCCACCTGTCGTGGAGGAGGCAAACCCGACAAGTCATCAGGGAATACATCCTGATAATATTGTACTACAAGGATATCTACCAACTTGTTTCCTTTTTCCTTCTTTTCTACTACATGGGCCAGAAATGCGTAACACTGCTTTCGTAGACATCGACGCGTCTTCATGCAAGAAATAAGCTTTAGAGTTCTTCCCGGCCGTTCCCCTTGAATCTTGAGTATCTCCCCGTCTGGCATGGGGATTCGTACTACTTTCTCCCGACAAACAATCTCGGCTCCGTGTTTCGACAACCAATCCATCCCTACAATCACATCGAAACTTCCCAGATCAAAAGGTATTAAGTCTATGTCGAAGGCATGGTTTTCCAATACCATGGAGCACTTTCTAATAATCTCATCGGCCTGTACAACTCTACCGTTGGCCATTTCTACGGAGAAGCTAGTTTCTAGTCTACTAGGGTTCAAGGCAAGCATGTGTGCAAAATCGGAAGATATAAAACTATTATCTGCTCCAGTATCAAACAATATGGATGTGAAGAGGTGATTGAGAAAGTACGTACCCGTAATAACATTCGGGTCCTGACGAGCATCGTTAGCTCTAATGACAAATGCGCGTCCCCGAGTGACATTCCCTTGATTAGCCGGGCCTTGATTCCCAGCTATGGCCATCACTTGCTGCTAGTTATTCCCTTGTTGACCCGATGCCCTATACAGTTTGGGGCACTTGTTCCAGTAGTGACCCGAGTTTCCACACTCATAACAGACTCTAGCATTCCCGGCGGGGTTAACCGTGTTGACTGGTGCCACCAGATTTGGCGCAGTTCTACAATCCTTCGCTAGGTGCCCCGGGCGCCTACAGTTCACACACACCCAACACTGCATCTCTAGGGGATGATGATAGTTGCACCTGTCACATTTGGGGTGCGGCCCAACATACTCTCTCTTGCCCTGAGTCACAGCCACGAAATTTCTGGTGATCTTGGCCCTTTTATCAGATTTCCCGGCATTCGACCGACTTGTTTCCCCAACATCCTTTCTCTTCTCTGCTCCCCTACCTAATACCCCTGTTCTTACCATCTCATCAGTTAGAGCGCCAGCCTTCAGAATTGCGCTCTGAATCGTTGGAGGAGCAGCTGCTGTTACCATTGCCCGGATCTGAGGCGCAAGTCCCTAAATGTACCTCTCGATTCTCTTTGATTCCGGAGTCACCAGATGTGGAACTAGCCTCGCCAGTTCATGGAATCGATCAGTATAAGTGGCATGCCCAGCCCCCACCATAGCATGATTCTAGAATTCATGCTCTAATTTATGCATTTCATTGAGGGGGCAGTACTCCTCAGTAATCAAAGCTTTGAACTCATCCCATGACATCCGCATCGCAGACTCTCTTCCTCTAGCTTGAACCTGGGTGTTCCACCAGGTTAATGCCTTGCCCTGCAGTGAACATGTGGCATACTTGATTCTTTGACTGTCGAGGCACTCACTGATGTCAATCACGGCCTCCATTTTTTCAAGCCACCTAGTTAGGGCTATCGCCCCACCTTTCCCATCAAACTCTCGGGGTTTGCAGGCCACAAATTCCTTGTAGGAACATCCCCGTCTTGTATTGTCAACCCACATTTCGTTCCTAGTTGTTCCGCCAATCCTAGTGTCTTCCCCCGTTCCTTGGTTATGCTGATCATTAGTATCATGATCCCCATGGAGATTATGATTCAGAAGAGTGTCGCTCACTTAAGTCACTATAGTTGGAATCAGCGCGGCTAGCTGCTTAGCAATCATAGCAGCTATGTCAGGGTTGTCAGTTCCCTGATTGTTGCCAGCGGGAGCACCACCTGTTCTTGGCGGTCTACCCCTACCTCTACCTTGTGGGGTCTCACCTTCTTGATTGGTACTACGTGTGACTCTTCGAGGCGGCATCTTCTAATCATAAATGAGTAAACATGTAAACTTTAGTCACTTGAAGATACATGTATGATTCCACTCATCAAATTCCAATAATCCATGCTTCGGTCCATCAAGATCATCACGTAGCCCAGTTTAAGCACATTCTTAGTATATCGGTGATGCTTATGTATAGGGTTCCCCGCAGCGTTCCCACCACATCCACGATATACCTAGAATGACGCTTAAACCGGTTACTTGACATCCGATTTTCCTTAGCATCATCCCAATGAATAACGTAATGTATGTGTAGAGAGTGTCATCACTACTCTACATTTCTTGAAGTCCACTTTCATTCTAAGCATTCAATCAGTTCCTTAGTTACTGAAATGCTAAGTGGAGGAATGTTTCGTGGAGAATAACATCAATGTCATGATTGGAAATACCATGAAGGCTCTAAGTAGGACAGGACTTATGTAATAGTAGGTGTTAGTAATGTTTTGTTACCCTTAACAAGGTCTTACTAGAATTATGATCCTAGCACCCTAGGGTATAGAATAGAAAACTTGTGATACTCATGATCGTTACCTCATGGTAAGATTAGCCAGACTTCTCATGCACTGCAAATTGCAATTACGTGTGCACTCGTAATGGTAATTTGCCTTGCATGGTCACCCTTAGCTTCACCTACCCCAAGTTAACATCATAGTATTGTCAACATTCATCGAGCACGAATCATGTAATGCCCTCATGTCCATGAGCCATTAGTATTCCAATAGTAGTATATGGTAGCAAATAAACTCCAAGCACATAAGCACAATTTGTCTAATGGTAGTTGCCTATCCTTCATACTTTAAAGATCTCAGGCATGCTATCTTAGGGTTGGATTTAGTATTTGAGATAGACGCTACGCGTGATCTGTGAAGTTTCCCTTCAGTTTGGGTGTTCCGACCTAATGGTATAATGTAGTGCGTATACAAATGTAAGATTCTAGTATAAGGTATCCCGTGAAGAAAGACTAAGAATAATAGTGTCTTCCTCAGGATGATCAGATAACAAGCATGTATGTATAGAATCATGTATAGAGACAAGAAACAAGTATAGAGGAACATACATGTAACATCAAATGCAAGCCAGTCCTAGCATGCATTCTACATGAAGGTTCCTAGGTTATAGCCTAGGTCAAGTGAATTACCTAATTCTCTATAACCTGGGTATGATATCAGTCTGTCACACCCCCGCTGAGAGCAGAAACACGGGGATGCGAGCGAGACGAGATCGTCATAACACATGGTTAACAATAAAGATGCAATATATATGTAATTGATGACATAGCATGTCATGATGACACCCGGCACAAATGGAGACTTGTGTCGTGTTTAGTCAATGTCCACGACAGCATAGCCATAAGCATAAATAGAAACTTGTAATTGATTCACATAAACGATTCACATAATCACAAAAATTGTATTCTTGTATGTAATTCCCACAACCCGAGAACAAGTATCCAAAGGAATGTTAATTGTTTGATGGAATGCAACAATGTACAAAATCATTGTTCATCAAGTATGTTCAGTCTCAAAAATGCATCCTAGGGTCTCCACTAAGGCAGCACTCCTAGATCTTCAGTTCTCATTGTTACCTGAAAAATATGCTCAAAATTGTCAACAATAATGTTGGTGAGCTTCACAGGTTTGAATTGTAAACATGTAATTGATGCTGTATAGTGTTTGTAGTGGAATACCGTGCATACAATTATAACAAGCAAAATCACATACCATGAGTTTTATACAACCAAACCTAATGACATACACACAGCAACTTGTCGGAATATATTCACCCAAGACCCGTTCCTGGCAGTGTGATGGTACTCATAAGTAACCATCTGTCAAGGGTGGGGGTGTCAACCCGGTAGTACTACTAATACCTCTCCGTTGGTTCCAACACTGGAATTAATGGTTGTAAGAAGAACCACACAGTAACATCATGTATGCATCAGATATGTACTCGCAAAACAGTATCATGTTGATTCCAAGTATGAAAATGGTATGTATGTTGTACAGCATTGAAAACGTGTGAGCATACTTTTCCCCCATGTTTGTAAAAGATTGAAACATTGTATAAGCGTAAAAAGGGGCCACGAAACTCACTTGTTAAGTGGTAAGTATGTATGATGTAACTTCCCAAACTTGTATGTATGTATGAATGGTCAATCACCTATTGACAGTTATGTTAAGCATTAATAATATGCCTGCTGTTAATAATATTGTTTAGTTAGGTTGGGTCGTATCGATTCGGTCGTGGGTAACACTTGCACATAAACACGTGCAATAGATCTTATGTAGATCCAAGTACTAGAAGTGTTGCCATTGTTGATGATATTTGTGTAAAAGTGTTATTGTTGTTAAAGAAATACTTAGTAAGCACTTGTGTTATAAATCGTTTGTTGCTAATTGTAAAATGTTAAGTTGATTTGATTTGATATAACATTAATAAGTTTGATAGTGTTAATCTTAAAGATCGTCATTAGCAATGGCAACCGTGTCGATGTCACCTTAACATCGCACGACTACACACACCACACATAGGAAGAATTTAGGCACAATGACTCCAATTGCACGACATGACTAGACGCACGACTGGACACTTCCATTCGCACGATTCAGCCTTCATTCGTACGATTTAGCTTCATTCGTATGACTGAACTTTCATTTGTGCGACTGGACCTTCAGTCGTGCGATACACACAATCCCACACATTCATCCGCATTGACTCAATCGCATGGCAATTCTCATCCGCATGACTCATTCGCACGACACACACAATCGTATGGGCTCAATCGCACGACTCACTCAATCGCTTGGACTCAGTCGCACGACAGACCCAATCGCATGGACTTAGTCGCACGACTCACCCAGTCGCACAACTCAGTCGCATGACAGACCCAGTCGCCTGAACAGTAGGTTCGTGACTGCAGAGTGCTGAGCAACCTTCGACTGTTCCGTGCACAGGTTTCACACATCAAGAACCTCCAGAAACACTCATCTAACATATCTAAGTACAATGCACACTCAGAAAGGCAACACACGCACCCACACGACCTCTTGTGCTCGGGTTGAACCCGAGCTCCCGAAACCCTAAAAATCGCAGAAGTAAAACGAGTAAAAATGGACGACCAAGGTCGCCTACCTGCTAGAAACGTGTCGTCTAAGCTGTAGTTGTGGTCTACACGGTGAAATCATGAAGAAAACGGGGCTGTTCTAGGTGCAAGGAGGTGGAGAAAGTGGAAGAAGAAGATGGAGAGGAGAAGAAGAAATGGTGAAGGCTAGGGCTGGTTTGTGGGTATTTATACCCAGCCCTAGTTTGTTAATTGTCAGTTTTAGTCCCTGCACTTGGCCCCCAGGTTCCCTAATTTGCTTCGGTTGAAAACAACGTAAATACGCGCGTTATATTAATTATAGGGAAGTATTTAATGTTGTTTGTATCTTGAATATATTGTTATTAGTGATGTTTATATTATATAACATAATATAGTTAATGATGTCGTCGGTGCTATTCGTAAGCGTTTTAAGTGCTAATGTTGCAAACAATGATATCACGAGTGTAAATGAGAATCAAACAAGTATGATGTCCTCACAATTAGTCTATGAAGATGTGAAATGAACGTTCTAAGGATAGTTAACGAAATCCACGTTAAATGACGGACCTTTTTAGTGATGGATGTCACAAATTTGATACTGAGATTCATGTGGATGTTAACGAGGCTACTATCATGCTTCAAAACATAAGGATTGATAGTGATCTCGAGTTATGCATTCGCGAGGCTCAACAAGCGGTGCTAACCGAGGAAGGGAAAGATGAAGATTTGGCGTTTAACGTTCGGTCACAACTGGAGACAAAACCGAACGGCATGTGGTATTTCTTGAAGCGACTTTGGATCTCGAATCGCAATAATCTCCGTTACCTCATCATGAAAGAAGCTCATCAAACCCGATATTCTATTCATCCCGGGTCCGATAAAATGTACATGGATCTATGTGGCCAATATTGGTGGCCTGGCATGAAGAAGGATATTGCATCGTATGTTTTCAAATGTCTCACGTGTGCGAGGGTCAAGGCTGAACATCAATGGCCTAGTGGTTTACTTGAACAACCTGAAATCCCTATATGGAAATGGGAACATATATCCATGGATTTCATAACCAAGTTACCATGTACCTCTCGTGGCCATGATAGTATATGGGTGATTGTTCACTGTTTGACCAAAACGGCACATTTCATACCAATACGAGACACTTACAAGGTTTCAAGACTGGCTCGAATCTACATCGATGAAATTGTGAGTCGTCATGGCGTGCCGTTGCACATTATTTCCGATTGTGATGCTCGTTTCACTTCGTATTTCTAGTCTTCGATGCAAGAACTCTTGAGTACCCAACTGGATTTAAGCACGGCTTACATCCTTAAATGAATAGTCAAATCGAGCGAACAATCCAAACTCTTGAGGATTTACTGCGTCTTTGTGTCCTTGATTTTGGTGGTGACTGGGATACGCATCTCCCTTTAGACTGGGATACGCATCTCCTTTAGCGGAATTTCGTATAACAATAGTTATCACTCGAGTATCAAGATGGCACCATTCGAGGCTTTGTATGGTCGTAAATGTCGTTCTTCGATTTGTTGGACTGACATTGGTGAGAATTTTATCACTGGTCCTGAACTTATTCAAGAAACGACTGACAAAGTTTCCAAAATTTGAAATAACCTTGAGGTGGCTAGAAGTCGTCAAAAGAGTTATGCCAATAAAAGACGCAAACCGTTGGAATTTCAAGTCGACGACATGGTTCTTCTTAAGGTCTCCCCATGGAAGGGTGTTGTTCGTTTTGGGAAGAAGGGTAAGTTAGCCCCACGCTTTATAGGACCTTTCAAGATTCTGAAAAGAATTGGGAAAGTAGCTTACAAACTGGAACTACCTTCTGAACTTAGCAAAGTTCATCCTGTCTTCCATGTCTTAAACCTGAGGAAATGCCTGGCTAATGAAAATTTGCATGTTCCACTAGAGGAAATCCAAATAGAGGAGACATTGCATTCCGTTGAGAAGGCTGTCGAGATCATGGACCAAACCCTGAAGAAGACCCGAACAACTACCACACCGATAGTCAAAGTCCGTTGGGAAAATAAACGTGGAGCTGAGTTTACTTGGAAACGTGATGATCACATGAAGAAGAAATATCCCTACCTTTTCGTTTAGTCTTGTCTTTAATTTCGGGATGAAATTTCTTAAAGTTGGAGACACTGTGACCTTTCGTAATTTTTGCTAAACGTTTATTAACGTCGTTAGCTCTTGTAAGGATTTGTATTGTTATTAATGCAAATACGAGGGTTTTAATTGTAATTTCTTGTATCATCGTAATTTTGATAATCAAATCATTAATGACATTAATAATAATAGTAGTAGTAGTAGCAGTAATAATAATAATAATAATAACAATAATAATAATAAGAATAATAATAATAGTTATAATAAGTGTGACCTTGTAAATAAATAAAAACAATATAAGGTTTATATCTTAGAAACTTGTAATTAATTAGTTTATGCATAAAATATTAACATTTTAAACTGCAGGAACTAAAGTGTAATTTATTTTAAAACTAAAACCTTAACTTTGGGCTGCAATTAAACAACTCGAAAGCACAAGGACCGAATTGTAAAAAATCTTAAAACCCAATCCCCACCCTCTTTCTCTCTCCCCGTGATTCCGGCGGAGGATCCCAGCCACCGGCCGCGGCCCCGGCGAAGCCCAAACACATCGAAATAGAACACGGTTCGACCCAAAACAAGTTTTAATCGATTCGTGAACTCATTTCCCACATGTTGATGGGGATTAATTTGATTCTTAACTGCGAATTCAACACCATGAACTCAAAACCGAAACCCCATCAAACAACAAAACCGTTCTCATACTTAAATCGTATTAATGATGCAGTTAAACGTGTATACCCGTTCGTAAAATCATTTAGAAGATAATGATGAGTTAAATTTCACCTGAAATCATCTCTTTATCCATCTAATCACTCGTGAAACCTCTGAACCTATAACGTAATTGAACTCCAACCTCTGTACATTTACTTTCCAAATTGACAAAGGGCTTCGATCTTAAACACCATTAGAAGCTACTGGTGCAAGGAATTCGATTACAATCAACTCAAACCTATCAAACAAGAGCACCACAGTCGTGCCCGTGTTTGAACTCGTATCTATCGATTTTCAACAAATTAAAAGGTAATTAAACCCTCTTTTGATTTGTTTTTACATGGGAAACAAAAGCCCCATGGTTAATTTCATTAACCTCTAAGTTTTGATGATCAATTTGGCCGAAAACATTTATAGGGTTCATATGAAAATTTGGGGATTTTCTGGGTTTGTGTTTTAATTAAAATTTTCCATTTTATAACACAAGACTGGGCTTAGCCCACTGGTTAAAACCTTGTAAATATGCAGCAGAGGTCACGGGTTCAAACCCAGCCTCTGCATTTCTTTTTAAAATGTGTTTAATTTTTTTAAATGCAGAAAATATGTTAATATATTATTAATTATATAAAAATCAACTTTAATCAAAAACCAAATAAAATTATTTTTCTCTTAAACTTTCTTAGGAATTTGGTTAATAAATTTCTAATTCTTTTATCTTGGAATTATATAAATTATTATAAAATATAATTTATTATTAATTTTAAAGGAGTTAATCTTCCTTAATTCCCAAGAATTTCCATTCTTCATTTATATATATATATATATATATATATATATATGTATGTATGTATGTATGTATGTATGTATGTATGTATGTATGTATGTATGTATGTACGTATATATATTTACAAGTTTAGATTATGTGTATCTATATACAATACACATCCATTGTGTTTACAAGAATTATTTTAAATCATTTAAATTATAAATTTATTATTTATCAAATAGTGAATAATAATTCTTATATAAAATACACATCCATTGTGTTTACAAGAATTATTTTAAATCATTTAAATTATAAATTTATTATTTTATGAAATAGTGAATAATAATTCTTTGATAAGAAAAGTTAACTTTTACTAATGGTTTTAAACCCTAAAATTCTAATCACTTAAAAATTAAAATAATAATAAGTGGTGTGCATCTTATACTTAAAAAATCATAGTTTAATGAGTTCTAAATAATATATCCAAAAATCATAAATTTAAACCATTAATTTCCGTATGCCATTAACACTGTAAATATCATGATTAACTTAACGTGACGTTCCTTTAGATTGAACGTTAACGAATCCTCGGCATTATATACAAGACCCTATTCTTTGACATCCTTTATTATCCATGTGAGTTTTTCATACCCCTTTTATTTATATTTACACTTTGGGGTGAAACATATTAACCTTATGATCATTACACTTATAAACTCGTTTAAATCTTGTAAACACTTGGGCAATTCATATTGTTTTTCGTGATTAGTTGAACTTTAGTAATTACCATATGATGACTATTATATGTACAATCATTAACTATTGCTAGCCTAGCGACGTCATAGATATATGGGCCTGACAAGCCTACTTGGTTAATCTAAGTACACTAGCTAATCGTTTAATCTTGTAATCTTATAATCTTATAATCTATCAAGGTTTGATTGTCACATCTGTTCATACATCCCTAGTTACTTTATTCACTAACTTATGATACGAATTGTCATCTTTTATATATAATTATGTATGAAAACTATGGAAAACTCACCAACGTTATGTTGACCTTTTATTTTTAACATGTTTCAGGAAATGATAACGCTTAGCTTGGTTTGAAGATTTGTTGCAATCTAGGGTTGGACCTAGATTAATAATCAAAAGACAATTAGTACTTTTGTGTCAAATTTTCTATGTTTTATTAATTGTGAAAGACTTATGTGATTTCAAAATGTATGTCATGAATAATGTTGTTTAATTATAATGACACTTTTAATAATCGTTGTGTGGCATGAACAATCTTAATCCTCACATCTCGATATTTCTGCCGTTAAGGTTGGGGTGTGACAATTTTAGGGGGTAAAATGGTCATTTTTAAAAAGTTAACAGAAAAGTTAACTCTCCATCCATAACGGGGACCTTTAGTGTTATGTTTTGTCAAACATGTGGACCGACTTTGTAGTTTTTCAAACCTTGAGACCGAAAGTGAAAACAAGCCTAAGCACATGGACTTTTTATGTAATTAACTCTATATTATTTATCAGTAAGTTTTCATTTTAAATACCAAAGCAACTAAGGGGTTGTTTGTTTCAGTCTTTGAATAATTCAGATATATTAGTGGTTCAGCATTTAATGGTTCAGACTGTTTGTTTCGCGAGCAAATATCTGAATGATTAAGACATTTGCCTCCGAATAGTTAAGTATTATACTGATGCTAAATGGTTAAGACCTCTTATCTGAATTGGTAAGATATTTGCATTTAAATAGTTAAATGATATAATAGCTCTTAATGATTCAGACATTTTAATGGTTCAGCATTTAATGATTCAGACCTCTTATTGGTTCATCACTTAATCATTCAAAAATTACAAAACAACCCATAAGTAACTATACACTAATTTTTGTATCATATCTATTTTTTATCTTTTCAAAGATATGTATCCATGGTCTTGTAGCATAGGAGAACATTATAATCACTTTTATTCATAAAAATAGTTTGAGTTTAAATTTTTACAAGTATAAGGTTATGTGATATTTAGAGGTAAAAAACATTGTTGTTCAAAAAACTTTAAAAAGTATGTGAAGATAAGGAATGATTTTAAGGGAAAAAAAGTACTTTAACTTGTAAAAGCCTGTCTGTTTTGACTAGCCAGATCAACTTAACTAGTATGATTTATTATATTTTAAATTTTAGTTATAGTTAGGGTTAGACTTCAAACTTTAGTAACAACTATCAAAAGAATCATGAACATCTCTAGCACCTCTAAGTTAAGAGGGAGCAATGTTATTGTATAGTTATTCTTTTTTGTATATTATGTTAGTTATTTTCAAATCATGATATTTTCTCAAACTAACATGCATTTCAACCCTTTTCTTATCTTTAGCATTTATTTTTAATTTTCTATAAAACAAGATACTTATAACAAAAATAATGTTAAAGAAAACGTCATTATTGATCCATAACTGAACATTAAATTGAAACCTCACTCACCCTCATCCGAAAAGGGAAAAAGTAATAATCTTTGAAACGACATGGTGAAAGATGCATGAAAACTAGATTTTAACGGAGTTATTTTGACAACCACTAAACTTCAACAGCTCATATATTAAGCAATAGTTGTAAAAAGAAGTGATAAGAACAAGATATAAGACAATGTTGAAAAGTATATATATATATATATATATATATATATATATATATATATATATATGTATGTATGTATGTATGTAATGTATATGTATATGTATGTATATGTATATATATGTATATGTATATATATCTCTTCAACATGCATTATTAATGATGTTTACATATTCTTTTTATATCATCAACAATAGTTAAATAAACAATTCAATAAAATTTTATGACAACATGCAACACTCTAATCTGTCAATTCCAACTCATATCATCACTTTGTATTATTAATGATGTTTACATATTCTTTTTATATCATTAACCATTAACCATGTCATGGAATGGTCCATATGTTGTTTGATCGCAAATTTAGGTGTTATCAAGTGTGCACCGAATAACCAAATGAAGTATCACCTATGTTATTTCGACTAGGTAAAAGAGCGAACAAGAAGACCATTCTTTTTTGGTGAAGGAATATGCAAGGAACACTTACATGAACCCACCTTTTATATGGTCCACTCTTAGCTACACAAATACTTTAGAATGTCACCATTTATGTCACATACCCACCTCAATGTAGATCACACACCATACTCTCTAAGCACCTAGCTATAATGAACAAGACATAATCTAAAATGTCAAGTGTTAGACCTGTAATCTTAATCAATATGTTTAACATATAGACAATTATCTTTTATATGTTGTTTGATTTATAAATATATTATTATATTTATATAGAGCATTGCACGATGAAACAAATAATAGTTCATAATATATTGGCAATCTTGTACATTAATAATCATCTAGAATTTCCCAATGCTAACATACAAGAAACATCTCAGAATAATAACGGTTTGTAGTGTTGTTCAAAAAATTTAAAGGTTTGTAGTTTATGTATAAAAGTTGCATCTTGTATATGGAAAAACTCTAGTTCCATCATCCTTTTGGTTGCATTGCAAAACACTTAAAACATCATAAATTTATAATGTATTTTATGTTTTAGATTACAAAGCAAACCTAGGGTTGAAAGATCCACTACTAGAGGCACTAATTGTATTCCTAAATATACTACTTTTTAACTCTAGATCAAGAGCACCTTCTTGCAATACCTTGGATGAATGGAATGACTTTTTAAATCTTTAAAACAAACGTTTAAATTTATTATTTAAGTTTGATCCAAGAGGAAAAAAGATGAGATAATTAGGGTTTCAAGATTAGGTTTTAGATTCTTTTAAATAATAGCAAAGAGTTTCTTTTCTATTGTTGATCTTCAAATTCATTGTCTTTCAAATATTATAGAATATTACTAAATTCTTTTATATCTCCTTATGCAAATGACGAACCTAATTTTAATTTATTAAATAAATCATCCCTAGCTAGTCAAATTAGTTGTCGTCTTATGATGTTTAGTGTGATCTTTTAGACAATTATGGCATAGCATCATAATGTGGTGTAGTGTACATGTCATCCAACAATAAACATCCATAAGTAATCACCCGACAATTTATTCGCATTATATAAGTTTCATCTCATGTATGTAATTGAAAAGGTTGTTCTACACTAACATGGACTGTTTGGAGATATCATTTATAAATCCAAAACCAAATACTATGTGTGTTTCCCCGTGGTTGTAGTCATTAAAAGCAATCTTCTTACTCTAATAAAAGAGTAACTTAAGATGTCACGTGGCAGCATCATAATCATCGAGATATATGCCACGTGGCAGCACCACAATCATAATCACCAAAATTTTCCCGCCTCTCTCTCCTCTTAAATAATTACCTTAATTACTAATAATATTATTTAACATTCTTTTACATTTAATAAATTAAAAAAAGAGATCTATTTATTAATATTATTTCTAAATAAATAAAATTTTATAAAATAATTAATTTTTCTAAAGCATATAACTTTTTTAAAAATATTAAATATTTTAAAATTGGTATTTTTAAAAATTCAATTTTTTAAAATAAAAAATAATTACATTTGGGAGTTATGATAAAAAAAATTAAAAATGATATTTTTATACAGTTTGTTTTAGAACAAAATGTTTATTTTTTTGGAAAAAATTTAAAATTAAAATTTTAAAATGTTGATATCACTGTTTTATTAGTTATAGTCAGTCATATCGTATCTTATAATATCATTTATAAATAATAAATTTTATTATATTAATATATTATTTATTAAATCCGTGTAATACACGGGTTTACTAAAGCTAGTCTTTATATATAATAAAAAAAAGGTTTTGCCACTTGTCATCATATTACACATCATTTGACACATGTCAAATTCTTAAACAAATATTGCCACTTGTCATCATATTAAACACTCATTTAAACTTCAAAAATTTCTCTTAATTTGTTTTCCTAAAATAAAAAGTTTCTAAAGTTTAAATTAATATCAATTTTATTATATATTCAAATAAATGTTAAAATGGAAACCATTATTTGTATTCCTCATAATTTATTTTGAGAAAATAAAAAGCCATTTTATAATATATGTACAATGATTTTAAACCAAAATTATGGTAAACATAATCTAAATTTACAAACATAATGTTAAGAGATTAGTTTTTCATAATTTAATTTTATATACAATCACAATACAACTTAAGTTGGCATATTTCTTCACATTTGCAGCTAAGTTTGTTATAACATTTTATCAATTTTATGTTTTAATAAATTATTGGCTTTTAAGTTATATGTTGTCACATGTCACACTCTCAAGAAGTTATTACCGCGTGTCATTCATATAACGAAAAGTTGTTTTAATGAAAATTTTGCATCCCTTAAATTTCGCATCCTTATATATCATTCTTATATATTATTCTTATATATTAGAAGATTATTAATATTAGTTCTTAATTTCTAATTGTAAATATTCGTTATTTTAGTTTTTTCAATCCGTATAACACATAGGACGTTAGGCTAGTTCTTTGATAAACTAGAATCACACATTGTGTTGTCGAATACTATTCGACACAAGTTTATGAATTACAACTTAAACTTTCTAAACCCGTTCTTTTATTTACCCCTTCTATGTTAGATTTGATGAATTTTAATGCTTTTTTGTCATTTATAATCCACTTTCAGGTGTTGCTAGTTGACATTAAAACCTAAACCAAGAACACCTTCCAGCAATATCTTGATTTAATTTTGTAAAAACTAAAAATTACCTTTAAGAACTTATTTATCGGATTAGAAGTTTAATCAAAGAGGGGATTTCAAGTATATATTTTAAAATTTTCTAATAGAAGCGTAGGATTTTTTTATAATGTTGATCTTCAAATTTATTATACTTGTTTTACAAGTATTCAAGAAATGTTATTAAATTATTGTGTATCTTCTTGCGGAAATAACCAACCCTAATTATGACTTACCTAATAATTCACCTCTAGACAAATTTCTTATCATATCAATTCTTTGGGTGTGATTTTTTATATCTACTTTATATCGACCAGGTAAAAGAGGGAGAAAGGAGACCATTATTTTTCGTTCTACGAAGAAATGTAGAAGGAAATGCTAGCAGGAACCCATCTTTTATCTGGTCCAATCTTTGCTGCAAAATACTTTAAAATGTCACCCTTTATATCACACACCCACCCGCCTCGATGTATATTACATACTACTCTCTCTAGCCACCGCGCTATAATGCACAAGACCTAGCCTAAAATGTCAAGTGTTAGACCTTTAATCTTAATCAATATGTTTAACGTGTAGACAATTATTTTTTGTATGTTGTTTGGTTTATAAATATGTTACTATATTTATATAGAGCATCACAAGATGAACAAATAATAGTTCATAGCATATTGGCAATCTTGTATAAATAATCATTTAGATTTTTTCCACGCTAACATACAAGAAACATCTCAAAATAATAACGGTTCGTAATATTAAAAATCAACGATTTGTAGTTTATGTATAAAAATTGTGTCTTATATATGGAAAAACTATACATTACAAAACACTAAACAACATCATAAATTTAAAATGTATTTTATCTTTTAGATTACAAAGGAAACCTAGGGTTGAAAGATTCACTAGGGTCACCAATTGTATTCAAATATACAACTTCTAAGTGTTGCTAGTTCATTTTAAGAACCCTAGATCAACAGCACCTTCTTGCAATACCTTGGACGAATGGAATGACTTCCTAAACTTTAAAACTAACTTTTAGATTTATTATTTAAGTTTGATCCATGAAGGAAAAGGAAGAGAAAATTAGGGTTTCAAGATTAGGTTTAGACTTTAAAATAAAAGCATAGGGTTTCTTTTCTAATGTTGATCTTCAATTAAATTCGTTATCTTACAAATGCTATAGAAATTATTAAATTATTTTCTATCTCCTTATGCAAATGACGAACTCTAATTTCTTTTTCATTTAATAAATCATCCCTAGCTAAACAAATTAGTTGTCGTCTTATGATATTTAGTGTGATCTTTTGGAGGATAATGGCATAGCATCATAATATGGTGTGACATAAATAGTCACCCGACAACTAATCCGCATAATATAAGTTTCACCTCATGCAAGGTTCTTCTAGACTAACATGTATCATTTAGTAGATATCATTCATAAATCCGAAACCAAATACAATTGGATAGGAAAACTAATTTAATATGAAAGAACTTACTATATGTGTTTCCACCATGGTTCTAGTCATTAAAAGCAATTCTTTGATAAAACTAGAATCACACATTGTGTTGTTAAATACTATTCAACATAAGTTCATGAATTACAACTTAAAACCTTCTAAACCCGTTCTTTAATTTACCCCTTATATGTTAGATTTGATGAAATTTAATGTTTTTGTCATTTATAAACCACTTTTGGATGTTTTCCGGTTGACATTAAAACCTAGACCAAGAACACCTTCTAGCAATATCTTGATTTGATTTCGTAAAAATTGAAGAACTTTTTTTATCGGGTTAGAATTTTGATCCAAGAGGGGATTTCAAGTATATCTTTTAAAATTTTCTAATAGAAGCATAGGGCTTTTTTATAATGTTGATCTTCAAATTCATTATACTTGTTTTACAAGTATTCGAGAAACATTATTAAATTATTGTGTATCTTCTTGTGGAAATGACCAACCCTAATTACGACTTGCCTAATAATTCACCCCTAGACAAATTTGTTATCATCTTATATCCTTTGGTGTGATCTTTTAGACGTTTATGGCATAGGTTGATAAGTGATGTATGTACATACAATCCAACAAGAAACACTAAAAGATAAATATCCTTCAATTTACGTGCATAATATAAGTTTCACCGTCCGACATGTGATTAAAATATCATGCTCCACACAAACATAGACTATGTAGGTGATACCTTTCATAAATTTAAAACAAAACAAAATTGAAAAGGAAACTAATACAATAAAAAAAACTTCCAATACATGTTCCCACTAAAATAAATTCTTCAGTAAATCCAGACTCTACACGTACTTCTCAATTATATCTCCTATATAGAGTTAAAATATAAATTGTGTCGTCATACTTATAATAGATATAATAGAATTCTATTTAACTTCTTGTACTTGTGTCTTTCCATAAACAAGTGACAAATTGTCCTCTATCTAATGGCATGGATGTTATCCAACTCGAGCACCACTATTAATGTCTTAAAAAAATCTTAGAAAGAAATAAAGCTTTTTTATATAATTTTACAAATAACATCCTTAGTATGTTACCTACAATATTAAAATTTCTTAGTATTAAAATATTTTAGTATGTTATATATGTTAATAATTTATATCTCGTTAAAGTTTTACTTACTTTTTTTAAACAACTAATTGGATCAATGACAAGTTACTAACTCATCTTATTATCTCTATTACTCAAATATGAAACTTTGAGATACTAGGTTGGCACGTCTCCATCACACCAGTCTCAAACGTGAGACCACACTAAAAAAAAACTAACCTTAAGTGAGAAAAAACCTCGACCCACCTAAAACCCTTTCGTAGGTGCTTACATTTAAGACCACTCTTATTATAAATAATCACTTTTACATTCAATATTCTTAATAGCCACAACATTCCTATCATGTTCAATAACTTTTTTTAAATCCACTAGCTATTAACATATTCTCATAAACCAAATCACCATATTTACATTTAAAATAAAAAAAAAATAAAAAATAATAGTGAACATGAATAATGCATACCGTCTATACATAATCGCCGACAATTTCCTACCGTCATCTTACCCTTTTTACATCTTCAAATCCCTTAAGCTTCAACCTGCAACTGCTAATTTGTTCCTTCAAATTGTCAGTTTGTTTAATCACAAATGAGTAATTGGATCTATTAGGGTTTCGAATCGAAGTTGTATTCTTGTTTAATCCGCTTTTGCAACAAGGAAATTGAAGATGAAGATGAAGATGTGGCTGAGAAAGCCAGTGCTGGTGTTGCTTTTTCTCACGGTTCTTGCGCCCATTGTTCTGTACACTGATAAGCTCGCGACCTTCTGTAACTCACTGCTCTTAATCTGTAGATCTTCTTTACGAATTGATTGTTGTGAAATCTAATGGATTTGTTGAATTTGTTGTTGCAGCGTCGTATGAATTCATTCAGGAGCCTTCAACACTTGTAATAGTTTCTTTGATGTTACTTTTTACAATTGGATCTGTGGATTTTGGTTATATTTGTTCATTTGATTTGTTTGTGGTTTCAGTCGTTCAATCGGGATTCCCAAGCCCTAAATTTGCTTCCTCAGGTGTGTAGCATCAGTTCATCTCTAATATCCTTTCTGAATTGCTATAATTGGATATTTATGTTTATTATTATTATTATTGTTCTTTTCAGGAGCTATCTGCAACTCAAAAAGAACCTTTGGGTGATGTTTATATGGAAAGTTTAACTAGATCTGTTCAACATGTTGATGGTGAAAGCTCCAGAAAAACCAGGCAGCTTAATGAAGGTTGATTATCTTAATTCTTTATCACATCTTAACCCTAAATCTAATTTGAATTTGATGACTGATTTAATGCAATTTTGGCCCTGAAATTTGATCAGAATCTATGGGAGGTGACACCGTTGTTTCTGCTCAAGAAGACAACCCCATCAAGCAAGTTACTCAAGATCACAACAGACTGGAGTCAGCTGAAAACAAGGATAATGTGAAGAAATTGAAGGTGGTTGAGCATCCGTCTTCAGTCACTCAAGCTGTAAGTTCGTTATTTTTTTGTTGAAATATTGCTGTGCTGTCACTTTCTTGCCTCTTGTGATATGTCAATTATTGTCTTAGTTGTTTCTTGGGTAGCTGGATATGTTGGTTGGCATGAGTTGTATAATAAATAAGCCATAATGTGGTGTAAATTTTTGGTTAAATTTGCACATGATTGCATACCTAAATGGTGTTATGGTTATCTTCTTTATTGACTTATAACCTTCCGTTTGTGAAACAAGTATTTGTGGTTAGTTTGAAAGTAACTTCATGTCTGAATCATTATACCAAGATTTGGTTTCCATAAATGTCAGATTATTAAGGCCTATGTTCTTTTTTGGTCCACGATCTCATCAACTCGTAAAGTTTTATGCTTGATAAATCTGTTATATTATATGAAGGGAAAATTATGTTAACTTAGTTCGCGTTAATGACTGATCTTTTAGGAAACTAAACAAGAGGTACCAAAAGCCGGTAAAAGGGAAGCTGTGAAAACCAAAAGTGATAAACCGAATGAGCATGTTTTAGCAGATTCTCGTGTTCGGTATCTCAAGGATCAATTAATCAGAGGAAGGGTTTACCTTTCCCTTTCAGCAACACGAACAAATGTTCAATTTAATAGGGAACTTCGGTTACGAATGAAGGAAGTCCAAAGAGCACTTGGTGATGCAACCAAGGATGCAGATTTACCAAAGAAGTAAGCCTTATTTTTAAATTCTGCCATAAACGAATCGTTACGTATGGTAAATTTTTTTAAATTTATTTATGCATTAAAGTATTTTGTTATCTTGTAATACATTCAGTGCCTATGACAAGCTGAAGGCAATGGATCAAACATTGGCAAAAGGAAAGCAATTACAGGATGATTGCACCGCCGTCGTAAAAAAACTTCGTGCAATTATTCATTCAACAGAAGAACAAGCACGTGTCCATCAGAAACAAGCCTTGTTTTTGACTCACTTAACTGCTAAAACTATTTCTAAGGGTCTCCATTGTCTTCCGTTACGCCTATCAACCGAATACTATTCTTTAAATTCTTCTGCACAACAATTCTCAAATCAAGAAAATCTTGAGGACCCCAACCTCTTTCACTATGCATTGTTTTCGGATAATGTTTTAGCGACAGCAGTGGTTGTCAATTCAACTGTTACCAATGCCAAGGTGATTGATTATGCTTTTTGGGGCATTTCTTATAAAATTCTTTAATCTTCTGATACATTTTTAAAAATATATGATTATTAACGTGTAACTATGGCAGCATCCTTCAAAACATGTGTTCCACATTGTTACCGACAAGCTGAATTATGCTGCAATGAGGATGTGGTTTCTTGCAAACCCACCCGGGAAGGCTACAATACAAGTTCAGAACATTGATGAATTTACATGGCTGAATGCAAGTTACAGCCCAGTTCTTAAACAGTTGGCTTCTAGAAACATGATTGATTATTATTTCAAAACACACAAGGGGATTGAGTCTGATTCAAATCTGAAGTTCCGCAACCCAAAGTATCTGTCAATGATGAATCATCTTCGGTTTTACCTTCCTGAGATATTTCCAAAGTTGAAGAAAGTAGTGTTCTTGGATGATGATATAGTCGTTCAGAAAGATATAAGTGGTCTTTGGTCTATTGATCTGAAAGGCAAGGTGAATGGTGCTGTTGAGACGTGTGGGGAAAACTTCCATCGGTTTGATCGCTACCTCAACTTCTCAAATCCCATCATAGCCAAAAACTTTGACCCACGTGCGTGTGGATGGGCATATGGAATGAATATATTTGATTTGGAGGAATGGAAGAAACAAAACATCACAGAAGTTTACCACTCCTGGCAAAATTTGGTAAGTGTTTCATTAATGAACTTCTTAATACTTAAATCTTGAGGGTTCCGTTATCATTTGTTATATGTATGGATGCAGAATCAAGATAGACAACTTTGGAAGCTGGGGACATTGCCACCTGGTTTGATAACATTCTGGCAACGTGTGTACCCGTTAGACAAGCCATGGCATGTACTTGGGCTCGGGTACAACCCAAGTGTTGGCCAAAGGGATATTGAAAGAGCAGCAGTGATCCACTACAACGGGAATTTGAAACCATGGCTCGAGATAGGGATACCCAAGTTTAGAGGGTACTGGAGCAAGTATGTGGACTATGATCAAGTGTATATGCGGGAGTGCAATCTGAGCCCATGAGTAGACGACGAAGTAAATGGGGTCAATAAGTAGTATATATTCTTTGATTGTTCATAGTGTTGATGGTCAGTTTACTCTTAACTCACCCCAGCCCAGGGTTAAATGAGAATCCAGCCACACATTATGTTGATTTTGTTGTAAAGGAGCATTAGATTCATGGTATGAAAGTTTGTGTTTGATATGTTCAATTGTGCATGTAGTTATGTCAGTGTATGAAAGTTTGTTGTAAAGGAGCATTACAGTCAGGGTCTCTTTAGAAGCGGTCTCTCTACCTCTAAAGATAGATGAAAGACTTGTTACCATCTATCTCTTTCAGACTTTGCTCTTTAGTGGGATGTACTGTGTATGGTTGTTTGTTTGTTTTGTGTCAATGTATCCTCTAGACTTCATCTAGTTTTAGATTATTTTCATTCTGTCGTGCGACAGTAGCGTTCAATGGCTGAAATCACTTGCTCAAATAAAAAAATTATGATCATGTGAGCTTAATCCTTTGTACAATCGGAGGATCCAAATCCGTCCACCTTAAAAGAAACAACACATGAAAATAAGTATCATGGGGGAAATATCCCACACTTATGAGTAAACGACACGGTATCTCATATTATGGTGCCACTTGGTATAACGGCATCTTTGATGACCGTTACGATGCCACTCTTAATGAAGTAACCGTCTGTTTCCCGTGCTGTTTCTTCAACATTGTCAGTGTTTATAATCTGCAGGTTCAACAATACAGACCATATCAGTTCTACATTATGATGATGTGATGATGATTTCAACTATATATAACTGATTGTGTACCTTCACATTATCTCCTATCCGAGCATTTTTGTCTATTATCGCTCTCTTGATGTGCGTATTCTTCCCTATTCCTATAGGTACACCGCCCTTCTCCGCCAACAGTCTTCTGTCTGCATCAGTCTGCTCCATATAAACACAACCCATCATTCATTTCCATCAAAAAGTAAGAAAAAACCACTACATTCCATGAACAAGTTAGCTACCTCATAGTAGTCAGCTCCCATGAGCAAAGTGTCTTCAATAATCGCACCCTCGGAGATGCATGACCGAAGACCAATCACCGAGTGATGAATCTTACAGTTCTGTAGTGCAAATTATAAATCAACCCGTTTAGAAAATTTTTACACCCTAAACTCTAAATCATAACATTAAAAGATTCATGTAAAACAGAAGATACAAAGTACCTTGATTACACAACCTTCACCAATGACACTATGTGTAACATCAGCATTCAGCATCTTTGAAGGTGGTAAGTATCGCGGTTGGGTATATATTGGAGCAGATCGATCATAGAAACTGCAGACCGACGAATAACACATTTTCCGTTTGTTATGCTGCAAGTCAACAAGTGTATGGCAAGTTGTATAACAAAAAGGGTCAGAAGCTAACCTGAAATCTGGTACTGGCTTTTTGGTGATCCCCAGATTTGCATGATAGAAAGCCTCAATGGTACCAATGTCTTCCCAGTAACCATCATACAGGTAGGCTTGTACCTAAATCAAATGAAACTATCTGCTTAATGTTTAGGCATACGGTCTGCATAAACTTTTCAGATTTGTTATCTTATAACCGTGAGAACCGTTACTAGTGAACTCATGAGACCCCAACAATAGTTTGCTAAGCAATGAGATTAATTTTATTGCAGTTGTAATCTAATAAAACATATAAAAATGGAAAATTATATCAGCTGAACTTACTCGCAGGCCGATTGAAGTTGCACCTGGGATCACTTCGCTTCCAAAGTCATTAGCCTTTGGAAACTTCTCTCTCAGCAAATCCAACATAACATTCTTACTGAAAACATATATGCCCATGCTAGCAATAAATGGCATTTCTTTCGCTCGCTTATCATCCAGGCCAAGAATGGTAGTATCAACCTGAAGTCAACATTCTAAATCAATAACATTGCATAAAAGAACATATGGCCAGATTCGACTATCTTTTTTGGTACTCATGAGAGCCCGTTATGGAAAACTCACGGTCCCACCAATACCTTGCTAACTAGTGGGCACGCCACACGAGTTAGTAGCCTTCAAGGGGTTAAGGCTAGACCTAGTGTAACTACGCCCCCCTTGAAGGCTCAAATTCGATTATAATCATACCTTCATTGCTTGTAATTTGTCTCCCTTCGGCTTTTCTGAAAACTCAATAATTCTACCTTCCTCGTTAATTTTCATCAACCCAAACGCAGTGGCACGCTTCTCATCCATAGGCAACGCAGCCACAGTTATATCAGCATCGTTTTCCCTGTGTGCCTGAATAAACTTCTCATAGTCCATACGATACAAATGATCGCCAGCAAGAACCAGAAACTCCAACACATTCTGTTCTTCAAGCAACCATAGATATTGCCTTACAGCATCAGCTGTACCCTATTCAGTGTCCACAAATGCACATAAATCACACACACAAAAGCAAAATCACTAAGTTCAAACATCACTCACTCAGTTGATTGTTAACTACCTGAAACCAATCGGGATTCTCGGGACTTTGTTGGGCAGCAAGAACTTCAACAAATCCTTCATTCTTGTACCCACCCATGTTACTTGCATATGCGCGCGACAGATGACGATTAAGCGATGCAGAATTGAACTGGGTCAGAACATATATCTTGTTCACATTGCTGTTCAAACAGTTGCTGACAGGTATATCTATCAGCCTGTAGTTAGCTCCCAAAGGCACTGCAGGTTTAGCTCTTTTCTTTGTAAGAGGATACAATCTGGTCCCTGCTCCACCACCAAGAATGATCCCAAGAACACTCTACACATTCATATATCAGATCAACAAATCAAGATTATAACTTTAATAATTTATAACCACCATAGTGACGGAACCAGAGCTTTTTAGTCGGGGTCATTATAAAAATCTCTTCTTTACTGACTACAACTTCAAGATTGTCATGTCATGTCATATTTTCTTGAAAAAACTCAACTTTTATGTATATGAAAAACCAAAAAAAAATTCTGACCCTCTTGATCCTCACCAAGTTCCGCCCCTGAACTATTTTTCATATCTGTGTGCGCGCGCGCGTGCATATATGATATACCTTGCTGGCATCAGGATCCAGGCATGTTTGCGAATAGCTGGAATCCGAAACAGCTTTCGGGCAAACAACATTCGGAGTTTCTCTTCTTCCACCGGTGAGATTGAGCTGGGATGTTCTCCGATGACTGATGGCGGCGGTGGGCTTCTTTAAGAGAATATTCCGGCCAAAGATCTGACTCGAGGATGCGGACACATTGCCACTCATCACTCCTCCCGACTGAATCATCATGTGGGTCATCATTGATTAATCAGAATGTGTGAAATTCTTGGTTTTGAATGGTGTTTGATGATGAAAATGGGATGTGAGAATATGGGGAGGAGATGAAGAAGGAAATCTGGTGTGTGGATGTGAAGTGCGTGTGTAACATGAACATCCTCATGCACATAAACAGCCAAACCTATGTTACTACAAACAAAGCATCACAATTGGCAAATTGCATTTTGGTCCTTAGGTTTGTTGTTAAAGTACAAGTTGTGATGTACAATATAACAAATTAACAATGACATTTTTTGTTATAGGGCCTTTTTAAAATGGTGGCTTCTTCTTTGGGCCTCAAGTAATTTGTTGGTGCTCAAAGAAACAAGAAAAATATACATTTTATCTTTGTTCTTATTTGTTTTTGGCTTGAATCAAGGAGACTATTGTAAGGTTTCTATATTTTGTTTCAACAAAATATGCCAATTATTCTATATGTTAATTAACAAATGTAATGAACAGTACTTTTATTGTGTCAGTGTGTCACGGTTATTTTAGAGATTTTCTTGGTGTTCAACCATAACTTCATGTGATGTCTTATATATTCATATCTGACCAGCTCAAGATTTACCATCTGTCAATTTCATTGAAATGTTCAATTATTAATTAAATAATTAAGTAATTCGAACCTTTGAGAATAACATTTTGATACTAACTAGCTTGATAGAATTCTATAACTTTGAGATAAATTATGTTTAAAATGTTAATTTAGTCTATTGCTTTAATCGTGTACCTTGTGCCATAAATAAGAGCGTCATAATCTTGACACACCAGTGATATTCTGTAGATCAAGACTCCGTTCGCATCAAAACCAAGTCAATATCCCAACCACATTCTCTGGATCGTTTAATCTTTTCTCGATCCTGATTTCATATTTTATAAGCAAAGTTATCACGTAGGTGAACGGAGACTTTAGTTCTATCCGGCTGATGTTCTATCGTTGTGCGTAATGTCATTTGAAGATGAACTTGTTGTTTTAGTTATGAATGTTTCTTTATTATGATGTAGAGTTTATGTAATGAACTGTACCAAAAAAAAGAAGTAAAACAGACACAATAATAACATTAGATTGATTAGTGATTAGGCTCGAACAGAAAATGCTAATAGAGTTGAGAGAACGATGAGGACGTACTATAAGTATATCTTAAAAAAAATGGTACAAAACCACAATATAACTTTACACAAGGACCATCAATGTACATAACTCAACTGAAAAATCGCTCTACAAAGTGGGAGACATATTTATTACCACAAAGTGAAACTTTTGTTTAGAATTTGTTGGGTTCAAAACATGCTTCTTTTGCTTAGTAAACCAGTTTTTAGTCACATATTTATCGCATATTTTGATAATAAAGGGTTTATAACAAAAATAAATGAATGTGTGAATGAGATCCTGTACCATTAGCTATTAGAACCTTTTTATGTGTTTTTCAAAAATCTTCAACTTTTCAAGTGTTAAATTTTGATTAATTATTTTAGTTTAATAGACAAAACGTATAAGTTTTAATAATAAACATATTTTTCTAATAAATACATAGATAATTGTTGTAAGAGATTACTATAAATCTTTTCAAATAACATATTAATTTGGTGCTTGCAGAAAGTAATTTATAATAATTCAATAAATATCAACAATAAATAAGTGGGTAATGAACAAATGATCTTGTACTAGTAAAGGCCTATACTACTTATAGGCCTATAATCAACCGTAACATAGATTAAAAACTGTAGGAATGAGACGATAAATGTTGGTAACTTTAGTGTTATCAATATTATTTTAATGTCATTGGATTAACTAGATGATCTAATAAGAGTTATTATTTATGAACGAGTTAGCAGATGCGAGAGTGCAGGCTCGATTATATCTAATTAATGTTTTGTAGTTTTATTGGGTCATATATACTTTATATAATTGTGCCTAGCTATTACATAATTAGGTTTCAATTATTAATATATATGGTTTTAAAACACTTGGGCTTAAATATATACTTAGGTTTTATTTTGATCCAATTAGTAAAAGATTCGTAATGGATCTGATGCCTTGAACGATTTTAATAACCTATCAATAAAAGAAAAAGGGGTCAGGTCATCGTAAAATATAAGAAAAAGAAGAACATAGTTGGTACAAGTTTTTCTCTCATGTTATCAAAATTCAAGTTTCACAAATCTTATTCTAATTCAATTCAACATTCGGTGTACCCTCAATAGGCTTAATCTGATCGTGTTATATCACGATTCTAAGATTCATCTGAGTTAAAAATTAGTTCGTTGCATTTGGTTTCAATCATCTGGTGTTTGGTGTTCGTTTGATCTTCATTTCTCGGTTTAAATTACTTTCTGCAAAGGAGACTAAGGTTTGTTTTAATTTGGTTTACATAGATTTTTACATGTATTTTCTTGGTTCATGTTCGTTGAGGTTGTACAAGATTTGGTTATGTTGTTAAGTAAGAGGGTTAAAGGTTGTATAAAATCTTGATTCTCAAAAATAAAATTGATATGTAGTATATTATTCTCAAGTTTCATTGAAGTTCTCTGACAATAAATGAAGAATTACAGCCATTTGGAATACAAGATGACACAAAAAAACTCCCCCATAAAAGCAAAAATATAAGCTTTTCAAGCAAAAAATAAACCATCAAATTACCAAATAGCTGATGTAATCCCCTCTTTTGAATGGTGCGCCTCCATAACACCATTTTTCACATTTGATGTAAGGCCTCCTTTCTAAAAGATCTCATAATTGGGTTTTTACATCATTGCATGATTCTTGAACTAAGAAATTCATTAAAATTCCAGAAAAAAAAAACTTAACACGTTTAAAAATGATCATAGAGACAAAGATTTGTCTAGTACATAAGGGTAATTTTTGTCTTAAAAATATAAACATAGGTATTGAAACGGGATGCCAGTCTTTATTTAGCGAGATAAACTTCATTATCATGCCATCCTGAACTCAAAGTTCATCCCATCTTTGATTTTTATATACTAAAAAATCGAGTGTTGGAGAGTGAATTCTAGTTTTTCTTTAAATGTAATTAATATCACTTTGATAACTATATTTTACATAAGCAGCGATAATAATGACAATTTCAGTGACACATAAGAGTGATATTTTGACATTCTGTGACATATCAAGACCATACCTTGATGTAGCCAAATGATTCAACAACTAGGCTATATGCTTGTACTAGTACGAAACTCTTGTGACATGTTTGTACAAAGCAAGACTCCAGTGACCAGGTTATGCATGATGTAAAGCAATCAAATGCTTATATGAGGCAAGACTCTAGTGACATGTGTGCACAAAGCAAGACTCTAGTGACCATGCTTGCATAAAGCAAAGCAATCTAATGCTTACATGAGACGAGACTTCAATAACATGTTTCACAATGCAAGACACTAGTCACCATGCTTACATGACATAAAGTAACTAAATACTGGCAGGAGGCAAGACGCCAATGACATGCTTGCAAAAGGCAATTATTCAATGATTATGATTGCACGAAGCAAAGCATTCCAATGCTTGCATGAGGCAAGACTCAAGTGACCATGCTTTCACAAAAAAAGTAATGAGCGCTTGAACGGGGCAAGACTCAAGTGATGGATGCCATACTAGTTCATGACATATTAATACATACATAGCATTGAATGAACATACTTTGATCAGTAACATACTTTGACCTTTGACTGGCATCCCGTTTCAATACGTATGAAGGTAGGTATAAAAGTATGTGACATTTAGCACATCGACCTTTGAATGGACAATGATACTTATGAAGCTACATAGGTTACTTATGAATATATATTTATTGGGGTTTCATATGAAAATAGTATAGAACATAAACCTTAATCAACCAATCAGCTTTATATAAAATATGTTAGATTTATGAAGATACACACATTAAGTATGCATATCGTCCGTAAAACAATGAGAAAACTTAGAAAATATGAGGATCTAGAACTCACCTTTAAAAATCTATGAATAAACCTTAAATTTTGAGTTTTTTCACATGGGATCTATAAGAAACATATCAAGTAAAAAGAGGAGAAGCGGCTAGAACTTCATTAAATAGAAGGAGAAAATATACTTGTCATGAATACATATTATAATTCTTTAAAAATCTATGAATAAACCTCCCTCCCCTTTAACCCCCTCTCTTCTCTGAGATATTTATGGGTAGCAAGTAAAAGGAGGAGGAGCAGCTAGAACTTCCATAAAGAGAATGAGAAAATATGTTTGTCATCAATACATATTATAATTCTTTAACTTTGTTATTTGGCATTTTTTACTCAAATTTGAGCTTTTAACTTATTTTCTTTGTAATTTTTCTTTAACATTAATCTAATAGCCTAAGAAATTCACCATTATTGTTCAAGAAAGGATAATGGTATGAGATTTACAAAATTTTGACTTCAAAATAATATCATTAACTCGGATTAGTCAACCAATCCTCATTAGATTTAATGTCATTCATAGCCATTGAGCCTTTTTTTCTTTATAAGAGAATGAAAGAATTTTCAAGTCTTATCCACATCAGGAGCCCAAGAAACTTTTGATTTTTGTAAGTGAGATTCATACAAATTAAATGATCCATGTCTAGTACTTTTTAATATTCTGATTAAAAAAAACAAATGAGCATTACCTATATATTAATTCATCTATGAATGAATATTAATAATAATATTTGTTTAGCAATTGGTTTTTTAATGTTATATTTTAATAGTTTATTTTATGTTTTTGTTATTGTTTTCCATTGTAATAACCAAATTATATTAGTTAATGGATTTGGTCGTTGACCCTTATTATATCACCCTTTTATAATATATATCATATATGGTTTTGCATTCACTAATCAAGTTCATGGACATCCACATTCCCTTTGCTCGTGAATACCAAGGAAGATTATTTTACTTTTATGTGTGTTGAAAGAATCATTTGACATATTAATTAAGGCATATAATAGTAGTAACTATTCCATCTCCTTTCAATCAAGAGTCAAAGCACAACCAACATAAGAAACAAAAATGTTGAATATTCTATTTCCACCCGTGTATAACTAGACAGACTATATACACGTCGATTGGCACGCTGATTCCATATCGTTACCTACCTACCTAACTAACGATACAAGAGTGAAGGACTGACTGACATTTAAACCCATATTGTTACTTACCTAACTAACTAACTAACGATACATGAGTATGGGACTGGCTAATAATAAAAGAAAAGGGAAACGTGTTGCTTTGACCGGTCAACGGTCACTAACTTCTACTTCTTTGCTTTGGGTGAATACATAATGTTATAGTTGATTACCTTTTGTAAGATGGAAGATACAACTTGTATTTGTTTTGGTTTTTGAAATAAGAATCTTGGGTGGCTGTCAACTTTACCTTCTTTTCAGGTGGCAAGGAGCACTAACTATTAAAGCCATTACTCACATCATATCTTCTTCACCTTTTTGACCCACACATCTATAATCAAATACTCATTCATATACATATTTATTGGTCACAATCATGTCACTTTACCAAGTGTAACTTGTATAAGATCCATATAATGTTAACATAAAAACCATGGAACCTAAACACGACACCTATAACTCATTTATCTAAATGGGTTAAAGGGTCGTAATCAAATTGTAAATGGTATAAAAATATATTAGCGCATCGTAAAGAAATATATATTTTTAAAATATATTGATTTTAACTTTAAGCAGATTGACGTGTTGAAATATATAATTTTAATATTCGTCAGTTAAACGGGTCATATATATGAATGAAAACACAACATATATGTTGGATTATTTTCGTATCAAAATATGCTCCGTTTAAACTGCTAATAATAACAACCGAATATGCTTCTTTTCTTTCTTTTTCTTCTTTTTCTTTTTTTGAAATTTGAATCCGCATAAATAATATATAAAAGTTGGTGGTTGCTAGATGTATTGGTGGGACTACTTAAATACATTTAATTACACCCACACATAGTTACAAAGCTTGGCCACATATATATCATGAAATCAATAATCTATGTTTTGTAGAAAAAAAGTTCATTTCCTGTTAAATAGCTTTCATTTTATATAAATAAACTATAGTTAGTTTATAATCAACAATTAATGTTAGAAACCAGTATCCAACTGGTATGGACTGAATCCTGGCTCGCGGGTAAGAATCTTGACCGCCTTTGGCTTGCTACATTTTGCACAATGAAGCAACATAATAGAGGGAGGAATGTTCTCTTTGTGACCAACCATAAACGTGAGAGCAGTATTTGTACAAGAGAATAAAAGTAAGAATAATAGTAGAATTGAAGTTGTCACATTTTCTCTCACGTTTGTTAGAATATTTATAGGTGCTCTCATTTTCTCAAACCAAATGGTGGGTTACAAGATTGTGGATTAATAACTACCGGATCGTGGTAGATAACCGCAGACCCGTGTTGGTAGGGAGTGGTATTTGATCACGTATTTCTCATGGTCTCAGAGGTGTATTATAAATCAAACATGTAGAGCTGATAAGGGTACTATTAACCGAATCCAAAGTCTGGATACCTTCGTATCATATCCCTTCAACTAATATTAAAAAAAGCCATATAGATGTTGACACATTAATTAGTTTCTATTACTTTTTCAGTTATTTTATTTATCATTTAGAACAAATTCTACTAAATAATTTTCCTCGAATATACATAAATGATGGCTAGGAATCATGTGCAGTTTGATATGATTAAGCAAGTTAAGTTAGGTATGTGTTTGGAATTGATGCCAAAACAAATAATCTTGGTTTTTTTTATCCTTTTAGTTTTGTTATCCCCTAACCCTAAAAAGGAAAAAGTAAAAGTGAAACCAACTTCCTCTTTGATCCTTTAATTTATTTTTTTTAATTTTTTTTTACTTTTGATTGTAAATTAGACACTTGTTTTTTGGGGAGTAAGATATCAAATATTTGAAATAAGTAAAAAAAAGTTTTAGGAGCTTTATTTCTTTGTGGAGAAGACATGTTTTTCTTCTTTGGGGTCCCTAGCCCTCTCCCTATGTCTTTTTCTGGTTTGTCTTGGAATCCTTATTCATTAATAAACCAATGCCATAATAACTTAAATGTCACCTAAACCATTAGCAATGTAACAATATAAATATTTAAAATATATTCGTATACTTTATAGAAATAATAGATCAAACGAAGACCATTCGAACCAACAACAATAGTTAAGACAACAATTACTTTATTATATGATATTATCTTTTCATCATACTCCGATAAAGACACAACCAAACGTTCTAACCAATGATAATCAAAGGGATACACATCACACTATTTGATATATGACCGATCTCAACCAAGATCAACAACTATGTATTAAATATATCATATCACGCCTACTAATGATCGATACCCTCCCATACCCGCTCCCATTTTTTTCATCTTTTGCATTTCCAATTTTTTCCTTTCACACATACGCACACATAACTTATTAATTTTTAATTCTAATTTTTTAAAATATTATATTTAATATATAACATATTTTATTTTTATAGCTTTAAAGTAGGTTGTTTTATAAAAATCTGAGTACATCAAAACTGATGTGTTTATTCGTGTCTAAATGTTGATATAAATTTTATTTCGAACCAAATATTATCATATATATATATATATATATATATATATATATATATATATATATATATATATATATATATATTGTTTCTTCTTTTACCAACCAATCAGGGTGAAACATTGTTTATCTTTAATTTATTTTTTTTAATAACAATATATTTTTAAAGTTTTGAAAAAATGTTGTAACGTGCATATTTTCAACTATATTTTATCGAGCAACTATGATGAACAAGCAAAACAAACAAAGCAAATGCAATTCTAGATATTTTATACAACAATTTAGTGTTTTTTTAAATCCTAATATACTCTTGTCATGTTAGTTATTTATATTTACGTTTTAATATAAAATTATTCAAAACCAAACTTGCACGTCACACGAGGTTAAAAACTACTTGGTGTATCTATAAGATTAACTTTTAGAAAGTTGTATTCTATGTAAGACTAGTTTTATAAACGCATGTTCCTAAAGTAAACAAGTTCAATTACATGCCACTATTATTATTAATATTAAGATACTCTAATCTTATGTAATCTAATGACACCAGAAATCAGAATAAAGGATCCCATTGATCTCCCCCTCTAGAACCCTAATTCTCGGTGGGATCGAAATTCGAGAATAACAACAGGAATCATATCACACAAATCACACACACCACACACACTGTGTCTCTGCAATTTGGGTTTTCTATATAAAAACCACATATGGAAGGTGGAACCCGACAATGAGCCCTACTCACTGTCATTGCAATAATCCACCACACAATTCAATCCGATTACATCTGCAATTGCAATCGATTCGATAGTTGCAGGTGAATTCATGGGTGGAGTAGGCGGTGGTGGTGGTGGATCCAAGAAGCTCCGGCGAGTTGCTCGGAAACTGCTTCATGCTTGTGGCTCCTTCTCTTTCCGGCGAACCCACGTCGACCCACCTTCTGCCGGAGTATGTTTTGATAATTCCGATGTGGGTTTTGGTTTGTTTGATCTTTGGTGGTTGATGAAAACTTGTTGCTGTTGTTGTTGTAGGAGGTGGTATCGTGTTCGATTGATGATTCTCTGGCACCGGCTAAGGTTAATTCAGATGATGATGTTGTTGTTGATACGACTTCTGATGCAGATCCGACGAATTTGTCTGCAAAGGTAGGCTTTACTGTGTGTAATCGTTTCAATATGGGGTGAATTGGGGCAACTAAGGTATGTTTTTGTGTCAAGTGGATGAAATTAGAAGTTACTGAAATGGGTGTTTTGGATTACTGAATTTGGAGGCTGATTTTGACATATCTGAAGCTTATTTAGGTCAAATTGTTGACTGATTTTGCTTTAAACCAGTTATCATCTCATTTAATGGGGGTTCGTACCTCTAAATAGTCGATTTGTAACACCTTAGGTAAATCTTGCATCATTCTGTTTAGTCCATAGGAGTAAGGAATGTCTGACTTAATATATTACTTACGCGTTTTGGGGGCGTTGTCTGTGGACGAAAGAAGAACTACACAGTTGAGTGTGCTTGAGTCAGCTTCTGGGATGTTTTCACCTAGGCAACCAAAAACAAACATGTGAAGTGTTAGTTGACAGAGCGGACAATATTGGTTGGTATTAGAGGCTGTTCGTTACACTTACTAGATTTTGGTTGGTATTAGAGGCTGTTTGTTACATTTTTATTAGATTTTGGTTGGTATTAGAGGCGGGATGTTATACTTTTATATATACTTTTATATGATTTTGGTTGGTATTAGAGGCTGGATGTTACACTTTATAAAATTTGTGTACAAAATTTTAGTTTCTTGATCATTTTCTGTTATAATCTTCCATGATTCTATTTGTCTGAAAGTGGATGATGAAATGAGATCAATCTGAAAAGTTTTAATTTTTAGTCATTGTGCTACAAGAGCTCCCGCGATCGCAGGGTCCAGGGAGGGTCCGTCCCATTTAAGGGAAGATGTACGCGGTCTTTCCCCCCACATTTTGAAACGGCCTCCCCACATGTGGGGGGAAAGACCGCGTACACCTTCCCTTAAATGGGACGGACCCTCCCTGGACCCTGCGATCGCGGGAGCTCTTTGCAGCACCAGATACGCCCTTTGAAGGCTGTTGTTTGTTGGATTGATTTTCTGCTCAAGGAATTTACAATTGTTCTTTCTTTCTTCAAATGCAGACCATGTGTGCAATCTGTCTAGAAGCCCTGAACTACAGTGCATGCACAGATCCAGGCCAAGCTATATTTACTGCTCAATGTTCTCATGCTTTCCATTTTGACTGTATCGCCTCCAACGTCCGCCATGGTGGGGTCACCTGTCCTATATGTCGTGCACAGTGGACCCACCTGCCCCGCAACTTAAAGATCCCACCTTGCAGCTTTCTTTATGGCAACCAAACCGACGACCCCATCCTCCAAATCCTTGATGACTCGATCGCCACTTTCAGAGTCCACAGACGGTCAATCCTACGGTCAGCACGCTATGATGATGATGACCCGATTGAACCCACTCACAGTGTTGGTGTTGACCATCCACGCCTTCATCTATCCATTTTACCCGAACCACTTGAGTCCTCATCATCTTCAGAACCTGCTTACAGACTCTGTGTAAGACTAGCACATCAACCAGCTATTGATTTGGTATTAGTCGCGTGTCCCAACGGGCCCCATCTTAGGCTTATAAAACAATCAATGGCATTGGTCGTTTTCTCACTTCGACCCATTGACCGTTTAGCTGTTGTCACATACTCATCAGCTGCAGCACGCGTGTTCCCTCTTAGACGAATGACATCATATGGTAAACGCGCAGCACTTCAGGTGATCGACCGCTTGTTCTACATGGGGCAAGCAGACCCCGTCGAGGGGCTAAAGAAAGGTGTAAAGGTGTTAATGGACCGCGCCTATGAAAACCTCAATCATGCATCCTGCATCTGTCAGACAACCCAACAAGACCATACCATGGGTTTGACACAGAAGTCGCAGTCCAGATCCATCGGTTTCATGTCGGGTACAGTTTTGGGACTTCAAACGGGTTCGTGATGCACGAATTCGAGGTGTTTTTAGGCAGGGTATTGGGAGATAAAGTTAGAGACATTCAGCTGAGGATAAGAGAAGATGGTAGGATAGTGAGACTTGGTGAACTTAGAGGTGGTGAAGAAAGGAGAATCCCTTTAAATATAAAAACTGAAGGTGGGAATATTAAGGCTTGTGTCGCGTATAGTTATGTTGAAGATGGCGTGCGTGAATGTATGAGGACAGGGGAGGTGATGGTGGTGTCGGGCGAGAAAAGGGAGGCTGCTGCCAGCGGTGGTGGCGGCGGCGGTGGTGGTGACGATGAAGATGGTAGGAGCAGTAATGCTGGGAGCTGGGATTATCATGACCCTTATATGGCTAGAAGATGGGCTAAGCATTTGCATGCCTACAGACTCTGAAAACTCAACTTCATTACAAGGCTCTAATCTGATATTGAATTTTGTTGATGTTTTATGTACCTTTGTGAATTGTAATGTGTAAAAACCAAAGGCTTGTTGTTTATATATTTTTTAAAATTTATAATTAACTTTTTGGAAGCGGTACGGACTCAACATTTCTATTAGTTGTGGTAGATGTAAGGTTTGTTTACATCTCATTTTATTCAGACTTTGTTAATGAGTTTTACTGTTGATGAGATCTACTATAATTACGGGATTTAAGTTTTTGAAAATGTTAAAGTAAAATAGGGTTAATTTATAAAGCAATTAAAGTATTTTGCTTGGAATTGAACTAAGAATTGGTTTCTTAAAGACTTAAGAACAAAGATTGAAGTATTCAACCATGTTGTTCAACTTCTGAATATGATTGGTACTTATTACAATACATATTTTCAATCGTATTACTTTTATAACTAGTTTGATTGTAGGTTATAAATATATGAATCTTTGAAATTAACAAACTAATAGCTGAAGATTAATCATATGCCAATTGAAATTCCAGTTCAAATCAAAATGCATACCACCTATCATTCTTAAAAATACTTATATAATTACACTACAAAGCATTCCACTAGTCAACTTTCTAAAATAGGAAGCTAACGGGGTTGAGTGGTTGACTTTACAAAGATTAAACTTTTTAATTATTACCAAAGATTTTTCCCAGAATAATATGTATTATGTATAATCAAAGTAATTGAGGCCTATATATCTAGTTACAAAATATAATTCAGAGAAAAAAACTCAACAATTTTACTAAATACATGTGTAATTCCACTCCACTTGGCAACCGAAACTGGTCTCCATTGAATCTTGATTTAACTTTGTCTTATATGTATGCTTCTTAACATGTTAACTATTCTAAATAAGTACATGGATTTAGATTCGAAAACCATTTCAATATATCTTTTAAAATACATTATTTAATGTAACATATTAAGTTTTGGTATTTTATCTAGAATATGTTAGTATCATGCTTAATTAGATAAACCGGTAAGGTTATTGTTTCACTTTTTTAAGGTCATGAGTTCAAGTCGGGATAAACAGTCTCTTACACAAAAAGTAAGATAAGATTGTGTAAATTAGATCGTCAAACGATTTGACCATACTCTGTCTATATAAAAGAAGCTAAATTAGAATTGAATATACCATTTTATGTTTACTAATAAACATTCATGACATGTCGCCATTCATTCATGTTATTTCCTCGGGTGGACGAGCTCATGAGCATGCCAAAAACTTGTGAAATTATAAATGTAGATTAAATGTAATTGTCAAGTTTAGTGATTAAATCCACCACATAAAATTGAGGGACTAAAAAATATACAAGTGAAACTTGGTTAAACAATCTAGAAACTTGTTAAGTGGCCACACATCTACATCTATATTATTATTTAAAATGATCCTTAGATTTTATAGAAAATTTAAATCACAATCTTCGAGATTTACCTCCAACCTTTTTGTTGTAGAACACATCACTTAACCACTAGTGTTATCCGTTGTCAGGGGCGTGAAGCGCGCGGGAGGGACGGGCGGGGGGGGTGGGGTGGGGGGGCGACCACGTGGCTGCCCACCTTGGTCGCGAACACCGCAACAAGGGGGCCAATCTGTGGGTGGTGTGAGCACTGAGTAGGGAGGGCATGTGGATAGAGCCCCTCATAACACACGTGGATAGAGCCCCTAATAAAGCCCGTCATAACACCCAACCTAAGATGTTCCATTAGTGACACGTATCTACATATATGACTGACAAAAACATAAAATGTGTGTGAATTGTCCAGATGAAAAGAGGTCAAGAAGGGATATTCATTCCATCCCCAAGATAAAATGCTACAAATTAGTCTAATTTTAACTCACGTTCTATCCTTCATGAGTGTTAAGAATCATTCAACCTCTTGGTAAGCGGTAAGCTTAAGTTCTATTTTTTAAGTCTTTGGTGGGTTTTAACCCAATCAGTGATAATTCTTCATTTTCAAGTCTTTAGTGGGTTTTAACCCAATTATTTTATATCACTAAATCATTGAGTAAAATAAATTGGAGTCATTTTTAAAGAATGATTTAAATTGATTACAAACTATTGGTTTCAAAGATATGTAATCAAGAAATTAGTGATTTGGGGTTTTGGTGGTTTTATGCTCAAACCTAACATTCTTGAAATAAAGATAAATTATGAAGTATATAAGCTTAAAAACGTCACAAAAGATGTTTAAAATGTGTATGATTTTATAGTCCAAGTCAAACTTGCTGTATGGGTTATTGGTGAAATTGACCTATTTTGATTCATTTAAGATTTAAGTGAAAATGTGTTTTAATCATCCTTCATAAGAATTAACCAAAAATGTATATTAGTAAGTTGAATCAAGAAACGAGAATAAATTATCTAAAACAAAGATTTTTGGAGAAAATGTAGTTCTAGACCAATCTACACTCACAATGCTAAATTGTGTTTTCTTAAGTCTAAATGACTCATATTAAAAAGAAAAATCAAATATGCATATTCAAATGTGTGTGAAGTGTTAAATGTTAAATAGGTCAACGAGGTTGAAGTAATGGGTCAAGAGGTCTAAATTAAATCTAAGAATTCAATTAAGATGAAATGAATTTCAATATCTTAGAAATGCTAATAAGGGCATGGTTAGTCAAGATATTGATTAAAATAGTCAATATGTAACTAGTTGAATATTATTCCCTATGCATATTAATGAGAAATTTGGTTGACCTCACGAAACCAACATAGGAGGGTAGAAACTTGAAAGTTGAGGATACAAAGGACAAAGGTGAGTACATACAAATCCTAATGAAAACATACACTGTGGTATGTACATTCTTGTATGAAATATGAATTATGTGCATAAATTTCTTGTGTGGTGAACTGGTAATTGTATTCATTTACATTAAGGTATGAAAATAATCATGAGAAATGGTTCATAGAGAGTGAGAGAAGGATGCTTCAAGAGAAGTGAATCTTGTGAAATGAGATTAAGTTGAAGTGGGCTTGAAAGTTAAAATCTTTCAAATTAAAGACAAACTTCAATTGAGTTTGAGGGGTATGTACCTTAACTTAAGAACTTGGAAATTCAAAGGATTATTAAGTGTCTAACAAAATATAAACATTCAAATTGAGTGAGAGTTACCATTTTATATATTTTAATAATGTGAGTATTGACGTGTGAAATGGATGTGAGAAAATGACATTTGTGTTGATCACTTGAAATGTTTATGTTTAAGAAAGAGGTTTTCTTACTTTTCTATATCTTATATACGGCCTGATCACTTGAAATGTTTATGTTTAAGAAAGAGGTTTTCTATATCTTGTATACGGCCATATGGGTGTGTATGCATTTACCGGTTTTAGGAGCTCGACTCTGTTATGCGTTGGTGTCATGTTTTGATGAGTTTTTATTTTTTTAAGCTTTCCAAGTATTTTGTATTAATTAATGTGTATTTTATATGCACTCTTAGGTTAAAAATCTTAAGTGGATAGATGTGGATTATAAGGCCTAGTTTTCGGAGACCTCACAGTTAGTCAATCATAACATTTTACAAATAAAACATTTACATTTCATAAGGTTAAGCTTAGAATTAAATTAACAAAAATCATTCATTTCATTATAATTACTGTTGTTAAGCAATACATCATTGTTTCATAAGTTACAAAATGATCTTTTAATTGCATTACAAAACAACAATATCATTAAGCATGAATGGATGTCAGTCTTGCCCTGCCGAGTAGCTTCATCTGCGTGCCACCTCAGCAACAATAACCTGCCAACTGAAAATGCATAAAAGTCAGCATTGCTGAGTGAGCTCTAGTCTTAAAAGTGTTAAAATACCTTGTATACTTTTTATATGAAAATACTTCTTTCAATAAAATACTTCCTTTACTTTCGTATATACGTCAAAGTATACTCTTATTATCTTTCATCATCGTACGCATTCGTTCATTTCGTACCTTTTCATTATCTTTCACTTTCATCCAGACCAATGAGCAATACCCTGAACATTGTGCACGAATCTGATACTGGGCCGAAGTCTATAAATAGACCCCTAACATTGTGCACGAAGCGTGGCCCAGCACCTAGGGCATGCTACAAGGGTCCCGTCAATCTCAAGGATTGACCCTGTATGCATTCTTCGGGTTAGTTAAACCGCACACAGTTGAGCTAACGACAACATGGTCGTGCACCTTTATTCAATTTGCGTGCAAGACTTTCATTCGTTCTTTATGTTCCACTTTCCATTATCATTAATATTTCACTTTCTTTAATGATAATACTTTACGTATACGATATAATCACTCCAAGTAAAGCCACAATAATACGTAATAAGGAACATAAGAACAGCCAAAACATGAAATAAACAAATATAAACATCAAGTTAAATCAGCGTCAAACCCTAAAATTTCCTTTCTCCCTCAAATTCAGAATATTTTCTAAATGTCCTAGACGCATGAGCACTATGTAGGCGCATGAGGACTGCCTGGGCGCATTAGCATTATGTGGGCACATGAGTTAACACTTAGGCGCCTGGGAACCAATCCTGGGTGCATGGGGTACTGTTCAGGCGCATGATTGACACTTAGACGGCTGAGCAAAATGGTTGGCGCATGGGGTACTGTTTAATTTTAAAAAGTACTTCAACATTAAAATTAAACCAAATCACTAACCATACAAACTAAAATCACAAATCAAACAAAACCTTAAATCAAATCACTAATCATACAACTAAAATCATAAATCAAACAAAACCTTAAACTAAATCAAATCATACTACATAAACCACAAATCAAACCAAATACTAAACCAAATCACTAACCATACAAACTAAAATCACAAATCATACCATCTAATATCATATATCAACAAAACCCTAAACTAAATAACAAATCATCCTACATAAATCACAAATCAACTAAAACTTAAAACAATCATAAACCATGCTTCATAAAGAACAAATCAAACAAAAACTTACACAAAATCACAAACCTTGAATGAGGGCGACGGCTGCAACGACGACAGAGGTCAAGGGGGTGGTTACAGCGGTGGGGGGTGTCCTGGTTGCGACCGGTGGGGGAGGGGGGCGAGCGGTGGTGAGAGGGAAGGAGATAGGGATGAGGTCGATGGGGGTGGTTGCAGCGATGAAGGGTGGCTGCAGGCGGTTGGGGGGGGCGCTGGCTGCGGCGGTGGGGGGGGGTGTTGGAGCATATATAGTCATATATAGTGTGTCCGTCGCTTGACGAATAGTCTAGGCTTAATGTATACACCTTGTAAACACATGAAACTGGGTCATTCGCAGGAGCATATACGAATGAGACTCTGTCGTACGACTGAGCCATGCTAATGGACCAGTCGTGCGACTGAGAGATGCGATTGGGGCATTCATAAGACTGAACCATAAGAATGGTCCAGTCGTACGATTGAACCATACGCATGGTCCAGTCGTACGATTGAACCATACGCATGGTCCACTCGCACGAATGAGCCCAGTCGCATCTAATATGGGCCGAAGCCTATACATACCAGTTTCATTGTGTAGAAACCAAAGGTTTTTATAGTGTTCTCGGCGCCTAGGTGCTGCCGGATGAGAGGGGAGATCATGCTCGATCTCCTCTTGCCAAGAGTCTTGATTCTTATATTGTAATGAGCTTGTAATCGTTAGGTTTATCAATGAAATCATTCGATTATTGTTCGTACTATTATTCGTCTTTTGGTTTATTACCTTCCATCAAGAACACGCTCGGATGTCTACCGATCCAGTGACTTCACAATTGGTATCAGAGCCGGTTACTGCTGGAATGATCTAACAATCATTCTAGCAACCCGAGCTCCTGATTTCTGGATCAAATTTCAGATCTTGACGTTAAACCCACTTCGTGTTCTTCGTGTTTTGCTCAGATCTGGGTACGTGTGGTGTGTTCTATGTTAAAATCGAATTCGAAACCACGTTCCTATCACCCTTGTGAATATGATGTCTATCTTGATTCGGTTCACGTAAAATTCGTAAGATTAGGGTTTTGGGCAGCCCTGGCGGCCGCAGATCTGAAAATCTACGAGCAGACCGTTCATGTGACTGGGCCATGCGAATGGACCATTCGTACGACTGGACCATGCGAATGGACCATTCGTACGACTGGACCATGCTAATGGACCATTCGTGCGACTGGACCAGTCGTATGTTCAATCGTGCGACTAGACCAATCGTATGTTCAATCGCCCGAATGAGCCATCCGCATTGACTCATCCGTATTTGTTCCAGACCAAAAAAAGAGTCTGGAACAGCTTCTTGCATGAATTTTCCCTAAACCATTTTTTCAGTCAGGAAGCCTCTGAAAAGTTGGTAAAATAAATTTTTTTTGGGAAATTATCGGGTCATGTATAGTTCGTCTTCGGGTCAATAGTGAAGATTCCTGGAGAGTCTATGCAAGAGTTGAGGATGAGCAAAGGACATTCACCCTGAGGTCTTATGTAAAACACGTTCGATGGATACCCATTATTCGTTAGACTTCCAGAATAGGTGAATGTTGATAGAACACGAAAGAGAGAAGAGAAGATGTCAGCAGTCGGCTGATTTTGTGGGGTAGTCAGGAGCATCTGACTATTTATGGGCCAACCAAGTACATTTATTTCCGCACAGAAAGGATTCTGCTTCGTGGAAGGAATCCGTGATTATCTTATGTAACATCTTGTAGTGTTGAATTAATTTAAAGTTATTTTGTTAAATAATAATATAATTAAAACAATAATAATAATAATAACAATAATAATAATAGTTAAATTAATAAAATATAATAATAATAATAATAATAATAAATAATTGTGAATCCAAGGATCTCAATTCAGGAATTATCAGTATTAAATAAATCAATTTAATGATCGCGGAATTATCACTAATTGACGTTTATTGGTTTGATGATTAATTATGAACACAACCACAGAAACACTGAATGCGAAATCAATAATTATTCAAACGTGTTTCATTAACTATAATGTAATGATTACAAAAGAATATAATGAATACTATAAACAATCGAATACAGTGTATCAAATAATGTTGATGTGATGAGACGGCGATTAGGTTGCACAATGATGTAACTTGACAGCCGTAATAATGATTGATTGTGTTCACCGAGATGTGAAACCTAGGACTCATATTTATAGATGTTTGAGTCGGCTAAGGAAACACCGGATCTCTCGGGATCTGTTGTTGATCGTGTTGACTTGTTTGACTTCTTGGAGTTTGTAATCGCACAAGTATAATGATCTTCCGCAGGAGTCTTGCCTTCCGCAGATCTTTTGTTCTTCCGTAGATGATTTGCTCTTCCGTAGGAATGTTGTTCTTCCGTAGGAAATCCTTCTTCCGTAGGAGTCTTCCTTCATGAAACTGATCATCCGCAGAAACTTACACTTGGTCATTTGGTCTTGTATGAAACATATCTACGGATTAACAAAATTGTTCATCCGTAGATGTTTCCTACACTTGGTCAATTTCAGGAAATCCATCCAAGTATATTGTTTCTCCTGTCAAGTCACAAATCAACACACATACATATATGGGTTAACCTATAAATTCAATCACAATATATATATATTGACTGTTACAAATATTAATTACAAGACTTGATTCAAGTACTAAGCCTATACAAAATGATCTAGCCCTATACAATCTAGATCTAACAATACTCCCCCTTAGGCTTAGCTCCTTGTAATCAGTCCTTCAAAACAGCAAGATCCTTGACTCTTGATATGATTTTGTTGTAGAAGTAAGATACAGCTGTCTGTTGATCATCATACTTGTATTTGATCTCCATTTTGCTGATCTTCTTCAGAGTCTCGAATCCAAGTCCCAGAACATCCTCCTCTGTAGTGAGAGTCTCCAAGACTCGGTCATTCTTCACTACTTCAAGCTCATCTTGTTCGGAGAGGCGAAGTTCTGAGACTTCTTCATATTTTGTTCCCTTCAGCAAGCCTGCATTATGTCTTCGTCGTTTGTAGGCCTTTGCATGAAGTTTGTCGATGACTTGGATCATGTGTACATGCAGGAACAGATCATTTTGAGCTGCTTCATCACTCAGCTTCGGAAAGAATTTGTCATGAAGGTAAGAAGTGTAGCTTGGATGAAGCAACTTGATTTCCGCAGGATCAAAGATCCTGATATTTTCTGCGCGTTTGTTCTCTGCAGTTCTCATCAGCACCAGCTCTTTTGTCTCTCTACATATCCCCACTCAGTGATAGGGAGTGTGTATTGAGTTCCTTCAATGCGTTTGATGGCTGCTGATGTCTGTTGTTATATCCAACCCTCTTCAGAAATTCATCATCTACTGAGTCAGAGGCATTGGACTTGGATCTTTTCTGCCCTTGAGTTCTTCGTTTGTGAGCATCATCATCTCTTTTAGCTCCTATGATCACATCATCTTTGAACCTTGTTTTCAGTTGACCCACTCTGCTTGAGAAGTCCCTGCCCTTGGGTGTATTGGATAATTTGTCAAAGTAAGGCTTTGCAGGTCCTTTAAATCATTCTCAGGAAGGCAGAGTACTGAAAACACATCACGGAAGTATTCAACTCTTCCTGATGTCCTTTTAATCACTGCACAATCCCACTCCTGATCATATTTCCATGCCATTATTTATTTTCTTCAGCTGAGTTGGGAGTTGTGAGGTGATCAATCAACTGAATCAGAGTGGACTTCTGATCAGTGATTTCTCTGACAGTGGTACCAAGGGGCCATACTTTGCCTGGAATGACTTCCCTTGGTTCCCTGATGAGCTTATCCTTAGCTTTATGCTGATCCTTGGGTTCCACAGTGATTGGATCAGCAGATGATTTGCTTTGTTTGTCATCAGTAGGATGAGGAGCTGTTGTTCTGAATTTTACACCTGTTTCCAACTCCACCTTCATTACATGCTCCATCATCCTCCGCAACTCTCCAGTAGTTCTACCTTTAAGTTCATGCGGCTTGTAGTTGTGCCCCTGTAACCAGCAAGTCATATTATACTTGGTGAGTTTGGCTGTGTCACAGTGGCCCAAATCCTTCTGATTTTCTCCAATGATTGAAATGTAGTAAAGGCTTCATAATCACAGTTTGGGATTATGAACCTGGCAAACTCAAATTCTTTCAGTGCATTGGTCATTTCTGATGTGTTCATCCTCTCAACCATGTCATACGGAAAACCATGGTTGATGAGGGTCATAAACATGCTGGAATCAGGCCTCTCTTCCATGATATCAGCGGTTGTTAGAAGGTCATCGGCCTTTCCACCCTTATCACCGGTGGGGGACTCCATTCTCGTTAGTTCCTCCCACTCTTTCTCACTGTCATCTTCTTCTCCGGAGGATACCTTCACAGCAGACACTTCTACTGAAGGTGTAGGTGCAGGAGATGGAAGTTTTGGTTTCTTTGGGGAGCTTTCTTCTTCAGGTTTCTTTAGAGTAGCTCCAAAGTATTTTCTTTTTCGGGTGTATGAGATCAGTGGCTTAGTAGCTCTACCCGACTGTTTTGCTGGCTCAGTTCTTGAATCCACTTTTGTTTTCAGATCAGAGAGTTTTCTTTTCAGGCTTTCTATCTCTAGATCCTTTTGCTTTATTTGCTCAGCCTTTTCATTTTGCTCAAGTTTAAAGATGCCTCTAACTCTCGTTTTGTTTGCAACAATGCATCAATAACTTCATGGTTGCATAGTGCATCTTCTCTGAGTCTTTTTAGACTGGCATCCTTCTTCATCAGTTCTTCATCTTTTCTTGAATTACACCTTTCAGCTCCAGAATTCTTTGTTTTCGCTTATTGGTTTTAAGTACCAACTTGTTGTACTTAGCAACCAGAAAGCTTTTGCTCACAGGAATGTCACTGTCACTTAAGTCATCTTCATGGTATGCAGTGACATCATGAGCAGATTCTTGAACTTCCCCGTGTTCTTCTGTGTCTTGTGTTGGTGAGAAAGGAACAGTGCTGGCTTCAGATAATATTTCTGTGTCTCCTGAGTGTACGGAGTGTACAGACTCAGTTACCTCAAAAGGTTCAGTCCCAGCACTTTCCGGTGATTGATGTTTTGGAGATTCTGGTGGTGGTTGTACGGGGGATTGGATTTGTTGTGGAGAGAATGGTTGAGTGTGATGAGATGATGATTGAGAGGATGATGATGATTGTTGTTGGATAGGAGATTGGCTGAGTATCTTTGGTGGTCGATGATGATATTAGTACAGGTGATTGATGGTGGTGAATTGGAGAGATTGGTTGGGGTTTAGGCTTGCTGGTGATTGTGGTTGTTGAGAGGGTGATTGGCTGGGTGATTGATGTTGTAGTGGTGGTGTTTGAGTGGTGATTGTTGTTGGTGTTGTGGTGTTTGGTGTGGAGAGTGAGAAGATTGTGCAGAATCAGCAGATGATTCTGCTTCATCTGCCCATGCCAACTCTTGTGGCAGGTCTGCTTGAGGATCTATAACATGTGCGAACATTGGCATATCAGGACCCTCAGACTTCCCACTAAGTTTGTTCAACACTGATTTTCTCAGGTGTGCTTGTACAACCTTCTCCAACTCTGCTCAACACTTGGAAGCTCTGAGGTTAATCACCAGTTGAATAAATCTCGGGAACATGTACATCTGTCATTCTTTTGCAGTTGACTTGCTCAAATCAGACAATTGAAGATGTATTTGGCGTAATTAAGATTCTCCCCGAAGACTCCAATGATTCCGGATGAAATGTGCTGAGAGAAGCTGTCTAGCCCCGACTTTCGGTTCGACATGCACTTTAGGTAGGTGTGACACAGAATCGACGGTTTGCACACCTACCCTTCTTGATTTCCCCTTCTCGTAGTCCCCATCATACCCCATTAGGTTTAATACTTTTTCAATGTATTCATTCTCGAATACATCGGGGTGCCCTGTTTCTCTATCTCAGTTCCAGACATCTCGTAAGGTGCTTTTCATTGAATCGAAGACACTGACTCAAAACCTCAGCCACTATCCCTCCTCATCGTCTTGTTCTTCACTCGTGCTGAGTTCCAGAAATCAATAATGTGCGCCTGATGGATCACAGGCTCGCCGTCAAGGCGTAGAAGAGCCTGGATCGTCGGAAAATATCTTATGATATCTCGACATCCTTCCGGCTGCTGGATCATCAGCGTTCAAGAACGCGCACACATTTTGTTCTTTAGCAAATCTATTGCCATCTGCAAAGAAAAATCAAGTTAGAACCAATGCATTGAATCGTTTGAATGTCAATAACCGATTAAACAGTTCATACTGTGTTTAAGACATGATTGTACCTTTGCGATAACAGGTATTTGTTACAGGAAAAGTGATGATGTGTTCTTGGAAACGGATATTTTGAAATTTGAAAAAGAGGGAAAATGGGCGATTTTCTAGGTTAAAAGTGAAAGTGCTCTCAAATATACAAATAACATAAACCTATTTATAGGGAACATCATTAATTTCTTTTATTATTATGTTCTTTTAATTAATTAATGTTGGGCCCACTTCCATCCATTCCTATCCGCATACCAAGTTTTTAGAATGCATTATCTCTTCCGCAGGGGCAGAACATCTGCGGAACCTTGACATCTGCGGATGTCAACATCTGCGGAACCTTAACTTCTGCGGATGTCAACATCTAGCGGAACCTTACATCGGATGTAAAAGTTCAATAATGCATTGTTTTGTTTTGCTGCTGAATCAGAACTGCTGAATCAGTTTAGTTAGCATGCCTTATCTCTTCCGCAGAACATCTGCGGAACCTTGACATCTGCGGATGTCAACATCTGCGGAACCTTAACTTCTGCGGATGTCAACATCTGCGAACCTTAAATCGGATGTAAAAGTTCAAATAATGCATTTGTTTTTGTTTTGCTGCTGAATCAGAACTGCTGAATCAGAAATCACATAATACTTCTACGATAGAGGTATTACTGAAACTTCTGCTGGAACATAAAAAGTTTAAAACTTTAAATGTATATATCTACTGAGTAGAATCATGGCTGAGTTGGACATTGTTGACTTATTATTTGCATGGCAATTAAGTACAGGGAACGCCAGTGTTTCCTGTATCCTGCATTCAAGTTAGTGCTCAAGTTCCAATTCCTTCAAAAGTAATTGCAGATCAATATCAGCTTTTATTATTTTTCATGCATGAACTACTCCCCCTAAATTTGTGATTATGTTAGAACAGTTACATTTATACATAAATTTAAGTTGTAAACAGGCATGACAGGCATATGACAGTCTAATGAGAGAAAGTCAGTTGAGATAACAATAAACATCTGACAAACGTTACATGCATGCATATATATAGAGGGATCATACTAAACTTGGCTTCTGCTGATGTTGAGTTAGTTGATTCAAGACATACCTGATTGCAAGTATATAGATCCACTTAAATTCAAACATGAGTATTGTATCAACTAGGCATGCGATTTATCATGTTGTGAAGTTTGTTAATCAGTAGCAATCATGAGTCCCACATTCAATTATCATTAGAGTATGTCTTCCGTAGGTGAGGCAAATCACTACATTCCACACTTAATGACTATGTATATTAAGTTATAAGTTCTATCTTGAGACAAATTACAGTCTCATGAATGCTTGATGTTGAAGCTCTTGACTTGATGTATAATGGATCACAAGTGATTCCTTGTTAGAGCTGAAATATGATCTTCATAGTTACCAGGTCTTTACTTTCGTAAAACAGAGGTGAACTTTAACCCAGGTCTTTGTTTACACAAAACAGAGGGAATGAATTAAGATCACACTTATTAATCACATTCCCAGATCTTTGTTCACACAAAACAGAGGGAATATGACTTTGCAAAGATAGAATATTATAAAGTATTTTTACATAGTGTGCTTGTGTAAGTGATTTGATCACACAGGAGAGAACATACCTTCTTGATTCTCAATGGAATCCTCACAGACAGTTACCTCATGCTTTTAGTTTGGCACGCTCTTAGCTTTGTTTCCACTCAAGGTGAACCTACTCACATATCAGATGATATAAGTCGGATTGAGGTTTGTTTAATAGCAAGTGTAGTCTACTATCATTTCCCATGTATAATGCATGCACAGATGTTAAGTCACCCCTAACAATCACTCTACAAAGTCAGTCATATGCTTTTGTTGATTTATTCTAAGTTAATCATTCCCAAAGATTCTATCAGAAACTTAATCTACAGATCAATCCTTTAGTGAACAATCAGCAAGCTGATTTGTTGTATCTACTTTGACTAACTAATTAGACCTTTTTCAGAACAATCTCTCAGAAAATGGTATCTAATTTCAATGTGTTTAGTTTTACTATGTGAACTGGGTTAGCAAGTTATAAACATAGCAGGATGAATCAATCAAAATGAATTGGTGTGTGAAGGAAATTGTACCCATAATCAAGTAATTGTTTTTGCAACCAAAGTACTTGAGAGCAACCTGCTGAAGCAGCTATGTATTCTGCTTCAGCTGTGGATACAGAGACATTGGTTTGCTTCTTGCACTGCCATGAAACAAGTCTTGGTCCTAAAACTGACATCCACCAGTTGTGGATTTCTGTGTGTTGTTGCACCCTCCATAGTCACTTCTGAATAGGAGTAGGGCTAAAGTCTCCATCTTTGGGATACCAAAGTCCCAATGCAGGTTTGCCTTTCAGATATCTGAAAATCCTCTTCACAGCATTCAGATGGGACTCCTTTGGGTCAGATTGGTACCTGGCACAAAACACAAACAGCAAACATTATGTCAGGTCTACTGGCAGTTAAATACATTAAAGAACCGATCATTGATCCGTACAATCTTTGATCTACGGATTTGCCAGCAGGGTCAGGCACAATCTTGTCTATTGTTGAGGCAGGTGTCTTGCAGAGAATGGATCAGCAAGATTGTACTTCTTCAAAATTTGATGAATGTACTTTTCTTTGATTGATGAAAAATGCCATCTGATTTCTGATGAACTGTGTAAGCCAAGGAAGAAAGTCAATTCTCCCATGGAGCTCATCTGAAATTCAGATTTCATTAAGTCTTCAAAGCTTTGACACACAGCTTCTTGTTGGTTGATCCAAATATGATGTCATCAACATATATTTGAACCACCAAAAGATCTTGATGTTCTTGTTTGAGGAAAAGTGTCTGATCAATAGTGCCTCTCCTGTACCCATTCTTCAGCAGGAAGGATGATAGTGTATCATACCACTTTCTGGGTGCTTGATGAAGACCATACAAAGCCTTGTCAAGCTTTATACTCTATGTGGATAATCAGGGTCTTCAAATCCAGGGGTTGAGCCACATAGACTTCTTCATCAATTTTCCCATAAAGGAAAGCACACTTCACATCCATCTGATAGACTGTGAACTTCTTGAATGCTGCATAAGCGAGGAAGACCGTATAGCTTCAATCCTTGCAACTGGTGCAAAGACTTCATCATAGTCTATTCCCTCTTCCTGAGTATATCCTTGAGCAATAAGTCTGGCCTTGTTTCTCACTATGATACCTCTGTCATCCAGCTTGTTCTTGAAAAGCCATCTTGTGCCAATTGGATGTTGACCCGTAGGCAAATCTACAAGAGTCCACACTTTCTGTTTTCTGAATTGTTGTAACTCTTCTGCATAGCCTCAATCCAGCTGTTGTCTTTTAGGGCAGCTGTAATGTTTGCGGGAACTGTTTGGGACAAAAAAGCAGGTGAACAAACAAGTTTGCCACACCTCCTTTGCTCCTTGTGGTTCTAGTATGCAGTCCCCAATGATATTGTCTGTTGGATGAGACTTGTGTACTCTGCTTGTTGAGACACATCAACTTGAACTGTGGAGTCTAAGTTTGTGAAACCCATTGAAGCAGATGGTGTCAGTATGAGTAGTTTGATCGATGAACTATAACAAAAGGCATGTCGTTCGGATCAACTGTGTTTGATTGGCTGCTTTGTCTTCTTCCGCAGGAAGTTCTTCGGAAGCGCATTTTGTTCTTCCGCGGAGGTGCTACGGAAGCAGTATTTTGTTCTTCCGCAGGAGGTTCTACGGAGCAGTATTTGTTCTTCCGTAGGAGGAACTGCAAGCATCGACGGAGGCATTTTGTACTTCCGTAGGAGATACATCACCATCCACGGTGAACAATGTTGGTCAGTTGCAATGGTTGTTGAATGACTACCTCCTCTCCATCTCTAGCATCAGGAGTTGCACCAGTATTTATATCTACAGATGGGGAACATCTGTTGATGAATTTACATGTGCTGGGGAGAAAAGTTTGCTTCTCCAAAAGTAGCTTCATGCTGCTGACTTGATCTTTGCTGTGGTCCAGGTGACACTTGTGCTCTTGGTGGGTCAGCTGTTAAAGGCACTTCATTCACACTTGAGGGCAAAAGGGATAACATGTATCCGCAGCACCTGCGTTGATCAGATAACTAGTGTTAAATGATTCAGTTAATGCATCTATATCAAATAACCAAGATGATCCTTTTACATTGGTAGTAAACATGGATTCATCAAAGAAACATTGGGAGTCTCTTCAACTATGTTATGTTCTGGAATGTACACCCTATATGATTTAGAAGTGGATGAATAGCCAACAAAGAAACATCATAGGCTTTTTCAGAAAATTTTCCCAATTGTTCTTTAGTATTTAAAACAGACACATGACACCCAAAAGCTCTAAGATATCCTATAAAAGGTTTTCTTTTAAATAAGAGTTCGTAAGGGTTTTCTTATGTTCTTTGACTATCAAAGTTCTATTTTGAACATTGCAGCTGTATTCACAGCTTCTGCCCAGAATGTAAGGGGCAACTGAGAATCAGCTAGCATTGTTCTGGCTGCTTCTATCAGTGTTCTATTTCTCCTTTCAGCCACTCTATTTTGTTGTGGAGTTCTTGGGCACTAAATTGTCTAGCTATTCCTTTAGTCCTGCAAAAAGAATCCAAATCAGCATTAACAATTCAGTTCCATTGTCACTCCTAAAAATTTTAACTTTTAAATCAAGTTGATTCTCAATCTTGATCACAAAGTCCATTAATGTTTCAGATGTTTCACTCTTATGTTTTAAGAAAAAGACCCATGTAAATCTAGTGAAATCATCAACTATCACCAAACAATATTGCCTTTTTCAATGCTCAGCATATTTGCTGGACCAAAGAGATCCATGTGAAGCAATTTGAGTGGTGTAGTGTTAGTGTTGATTGTTTTGGATTTATGAGACACTCTGTGTTGTTTTCCTTTATAACATGAAGAACAGTGATTAGAACAATGAAATTCTTTCTTGGTAATCCAATGACTAAGTCATTTTTCACCAATTTATTCATGTTCTTCATGTTGGAATGGACAAGCCTTCTATGCCACAATTGAGATTCATCTTCGGAAGATTGGACAGCAGGCATGTCTCATGTTTTGTGAGTGTTGTGTTTGTTCATATCCAAGATATATGTGTTGCCTTTTCTTGATGCTTTAAGAAGTATCCAGTCTGCTGGAACTGTAAACCCTGGCTTAAGAATGTAACAGTTAGTGTTATCAAATAGTGTTAAATAATTTTGATCACAAATTGGAAAACACTAGTAAATTATACTGCAAATTTTCACAGTAATTTACTTTTTCAAATGTTAAAACCCATTAGTTACCATTCCCTCACCAACAATTTTACCTCCCTTTTATCCCCACCAAATGCCACATAAGAGGTATGTTTATGTTTGAAGTCATGGAGAGGTGCACAGTTGCCTGTCATATGTCTGGAACAACCACTGTCTACATACCACTTGTTTCAGCTCTCCATGATTGTTCCTGCAAACAAAAGAAACTAATAATAGAATTGACAGCCCAAGGCTTAATTGTCTTGGGTTTGCCAGTTGTCAACAATAGTTACTCCTTCATGAATTATCGTGAAGTTTCAGTATTAGTTGTTTCTTTTGATCTGATGGTGGTGAGGATGATTCTGTTGAAGATAATTCAGTTTTCTGAGTGTCTTCATGCTTATCCGAGTTTTTCTTTAACTTAGCTTGTTTTGGTTTGTATCTTAACTTTGAAGAGGATCCTGTAGTCTTGAAAGTTTCTTCATCTTTCTGCTTTGATTGGTACACAGGAGTTCCTTTATCAAAGTTGTCAAAGAAATCATCAACAGCTTCCGTTTGTTTATCAGACAAATCCCCTTTTTGTTAGGTGTCTTAGCCTGTGCTGGTATTTTCTGCTTCACAGTTTTGTCCGCAACAGATAATCTTTTTGTTGACTTTTGTTGTTCTTCTGAGCCTGTGTCTCTTTGTCACTTTCTGGGTCGGATGATGCACCTTGTGACTTCTTGTTGTTCTTTTTCTTATTCTTCTTATTAAAATAACATTCCTGAGTGAATGTTATTTTTGTCACATATGGCATAGTGTTTGTTGAAGAAACAGTCATCAGTCATGTGATTGTTCATGTTGCAAATGGAACAGTAGCTACTGAAATAGCATTCATCACTGTTGTGATTCTTCATATCACACCATTTGCATATTTTTCAGAAGTGTCTTCGAGTTCAGCCTTCTTTTTGTTGTTTTGGTCTCACTTGCTGAAACATCAGATGATTTCTTCTTGTTTTTGTTGGTGCTTCATTAGCTGTTGTTTGTTTGTCTTTGGCTCCCTTTAGTTGCTTGATATTGACCTTTTTCTGAGCATGTTTGTTTGTTTCTCTTGTTACCTCGTCCGCAGTATCAGATTCTTTTCTTCCGTTGCTTGTCTGCGGATTCAGTAGTTTTTGCCTTCCGCAGATGATCTACGGACTTGGCAGTTTTTGATTTCCGCAGATGTTCTACGGATTCCTCATAGTTCTTTTTCCGTAGGTGTTCTACGGATTCTTCAGTTGGTGCTTTCCGAGGATCTTGTTTGATTGTTTCTTACCTTTATCAGAAGATGACAAAGGTGCTTTTGTGCTTGATCCGCAGCTATCAATCTTGTGAAGATTCAGTTCTTGTAATCCTTCATTAAGTTCAGCAATCCTCTTGCAAATAGTCTTCAGCATGTTCCGTTGCTTGGCGGATATTGCAGCTTTGATTCTTCAAGGACTCGTGGAAGACCAGTTTCAACTTGAACATTCTTACCAATGTTCAGTTGATCAGTATCATGTTCATCAGAATCATCAGGTCATCATAGTTATCAAAATCTGATTCATTATGTTTAATTGATTCTGATTCAGTAGATTCAGTTTCACTCATCTCAGTTTTATTGTTGTTATTTGACTATCTTTGATGTCAATTTTTGGTGCTTTGCACAAAATGATTAACAAATTGTTAGTCATTGTTTCAGGTAAAGGTGTGTAGTTATCATTAATAGGTGGTGCAACAGCATTATAACCCAACCCGGACCTGTTCTTTGATTCAATATGAGAATTTAGCAACTTCTCATATTGCTGAGATGATAATTGAAACTTCTGAAGTTTCACTTCAGTGGTTGCATGATCAGCCATGGATTTTGTTAAGAAAGTGGTCAGATGCTCAACTTGGGCTTTTAGACTGTAGTTTTCAGAAACATATTTTTCTAAATCTTTTTGTAAAGAACTTATTTTGATTTGATATAGTTTTTGTTCTCTTAAGTGTGATTCATTTAAACCATAGTTTCTTTTACTTTATCAGCCAATGTTGAGCATGAACTCTATATCGTTCAACTTCCTCAACACATGTTGATGAACATAACCTGTCTTTTACCTCTCTGGCCATAGGAGGAACTTTGTTTTCCATATGCGCCATCAGTGCTTGATTCTCCTCTATTACTTCCTTCTCATATAGACTCCAGTCACATGTTCCATGTTCCATCCTGAAGTATGATCAGCCCTGTCTCCTTAGAGTTGCTTGGTCCTGCTGATGTATTTGTGGCTGGTGGGGATGGGAGCTGAGGTTGTCTATGCGCAGATCTTTGAGAGGTTGCTGCTGATTCTGATATTGTTGTTGCTGCTGATTTTGTTGCTGCTGCTGCTGATACTGTGGAGTTGATTGTTGGTTGCATTCTCTAGAAAAGTGACCATAGAGATTGCACTTAAAACATCTGACTTTTGACTTATCAACTCCAATCTTTGATGTTTTGCTTGCTGCTGCCAGATTTTTATTTCTTCGAAGATATTGCTTGGCTCTGTAAGCAATCATCGCCATCTGCCATTGTAGATCCATCTCTTCTACTACATCAGGAGGGAGTTCCTCCAAATCTTGCTGACAGATGTTTGCTGCTGTAAGGGAACTGCCAAGATATGCTTGAAAGCTTGAACTGAAGGCTGCAAAGGCTGCTTTTTGTTCTTCAGAATCCAATATCACAGTTATTGGTTCTGAGTTTGCTGTTGCTAATGTCTCTCTTTTCTCTACAGCTTTTCCTTTTTCCTTTAGATTTTTACTTTGAGATGACTTCTTAGTGGGTTTGGATGCATAAAAACTTACTTCCTCTTCATCTTCACTCAAAGCACAAGAGTTATCATCTTCATTATTAGAGATAAATGCACTTCTAGCATTCTTTGTTTCCTTGAAGTGACAAGGTGAGACATGAGTTCTCACACTCTTGTTTCTTGATTGTTCATCCAATTCAAGTGCTTCTACTTTAGCAACCAATGTATCTAGACCAGTTGTCTTGAGATCTATGGTGTTCTTGAACATGGAGACTGTTTGCTTCCACTTTCAGGCAAAGTATGGAGCATCTTCTTGTTCAGTTCCTCAGTTGTATATTTTAACTCCAAGATGTTCATCTCAGTAACAAGTTGCATAAATCTATGGAGTTGCTGAGAATTGACTCACCCTCAATACGATAAAATTTCATATTGTGATCTAAGGGTGTCTTTCCTTATGCTTCTGATCTCGTCACTCCCTTCACAGAGAGTGGTGAAGTATCTTCCACAGGGAATTTGCTGTTTTATAGTTCTCGCACCTGATCAAGATTTCTTCAGGCAAAGCCATACTAAGCAAGCTGTATGCTTTAATATCACTTTGACCTTCTTGACATCATCAGGTGGCAAGTCCTTAGTGCTAATTGGCTGATTTTTGTCATTATAATCCGGCCCAAGAGTGGGTGGAATATAGGACCTTGTGTGATGAACTCCCACAAGTCAGAATCTGTGTAGTTCACATGATTCCTGAACTTGATCTTCCAGGATTTAAAATCAGCTTTGTTTCCAACTTTGGTGGTTGATAAGATCTCCTCCAAAAGTACTCATGTTTAACTGCAAAAGATGGATTTAAAATTAAATGCTTAAGTGACAAATCTATCAAAGACGCAGATCTGGTATTCATGAATTTGAATATAGATCTAAATCATACAAGCAAGAGAATGTTTGCTGAATGACCAGTCGTTGATATAATGTTTAAAATCAATTAAACAATTTTAATACTGATAGATCATTGATCTAGATCAATGAGCACCAATGGCTCTGATACCACCTGTGAATCCAAGGATCTCAATTCAGGAATTATCAGTATTAAAATCAATCAATTTAATGATCGCGGAATTATCACTAATTGATGTTTTATTGGTTTGATGATTAATTATGAACACAACCACAGAAACACATGAATGCAAAATCAATAATTATTCAAACGTGTTTCATTAACTATAATGTAATGATTACAAAAAATATAATGAATACTATAAACATCGATACAGTGTATCAAATAATGTTGATGTTGATGAGACAGCGATTAGGGTTGCACAATGATGTAACTTGACAGCCGTATAATGATTGATTGTGTTCACCGAGATGTGAAACCTAGGACTCATATTTATAGATGTTTGAGTCGGCTAAGGAACACCGGATCTCTCGGGATCTGTTGTTGATCGTGTTGACTTGTTTGACTCTTGGAGTTTGTAATCGCACAAGTATAATGATCTTCTGCAGGAGTCTTGCCTTCCGCAGATTTTGTTCTTCCGTAGATGATTTGCTCTTCCGTAGGAATGTTGTTCTTCCGTAGGAAATCCTTCTTCCGTAGGAGTCTTCCCTTCATGAAACTTGATCATCCGCAGAAACTTACACTTGGTCATTTGTCTTGTATGAAACATATCTACGGATTAACAAATTGTTCATCCGTAGATGTTTCCTACACTTGGTCAATTTCAGGAAATCCATCCAAGTATATTGTTTCTCCTGTCAAGTCACAAATCAACACACATACATATATGGGTTAACCTATAAATTCAATTCACATATATATATATATATATTGACTGTTACAAATATAATTACAAGACTTGATTCAAGTACTAAGCCTATAAAAATGATCTAGCTCTATACAATCTAGATCTAACAATACTCCCCCTAGGCTTAGCTCTTTGTAATCAGTCCTTCAAAACAGCAAGATCCTTGACTCTTGATATGATTTTGTTGTAGAAGTAAGATACAGCTGTCTGTTGATCATCATACTTGTATTTGATCTCCATTTTGCTGATCTTCTTCAGAGTCTCGAATCCAAGTCCCAAACATCCTCCTCTGTAGTGAGAGTCTCCAAGACTCGGTCATTCTTCACTACTTCAAGCTCATCTTGTTCGGAGAGGCGAAGTTCTGAGACTTCTTCATATTCTGTTCCCTTCAGCAAGCCTTGCATTATGTCTTCGTCGTTTGTAGGCCTTTGCATGAAGTTTGTTGATGACTTGGATCATGTGTACATGCAGGTAGCAATCTCTAAGTACAGTTTAAAAATTATAAAAATCAATTTATGAACTTACAAATTTTTAGAGATACTATATTATTTTCTGCAAATTTATTTTTATAAAATATCTTAATATTATTAAAAATTTTAGACAGATAACATACTTAGTTTATTTTTCTTTTCATAAAATAGACTTTAATAATGGTTTAAATCACTATATAATATTTATGATGATTATTTAAAAATTTATTACAAAAGTTATTTCAAACTTGTAAAATTTCAAAAGATTTCTTTTGCGTTCCTTATTACTAAAATGTTTAATAATATGCTTCATTCTATAGAAATTAAGAACGCAATCAATATTTATTTAAATGGTTGATTAAAATCCCAAACATCCCTAGTACTCGTTGAGTTTGTTAAACTCGTTATTATTAAATTTAAACTTGTAAAATATATATTTAGGTACCTTGTGAAAGAACTACGTTGAAGTTGTTTATTATTCTCTGTTTAACCATCGTTTATACAATCATACATCATGTGAGTATTTCTATACCCATTTATTATTTCACACTTTGGGGGAAACATGTTACATTATAAACGTTGCACTTGTAAATACGTTTGATTCTTGTAAAACTTATGGCAATTTACTTGTGTGTTGTGGTTAGTTGGACCTTGTAGCTACCATGTAATGTCGAATATATGTACAATCATTAACTATTGCTAGCCTGGCGACGTCATAGATCTATGGGCCTGACAAGCCTGCTTGGTTGATCCAAGTACACTTAGCTAATCGTATATACTTTAACGTTTGGACTTGTAAAACTTTGTCAAGGTTTGATTGTGCATTCTGTCTTACATCCCTAGTTAATGTTCTCTAATTACAACATGAATTGCCATCTTTTATATATACCTAGTAATGAAACTATGGAAATCTCAACCAACATCATTGTTGACCTTTTATTGTTTAACATGTTTCAGGAAACACCCAAGTTTAAAGTGGACTTTGAAGCTTTCAATAAACTAGGACGTGGACCTAGTTAAATAATTAAAATGTTATGTTATGTTGATTTATGTTTGAACTTATTGCGTATTTGAGATTTATGTTGTAATTTCTTTTGAAACTATTAATTTGAATATTTACATTTAAACATAGCGTTATGTGGCTGTGAACAATCTATCCCTCACACCTCGACGTTCCGCCGTCCAGGTTGGGGGGTGTGACAGATTGGTATCAGAGCCCATAACTATAGGGATTAGGGTATTAGAAATGATGACATAGACTATGCATATACATGAACCTATAGAATTATAATTCTATCTTGTAAATTATATGATTTACATGCTACATAATGCCTATGTCTCCTTATGTGCAATTTGATGCCTTAGCACATGATTGCTAAACATTGATACTGTCTCCCAAAACTTATATTTGACTTTTGACTCTCCCCGCAACATGAAACCTCTTAATCTATCCTCGACGACAGTGGAATAGTTTATACTTATGCTTATGACTTGGATTTTTAGACGTTATGTCTAATCTATATAAATCTCATCAAGGTTTTGATTTTAGGAACCAAAGAATATTATGTGACACATAGACACTGTGATTCTGGATTTTCCTGGCAAAAGCCTTCGGGCTAAGGAAAGCGTTTCGTATAAATCCTAAGGGACTAGTTACGCTTACCTGGGGATTTCTGGGTTGAGTGATAAACTATGCGTTAACACACAAAGTTTAAGGCAAATGGGTCAATTTACCTTGACGTGTCAACGTTTTCAAATGGTAATACGTTACCGAATGGAAACCCGTATAATTCATGATCTTACTTTAACTGTCATCCTGATTGTTCTTTACCCGTTCCTAATCCAATTGTATTTTCCAACAATTCGTTTTTCCAGTATGTCTCGCCATCTCGGAACCGAAGAAAAGAAGATCCGACCGTAAGCTTGCTGCCATGATTACCGGCAAATGGCTACGGTCATCTCGAATATGATGGCTGAACTCAGCAGCACTATGATCGCCAACGTCACGAACAACAGCCAACGGCACGGGGAAAATAGTGCAAACCAAGGCCGAAACAACCAGTCTTGCACCTTCAAACACTTTAGTTCATGTAAGCCTCCCAGTTTCAGTGGCAAGGAAGGTGCCACCGGTCTCTTAGAATGGTTTGAAGGGATGGAGAACACCTTAGCCAACTGTGAGTGCCCCGAAACACTCAAGGTGAGGTATGCCACCAGTATGCTGCAGCAAAGGGCCTTAACGTGGGAACAGCGAAAAGAGAAATCGAGCCCCGATGAAATCTTGGCCTTAAGTTGGGAGGAATTCAAAAACATAGTCATCGCCAATTTTTGCCCAAGAAGTGAAATCCAGAAGCTAGAGGAGGAATTCTGGAACCTGAAACAGGGATGGCGGGAATCATCTGGCGTATTCCCACTCGCCATCACGAGTTGAGTATGCTGCTGCACACATGGTGAATTACCGTTCCACGTAATATGGGAGAAATTTATAAAGGGTGTGCCGCCTCAGATTCAGGATGCCGTTGTGGGTAGTCGACCCGCAACCCTGGAAGAAGCCATCACCATCACTGCCTAATTGACGGAGAACCACATCGAGCGGGCATATGTCTGCAAAGGGTGCCAAGAAAACTGAGAAGACGACTCCCGAGAGGTCAAGGAAGTACGGGCCGAGTCATCTTCCCAAAACAAGAAGCGAAAGTCACCCCAACACGCAACTAGCCTGTGACCGCCTCAAATGCACCTCAAAAACAAATGGTAGTTGCAAATCAAGCTCATAGCTAGAGCTATATTCTATTGGTCCATACCCCATGTGTAACACGTGCAAGTACCATCATGCGAGCAACATTCTGTGCCGAGTCTGCTCGTTGTGTGGAAAGTATGGGCATTTGGTGAATACTTGTCTTCGTGCGCCACAACACACTGCAATGCTTTGCCCACCGAACCTGCTATAACTGTGGCGAGCCTGTCACATTGTCCGCAATGTCCTCGCAATGCGGGAACTATGCCACATGCTCGTGGAAGGGCCTTTAATATCAACGCCAACCAAGCAAAACCAACAACGACGTGGTGAATGGTACGACGTTGAATTCCTTTTAAATCATTTCTTGTCCTGTAAATGTTCCTATCTTTGTGTTCATCATACCAATAATAGGGTATTACCAAACAGGTATGTATCTGTAAATAGTCATTATGCATCTGTATTGTTGATTCGGGTGCGGATAGAGTTTCATGTCGTTGGAATTCGAGCCTATACTTTCTAAACCACGTGTTAATCTGGAAAGATCCTTCACGGTCGAAGTCGTCGATTGGAAAATCTATTGTCATTGACGACGTAATACGTGATTCACCTTAAGCCTTACGAACACGAGTTCTCTATCGACCTCATTCCTATGCAACTGGAAGTTCGATGTTATTATCGGCATGGATTGGTAGCTAAACATCGTGCGGAAATTTATGCTTTGAGAAAATGCATCCGAATCCCTTACTGACTGGTGATACCTTAAAGGTCTTTGGGGAGAAATCATCCCAAGGACTCAAACTTATGTCTTGCATCAAGGCCCGAAAATGCTTAAGTAAAAACTACATGGCTTTCATGGCATATGTTAGTTAATACAAAAGCCAAGGTTAAGGAATTGAAAGACATTCCTGTTGTGCGGGACTTTCCCGAGGTTTTTCCCGAGGATCTTAAGGGACTACTCCCGTACGAGAAGTTGAGTTCAAAATTGACTTAATCCCTGGTGCAAATCCTGTGGCTAAATCGCCTTATCGTCTTGCACCGTCTGAAATGCAAGAACTAGCTAGTCAACTGCAAGAGTTGACTGATAAGGGTTTCATTCGCCCTAGTTGTCACCGTGGGGTGCACCTATACTGTTTGTAAAGAAGAAAGATGGTTCATTTCGTATGTGCATCGACTACCGAGAACTCAACAAGCTTACTATCAAAAACCGATACCCTCCCCTTGAATCGATGATCTCTTCGACCAACTTCAAGGGGCTACTCAATTCTAAAGATCGATCTACGTTCTGGATATCATCAACTACGTGTTCACGATGATGACATTCCAAAGACCGCTTTTCGTACTCGATATGGACACTACGAGTTCATGGTTATGCCTTTTGGCTTGACCAATGCACCTACCGTGTTCATGGATCTCATGAATCGAGTATGTAACCGTATTTGGATAAATTTATGATCGTGTTCATTGATGACATTCTTATTTATTCCAAGACGAAAATCGATCACGAGACGCACTTGCGACAAGTTCTTGAACTTTTGAAGAAGGAACAATTATACGCCAAGTTTCTAAATGTGAATTCTGGTTAGAAGAGGTTAAATTTTTAGGGCATGTGGTGAATAGCCAAGGAATCCACGTCGATCCTGCAAAAAATTGAAGAAGTGAAGAATTGGTGTGTTCCCACAAACCCAACCGAAGTTCGTTCTTTTCTGGGCTTAGTGGGATACTACCGAAGGTTCATAGCAAATTTTCGAAGATTGCAAAACCATTAACGGCGTTAACCCAAAAGAATCGACTTTTTGAATGGGGACCCGAGCAAGAAGAGGCTTTCGAGACATTAAAACGCAAGTGGTGTAACGCTCCTATTCTCACACTTCCCGATGGAAACGATGACTTTACCGTGTATTGCGATGCTTCAAATCAAGGTCTTGGTTGTGTTCTCATGCAACGAGGCAAAGTCATAGCATACGCATCAAGACAATTGAAGGTTTATGAAGTGAACTACACAACTCATGATCTTGAACTTGGTGCCGTGGTTTTCGCTTTGAAAATCTGCGCGACATTATCTTTATGGGACGCAATGCATAGTCTACAACCGATCATAAGAGTCTCCAACACGGTTCAACCAAAAGGATCTCAACATGAGACAAAGACGTTGGATCGAGTTGATCAGCGACTACGACTGTGACATTCGCTACCATCCTGGAAAGGCGAATGTTGTAGCCGACGTGCTAAGTCGCAAGGTCCACAACAAGGGTGTCTCACTTCAAGAAATTCGAGATCGAAGGCAATGGTTTGACACGTTAAGAGAATTTGATACCAAGATTCGTGTGGATGTTAACGAGGCTACTATCATGCTTCAAAATAGAAGATTGATAGTGAACTCGAGTTGTGCATTCGCGAGGCTCATCAAGCAGCATTAACCAATGAAGGAAAAGATGAGATTTGGTGTCTAACGTTCGGGTCACAACTGGAGACAAACCGAATGGCTTGTGGTACTTCTTGAATCGACTTTGGATCCCTAATCGTGATAATCTTCATCACTTCATCATGAACGAAGCTCATCAAACCCGATATTCTATTCATCCTGGCTCGATAAGATGTACATGGACTTACGTTAGTCAATATTGGTGGCCTAGAATGAAGAAGAAAGATATCGCGTCTTATGTTTCAAATGTCTCACGTGTGCAAGAGTCAAAGCCGAGCATCAACGACCAAGTGGTTTACTTGAACAACCCGAAATCCCTATGTGAAATGGGAACATATATCCATGGATTCATAACCAAGTTACCTCGTAATCTCGTGGTCAGGATAGTATTTGGGTGATTGTTGACCGTTTGACCAAGACGGCACATTTCATACCATACGAGACACTTACAAAGTTTCAAGACTGGCCCGATCACTCATTGACGAAATTGTGAGTCGTCATGCGTTACCGTTGCACATTCATATCCGACCAAGACGCTCGTTTACTTCGTACTTCTTGTCGTCTAGCAGGAACTCCTGGGAACTCAATTGGAATTTAAGTACGGCATACCATCTCAAACTGATGTTCAAAAAGACACGAACAATCCAAACCCTCGAGGATTTGCTACGACTATGTGTTCTTGACTTTGGTGGTAAATTGGGATACGCATTTACCGCTTGCGGAGTTTTCGTATAACAATAGTATCACTCGAGCATCAAGATGGCACCGTTCGAAGCACTTTATGGTCGTAAAATGTCGTTCACGATTGCTGGACCGACATTGGTGAAAAACTTCATCATGGTCCTGAAATTATACTAGAGAGACCGATAAAGTTTCTATCATCTGAAAGAACCTTGAAGTGGCAAGAAGGCGACAAAAGAGCTATGCGATAAGAGACGTAAGCCGTTGGAATTCCAGTTGGGGAGATGGTTCTTCTTAGGTTTCACCGTGGAAGGGTGTTGTGTCGCTTTGGAAAGAAGGGTAAACTAGCCCCAAGATTTGTAGGACCTTTCAAGATTCTGAAAAGGATGGAGAGAGGCTTACAAACTGAATTACCTTACCCGACCTAGTGGAGTTCATCCTGTGTTTCATGTCTCGAATTTAAGGAAGTGTCTGGCTGATGAAAGTCTGCATGTCCTGTTGGATGACATTCAGATCGACGAGTCATTACAATTATCGAGAAACCCGTTGAAATCATGAATCACATTATGAAGAAGACTCGAACCACCACTACCCCAATCGTCAAAGTACGTTGGGAGAATAAGCGGAGCGCTGAATTACATGGGAACGTGAGGAGCACATGAGAAGAAATACCGATTTTTGTTTATATAGTTTTATTTTTAATTTCGGGAATGAAATTCTTTTAAGTTGGGAAGATTGTAACATCTGTAGTTTTGAATTAAATTAAAGTTAATTTTGTTAATAATCACTAATATAAAACAATAATATAATAATAATAATAACAATAATAATAATATATAATAGTTGAATTATAAAATATAATAATAACTAATAATACTAATAAAGATAATAATAATAATAACTAATAATAATAATAATAATATAATAATAATAATAATAATAATATAATAATAATAATGTTGGACCAAAGACCAATGAGCCAAGATCAGGAAAACCTTTAAGTCCCACATGCCACTGCTACAACTGCTGAGACTCACATCAGTTACAATGTTCTCTTGCTGAATGTCAGACTCGGAACATCTGAAGACTCTCCAGCTATTGTGTCTCTTGCTTGAATGTCAAACTCGAGAGCATCTTAGCTCCAGCCTTCTGCTGTTATGACAAAGTCTGAAGAACAAGTATGAAGATCAAAGAATGAAGAATACAGCTGAAGACTCCAAAGTCTGAAGACCAAGTACTGAAGTCTGAAGTACTGATCTTACAAGTACTAAAGACTTCAAGTACTGAAGACAAGTACTGAAGAATCAAAAGCTGAAGAACATAAAGACTGAAGACCTTTACTGAAGCACAAAGTCTGAAGACAAAGACTGACAGACAACAAATGATGATATCTACTGAAGTCATCAGTTGTTATATCATTGAAGCCAAGTCTGAAGACCAAGTACTGAAGACTCAGAGTTGTCACAACAACTGAAGAAGTCTTCTTCAGTTGTTGTAGGGGTTTTTCTTTTTCAGTAGTTTATTTGTTTCAGTAGTTGTACAACAACTGAAGAGCATGTTTTCAGTTGTTATGTATCAGTAGTTATAAACGACTAAGAGTTGTTCTTCAGTCGTTGTAGGATTTCAGTAGTTTACTTTGTCAGCACTTAGGAACTTTTGTAAGAAGATGTTAGTTGTTGACATCTTCAGTAGTTTTATGTTTTGACAACTGTAATTTGAATATTCAGTGATGTCAGAAAAGGACATCACCACCATGCTCTTTGCCGCTATATAAGGATGGCAAGCCTACAGTTTTAATGCCGAACGTGCGACCAATAGAACATTTATTGCTTCGCAGAACCTTCTCTCTCTATTTAATGCTTTAATTGCAAATCTTTATGTTCTTGCTTTAATTGCTAATTAATGTGCTAAATCCGCTGCAAACATAATCTAATTGATCAACACGAGAGGATGAGATCTGTCAAATGGTATCAGAGCAGGTTAATCATTGATCGATCTTACCATTGATCATTTGAAACTGCTTTTTGATCTCTCAGTTTGATCGAATTAGCAATTTGCAAGAGTTAGTCATAGAGAGTGAGTTTCTGCTGTTTCCGGCCAAAAATTTGAGGTCTTTTGGTGGTTTTGAGTTACGATTGTCGGTGTTAAACTTGTTCTTGACCAAAACCTGAGATGACAACACCAACCAATGATCCTCACAATACTGGTTCCGCAACCAAGCCTCCGATGCTGGTTAGGAACGAGTATAACATATGGCAAAGACGTATGCTGCACCACTTGGCTGTCAACAGTGCTGGTTGTTGGAAGTCAGTGGTGCATGGGCCATACAAGCCTATGGTGAACGTCCCGGAATCTAATGAAAGGTTGCGAAGAAACCTGAACAGTATTCGGACGAAGATCTAAAGCTGTTTGAAATTGATGCTAGAGCCCATGGAATTTTAGCCATGGCCATTCCAAACGAGATATATTCAGGGCTCTTGCATCATGAGTCTGCTCATGACCTATGGGTTGCTCTAAAGGAACAATTTGGAGGAACTGATTCGGTCTTAGCAAACAATAGGGAAATCCTTGCCCAACAATATGAGACTTTCTCATATAGAAAGGGTGAGACTCTGACCCAGCAGTTTGAGCGGTTCTCTTGTTTAATCTCTGAGCTGAAGATGGTTAAACAAGAGTACTCCAAAGCCAGATGAACAACAGGTTCCTCAGGTCATTGCCTGAGAGATGGGACACATATACCATTGTCCTACGCTCTAGTGCTGACCTTGACACTCTATCTCTCACCCAACTTCATGGGAAACTACTCACTTTGAGAGAGAGGTAGAGCAAAAGAGGAAGTTGTCATCTTCTGGCAAACTTGCTGATGACTTTGTCCAAGGTAATGCTGCCTTGATAAGTCATGAGTCAGAATATGCTTCATCAGAAAGTTCTTATGATGAGCATATTGATTTCTCTCAAACTCAGAACAAGCTTTTGTTGGTGTCAGTAGTTCAGGAGGAGGTGGTGACAACTTGTGTTTTCTGATGGAGGATTTGAAGGGCATTCCAGATGATGATCTGGAAGAGATGGATATTTGAACCAAATGGCAATGATAAATATCCGCTCTCAGAAGTTCTACAAAAGAACTGGTAGGAAATTCCCAGGACTCTCTGGCAAAACCAAAGTTGGTTTTGACAAGAGCAAGTTGAGGTGTCACAAGTGCCAAAGGCTTGGACACTTTGCAAGAGAGTGTAGATCATCTGGATCTAACTCATCTGCACCCTTTGTGACTTTTCCCAGCAATAGCTCACAGCACAAAGGGCAACCTTCCTACAGTTCTCCCCATCCATCTCAAGCACAAGCACCACCTGCTTATTTTGTGCCACAGGGTCATATGCCTTATCCTTACCCCTGTTACTACATGCCTCAGCCTGGTCAACCTCAAGCACCCCCGGCTCAACCACCTCATGCTCTTCCAGAGCCTCATTCTTCCCAATCTCATCACCACACACAACCTCAGCAACAAAGCTTTTTCACCCCAACTGCTGTTGACTGGAGTAGTCTACCAGAAGAGCTATCTGGTCAGGAACCACTACTCCAAGATGCTGGTCAACATGGCGGTGATCAACCTTTTGGAAATCTTGCTCTGATGGCCCTTGACTCTGCTGAAGGGTCATCATCCAATGCCTCATCTCAGGTATCCACTGAGGCAAAAGCCAAGCTTTGTTCAGAGTCATGCATAGCAGCATTTGCTTCTATTAGAGAAGCAAATGTAGCTTTAATAGATAAAAATCTTGAGCTTGAGCACACTATTTCCAAAAGAAAAGCTGATTTTGAGGTTGTTCTAAAAGATAAAAATGATGAGATTTACAAGCTCAACTGCCAAATCAAAGATAGTAAAGCTAGGGAAGATGTACTTCTAGAGAAGTACAAGGACCTCAAGGAAACTCTTGCAACCACCCAAGTTGAGTGTGATCGATGGGTGCAATCTTGCAAGGGTTTTGAAATGCTTCTTAGCAAGCAAACAGCTTCCAATGTGAAGTTTGGCATTGGTTATAATCACACTGCTCCTCCCACAGACTTCATTTCAAGAGCAGAAGTTGAATCTGATGGGGAGAGCAATAACCAATCCTTCTCATCATGTGACTTACTATCCTTCTGAATCAGCATCATCAGAGATAGACTATCACATGACCAAAAGACTGATCAACTCAGGAGTTGTCACTAGAAGTACTGAAGGTACTGGAGAGCAAGTGACAACATCTGAAGTTCAAACCTCAAATACTGTTAGCACTAAAGAGAAGAAAACTAACAGTAGGAAAGGTTTGAAGACAGCTAGAGAGGATACCAGGAAAGCAGCACTAGGAAGAAAACTGCTAGTACTGATGACAAACAGCTGAAGAACAAGTCTTCAGCAGTTAAATCCTCTTCAGCTGATGATCAGCATAAGATGAAGAAAAAGCCATGTGAGATATGTGGCTTGTTCAATCATCTTACTGATGATTGCTGGTACAAAAGGGGTTCCAAACTCAAACAGAAGGAGCAAATTACTGAGAGCATCAATAAAATGAAGAATGAGTTTGAAACCAAGTTTGTACTGGCAACATCCAAGCCTGAAATCCCTAGGCCAAAGTTAAATCCAAGAAGGTAGGGATTACTCAGGCAACAGCTGAGGTTGCTCAGAAAAAGATGGTACAACATAGGAACTCATCATCAGCAAACTCCAATATGTCTGAAGAGCTGAAAGCCCTATCACAGAATCAGACACAATTGGTGATGATGGTTCAGCAGCTAGTGGGAAGAGTCAACCACTTAGATGCTCCTATGTTGAAACCACAGAAAAGGAAGTCCAAGCCAAAGGGTTCCTCTTCTGTACCATCTTCTTCACCTCAAGCTGTCACTCACAACACACCTGTTAGTGCTACACCTGTAGCTGAGAACAGACCCAAAGCCAAGCAGGTTTGGGTCTCCAAGACTAACTAACACATGGTTGTGTTTGCAGGGTTCTTAACATGCCATAGAAGCATCTGGTATGTAGACAGTGGAGGATCCATGCATATGACTGGAAGCAGCTCCCTTCTTAATGACTACTCTCAAGGAAAGAAGGGATTTGTTTCTTTTGGCAATGATGCAAAGGGTTACATCGTCGGAAAAGGCTTTGTTTCCAACGGGGAAATAAGGTTTGATGATGTTAACCATGTGGAGAATCTCAAGTACAACCTCTTGAGTGTCAGTCAAATGTGTGACAAAGGCCATGTTGCCCTTTTCACAAGCCAGAACTGTAGGATTCTGTCATCCAAAGTTCTGAGTTTGATTGACAAGGCATTGGATGAACACACTCTCCTGAAGGCCAACAGGACAGGAAGAGTGTATGCCTTAGATCTTTCCAAAAAGATGGATCTAAAAGGCCATCCTTGCCTATTCTCCAAGGCATCTCCTCAAGAGTCTACACTATGGCATAGAAGGCTGGGTCATGTTAATTTCAAGAACATGAATCAGCTTATAAGCCATGGTTTAGTAAGAGGATTGCCTCTGAAGGAGTTCAAGTGTGAAGATGACTGCACTGCTTGCTTGAAAGGAAAACAACACAAAGTTTCATTCCCTTCAATAGAAGAACCAAAGTCCACTGCCTGCTTACAACTTCTGCACATGGATCTCTTTGGTCCTGTCAGAGTAATGAGCATGGCAAAGAAGAAATACTGCCTGGTAATTGTGGATGATTACTCCAGGTTTGTATGGACTTTCTTCTTGCACTCCAAGGATGAAGCAGCAAAGACAATAATGAACTTTGTGTTACAAGTAGAAAAGCAGTATTCCCTACAGGTCAAGTGTGTGAGGAGTGACAATGGAACAGAATTTAGAAACCACACACTTGATGACTTCTACCTGTCCAAGGGAATTAGAAGGCAGTTTAGCATTCCAAGAACTCCTGAACAGAATGGAGTGGTGGAGAGAAAGAACAGGACCCTCATTGAAGCAGCAAGGTCAATGTTGGCTGACTCAGGGCTGCCACTGACCTTTTGGGCTGAAGCTGTCAATACAGCTTGCTATGTACAGAATAGAGCCTTAGTAAATAAGAGGTTGATGAAGACTCCCTATGAAGTTCTTCATCATTTGGCCCCTCTTATTTCATTCTTTAGAGCCTTTGGGTGTCCTTGTTTCATTCTCAACACTAGCAACCCACTCCATAAGTTTGCTAGTAAGGTGGATGCAGGGTACTTTGTTGGTTATTCATCAACTTGCAAAGCATACAGAGTCTTCAACTGTAGAACCAAGGGGTTGAAGAAACTTTGCATGTTAAGTTCAATGAATCTCCAAAGGACAAGATTCCACAAAACCCTGTGGAGCTGTTTGATCTGGACATACTGCAATATGTTCCTTATCAACCTCCATCTGTTGAGCCTGTCAACAGATCTCCACCTGGTGGTACTGAAGATGATGAAGTCAGTACTCACCTCTTCAGGTTTAGTGACAACCTGCCTAATTCCACTGAACCTGATGCTCCTGTAGCCTCAGCAGCTCCATCCACTACAAATGCTGATGAGATTTCTGCTTGCTCTACTTCATTTGAGCTGCCATCCTCTACATGGTTTCAGGAATCTCCATCACCATCTGTGCTGCTGATGGGTCTACAAACACTTGCACAGATATCATAGTTTATCAAGAGCTCAAGAATCACCCCACTTCACAAATCATTGGTGATATTCATGCTGGAGTTTCAACCAGGAATCAATTGTCCAACTTCTGCTTCTATGCTCTCTTCATCAGTCAGCAAGAACCTAAGAACTATCATATTGCTTTAAGAGACAATGGATGGGTGGAAGCTATGCAGCTTGAGCTACTTCAATTCAAGAAACAGCAAGTGTGGGAGCTTGTTCCATTACCCAAAGGTAAGTGTGCTATAGGCACCAAGTGGGTATTCAGGAACAAAACAGATGAGAAGGGCCAAATTGTCAAGAACAAGGCCAGACTGGTTGTTCAAGGGTTTGCACAGGAGGAAGGAATCGATTATGATGAGACCTTTGCACCTGTGGCCAGACTAGAAGCAATTAGACTGTTCTTAGCTTATGCTGCCTTTCACAGTCTTAAGGTTTATCAAATGGATGTCAAAAGTGCCTTCCTATATGGAAAAATAAAAGAAGAGGTTTATGTGTGTCAACCACCAGGATTTGAGGACAATAAACATCTGATTGGGTGTACAAGCTTGATAAGGCTCTCTATGGGCTGAAGCAAGCACCTAGAGCCTGGTATGAGACACTCTCAACCTTTCTTCTAGAGAATAAGTTCACTAGAGGCACCATTGATAAAACTTATTCATCAAGACTGTGGGACAACATAAGCTCCTTGTTCAGATTTATGTTGATGATATCATCTTTGCATCCTCTGATCCAAAGTTGTGTGATGATTTTACAAAGCTTATGAAGCTAAGATTTGAAATGAGTGCTATGGGAGAATACAGTTCTTTCTGGGTTTGCAAATCAAACAACTGGATGATGGAATCTTCATCCATCAGTCCAAGTATTCCAAAGACTTGTTGAATAAGTTTGATTTACAAACCTGTAAGCCCTGTTCTACTCCCATGAGCAGCATCACACAACTAGATGTTGATCAGAAAGGTAAAGCGGTTGATGAAACCCTTTACAGATGTATGATTGGGTCCTTGATGTACCTTACAGCTTCTAGACCAGACATCATGTTTTCAACATGTGCTTGTGCTAGATTTCAGGCTGCACCTAAAGAACCCATTTGATTGCAGTCAAAAGGATCTTTAGATATCTGCAAGGTACCCAATCACTAGGACTTTGGTATTCAGCTGGGCATTCATGCAAATTAGTTGCTTTCTCTGATAGTGACTATGCAGGATGCAAAGTCACCAGAAAATCCACTTCTGGTGGTTGCCAATTCCTAGGCAATTGTTTAGTTTCTTGGCAGAGTAAGAAACAAACATCAATTGCTACATCCACTGCTGAAGCTGAGTATATTGCTGCTGCAAGCTGTACCTCTCAAATACTCTGGCTTCAGAACCAACTTCTGGATTATGGCATTACTGAGACTAAGACTCCATTATTAATGGATAGTGCTTCAGCTCTTTGTATTGTTAAGAATCCAGTCCAGCACTCTAGGACCAAGCATATTGAGATCAGACATCATTTTATCAGAGATTGCTATGAGAAAGGTCTGATTGATCCTAAGTTTGTGCCTAGTGCTGATGAGCTTGCAGACATTTTTACTAAGCCTTTAGATAGTGCCACATTCCAAAATTTGGTACTAAGGCTTGGTATGCTGCAGCTTGAATGATTTGACCTATGCTGGTACTCTTAGTTCACAACTATTGAAGAGCAAAGGTCAAATATAAGTACTGATGAGTAATTTAGTCTTCAGCTCTTTCACAACTACTGAAGACTAAACTGACTCAAAGTACTGATGTACATTATTTATTGAAAAACAACTGATGTAGTGAAGTGGATTACAACTACTGATGTATGATTTTCAATAAATAAGTACTGAAGAACAAATTTTGCTCACAAGTATTGAGGTAATCTTACACACTGAAGACAATTTGTTCACCAGCTCTGAAGAATTTCATCAGCACTTGTGAACATCTGATCACAAGAGCTGAAGGCATATTCCCAAGAGCTGAAGGTCGATGAAACATCTGAAAGTCAGCCAAAGAGCTGATGAGTAAGTGTGGAGGCTAGTATGAAACAACTGATTTGATGGAAACAGCTGATGAGTAATTGATCTGATGTTTCATACACAAACAACAGCATGTCTTCATAACAACTGAAGGCTGTCCTCAGTTGTTTACAACTGAAGCAATACATGTCTTCAGTAGTTCACAACTGATCTCAGTAGTTCACACTACTGAAGGCTAAAACCAAGTCTTCAGTTGTTACAACGTCTGAAGAAGAATACTAGGTCATCAGTAGTTCATAACTACTGAAGACTGACAGTAACTCTTCAGACGTTCACAACATCTGAAGGAAAAACCAAGGTCTCAGTAGTTTCAACTACTGAAGGCTAACACCAAGTCCTCAGATGTTACAACCACTGAAGGTTAAAACCACGTCATCAGCTGTTACAACAACTGATCACTAACACCAAAACCTTCAGTAGTTTTCTTTCAACCTTGCCCTACCCTACAAATACCCCACCTTCAGAGCATTTACTCCTCACTTGACCTAATCCTTACAAACTCTGAAATTCCCATACACCATTAATGGCGAACATGCAACTGAAATCTCGACACAACTGTGTCGCCCACCTTACAAAATCGCCATTATGGTTCCAAATTTCACCAAGCCGTTGATCTTATGCATGACTCACCATACAAAACGGCTTTTCTCTTGAACCCCACTCTATACACCGACTCCTTGACGGAGTTTTGGACAATGTGACCGTCCAAACCGGAGAGCAGAATGCCGAGGGTCCTCCGTCAATGGCAAACCCGTGGTTATCACTCCAGCCACCATACGACAAACCCTAGAACTGGAGGATGCCACTCACCCAACTTCCTACCCCAAAGGTACCTGGATCTTTCATTCACATCCCATGACTATCAGGGTAACCTCTCCGCCTCCACCTTGTTGAAGAAACATTTCCCTGACCCTCAATGCTTGATCTTCCATATGGTGAATGTCTGTCTGGCTCCCAAGACCTCTTCATGGGACCAGATGTCCACAAGGTGGCAGCAGGTATTGTATTCTATCCTTGAGAAACAACCTTTAATTTTACTGATCTTTTATTTTTGGAACTCAAGGACATGGCCACAAAACCTTTTTCTAACCGTTGGAACTTGTATCCACGGTTCATAATGGCCATGATCGAATACCAGCTTCAGGCTGAGGGACTAGTTGGCACTGGGGTCCCTGCCATGGCTGTTCAAGCTGAGGTATACTCCAGGCACAACACTGACCCCACACTCAAACAGGCTGGCCGGCTGCGAAAACCCACGCAGCTGGAACCCACAGCCTCCACCTCCAAATCCAAAGTCCTCACCAAGCCAAAAGCCAAAAAGAAGCCCACAAAGGCTACTCAGGGAGATGAGTCCCCTGAGGATGCCCCTGCCACACAAAGGCAGGATGTGCCTGCTGGTTCGATTCTCCCAGCAGGTACCACGACTCCACCCACCACAACCGCACAGGCTTCCTCTCAACAGGAGCCTGATGCAACCAATTTTGGGGCAACACATTACTGGGGTCTTCCTCACTTAAGGAGGCTGCCATTGAAGAGCACAGTCCTCCCCATGTGCATACTGCTTCTAGCCCACATACAGAGGAGACCGCCCCACTAAGCCCAACATTGGTTATAGCCAAAGTGCTGACTGATCTGAGCACTCCACCCTCTCCCCAGAAACCTATTACCACTGGGGAGACTCCAACCGAAGAGGGGGTGGGCACAAGTGCTGATCGGAGCCCACAACACAGAGAATCAGTTCACTCTCCCAGTGTGGCTAGGGAGATAGAACAATCTGGTGAGGCTGCCACTTCCCCTGCATCAACATCTGAGCAGGGTGAAGATGGTAACATCACTAAGACCTCACCAGAGGCAATGGCCGATGATGGATCCAATCCTGAGGCCAGAAGTCCCCAGTACCATGAACAAGGGGCACATGTCATTACTGAGCCACACTCAGGACATGTTCATCCTGACAATGTCAGGAGGTCAGGTGATTCAGCTCATGCTGATGATGACCTGAGCTTCTTCTACGATGTAGTAGCTCAAAACACTATCCTTGAGGATGAGATAAGCAGACTCAAAGAGCTGCTTGCTCAAATGACTCAGGATAGAAGTCCATCTGCCACCACTACCCCACAGATGGCACCTTCACCCGAAGGTCTCACAAACACTGAGCCACTCCCACAAACTCAGCCACCAGCCCCTGCTTCTGGCACTAGCTCTCAGGGACAGAACCCCCCTGAGCAGCTGGATGCTATCCTCCAGAAATCCCTGCCTCTCATCACACCAATCCTTAAAGATATAATTATTCAAACCCTTGATGAGAGGCTTCCCACATATATACAACCCATGGTGGAGGTTGCCATATCTAAGGCTCTTGCTGATAGTCAAACCCCAACCAATGCAACCAAAAAGGGGGAGACATCAGTGCAAGACAAGAGGAAGAGGGAGAGGAGGAGAAAGAGGCAGAGAAAGAGGTGGTGGTAGAGAGGGAGTTGGCTGAGGAGAGTAGTAGGGTGAGGGAGAAGGGGAAGAGGAAAGTGAGGGAGGTAGAGCATATAGAAGTGGCTGAAATCCAAAAGGATTTCAGTATCACTGATAAGATAAGGGAGAGGGAAAGAAGGTGGCTGATCCTGATCTAGCAGCCCTTGTCAAGGAGGCTGATGCTGAACATAACCGTTCAATGAACAAAGTCATTGAACAGCTGTTCAGGCAAGGCTTTGACAAGGACACTGCCTTGCTAGATCAAGAGATCAGGAATATGGAGAGGAGAGAGATTGAGTACCGATGGACTACTCATAGCCAAGAGGAAAGACAAAAACTTGAGGCTATGAGTAGGTTCACTTCGAAGTACCTGGGCAGACCTCCTTGATGTAAGGCATGGACCAGGGACAAACTCTTGGCTATAACCACAAGATTTGTTCGGCTGGTGATTTTACAAAGGGACTGGTCGCAGAGGCCTTATCTGAAGCCGGTGCTGGGAACAGGACATGCTAGTCAAGCTAACCAAACCAGCCCTTATCTCTAGGTGCTAGCAGTGCCTGCCAACACTCCCACACCAACAACCCAAACACAACCCACAAAACCAACTCCTTTACCACCAAACCCGCAGCCAATGATCCACCCTTGAAGAAGAAGAGAAGGGTGCTGAGGCTGCAAGATGAAGAAGAAGAATGATGAGGAGGATAGCCTGCCACTCTCAGCAGTTATACCTCTACCCAAAGCCAAACCACAAACCATCAATCCCACCTCACAGCAGGACACTGTGAAGGTTAAGTTAGAAGAGGAGGAGCAGCAGAAAAGACATGATGAGGAAATGCTGAAAAGCATTGACAAATGTTATACTGCTACCACCTCTATAATAAACATGCAGAGAGAAGCTCTGAGGTTATTCACCCTCAGACAAACCTTTCAATATGAAAGGGAGAGGGTGAGAACTTGGCCTGACCCAAGGGTGGCTCACAGGATAGTCAAGAAGGACATGCCTGTGAGATACAAAAGCCAACTAAAGAGAATCGTAGATGAAGAGATCTCTGTGGCTATTGTAATAACACCCTGGGAAATAGTAGATGAATTCGAGAAAGCTTATAGAGCCGGCCAATCACCCTTTCAATGCTAGATAATAGGGTGGTTAGGAAGGGTCTGGTCTATAAGAAGCTTGAGAATTTTCATAGGAATGAGCTCACTTTGTTGTTAGAGGGTAAACACCTGATGAGTTGGCAGGCAAATCACAACACTTGAGCTCAAAAATGGAAGACAGGTCAAGTACCTCTCAGAGCTGTACGGTCGGGAGGGTTATTCGAATGTGAGTCTGAAGACCTGTCCAAAGAAGAAAAAATGATCTTTCTTCAGGCTTACTGTAGAGAATCCTACCGGCTTGTAGTGGGAGGGAGGTAGATCTCATGGATGGGGCAACAGCTCTGTGTCCAATTCCCCAAGACAGAGCTCCCATCCATACTTAGCCAAACAAACACTTGAGACTACCTCTCTGGCCAGTGCTTATCTGGGTCAACTTTAATATGATCTAGAAGAATAGAAGGAAATAGACCAATCATTATGCCACCAATAAGTGGGACATCCAATAATTAGAGGTTTTGGCTGCATTGGTTCAGGGGGAGTTTGTTGGACCAAAAGAACCAATGAGCCAAGATCAGGAAAACCTCTAAGTCCCACATGCCACTGCTACAACTGCTGAAGACTCCCATCAGTTACAATGTTCTCTTGCTTGAATGTCAGACTCGAGAAACATCTGAAGACTCATCAGCTATTGTGTCTCTTGCTTGAATGTCAAACTCGAGAGCATCTTAGCTCCAGCCTTCTGCTGTTATGACAAAGTCTGAAGAACAAAGTATGAAGATCAAAGAACTGAAGAATATCAGCTGAAGACTCCAAAGTACTGAAGACCAAGTACTGAAGTCTGAAGTATGATCTTACAAGTACTGAAGACTTCAAGTACTGAAGACAAGTACTGAAGAATCAAAAGCTGAAGAACTAAAGAACTGAAGACCTTCTACTGAAGCACAAAGTCTGAAGACAAAGACTGAAGACAAACAACTGATGATATCTACTGAAGTCATCAGTTGTTATATCATCTGAAGCCCAGTCTGAAGACCAAGTACTGAAGACTCAGAGTTTGTCACAACAAATGAAGAAGTCTTCTTCAGTGTTGTAGTGGTTTTTTTTTTTTCAGTAGTTTATTTTGTTTCAGTAGTTGTACAACAACTGAAGAGCATGTTCTTCAGTTGTTATAGTATCAGTAGTTATAAACGACTGAAGAGTTTGTTCTTCGTCGTGTAGGATTTCAGTAGTTACTTTTGTCAGCACTTAGGAACTTTTGTAAGAAGATGTTAGTTGTTGACATCTTCAGTAGTTTTATGTTTTGACAACTGTAATTTGAATATTCAGTGATGTCAGAAAAGGACATCACCACCATGCTCTGCCGCCTATATAAGGATGGCAAGCCATACAGTTTTAATTGCCGAAACGTGCGACCAATAGAACATTTATTGCTTCGCAGAACTCTTCTCTCTCTATGTTAATGCTTAATTGCAATATCTTTATGTTCTTGCTTTAATTGCTAATAATGTGCTAAATCCGCTGCAAACATAATCTAATGATCAACACGAGAGGCTGAGATCCTGTCAAATAATAATAATAATGTTGTTAGTAATAATGGTAATTTATAAAAGTTAAATAAACTTTGAAATATTTAAAAACTTAATTTAATAGGTTGAGGGGCTTAATGTCATTTTAGAAACTTAAATAGAAGTTATTTCACCAAATGATCACCACCCGAAACTACAGGGACCATTTGTGTAAAATTGAAACCCAACCCCACCCCTTCTTCCGCGTTCGAACCCCACTCCTCGGCCGACCATCCACTAAATCAGGCACTAAACACTTATAATAATCAAAAGTAAACACACACTTATGGTCGTTTAATCATTATACCTGTCCATTGAGTCCAATTTCTCCTAAAACACACACAAACACCACATCGATCACCCACTCGGCCGCGACCTGTTCACGTCTGGGTCATCTTCAATTCATCATCATTTGGGTAACTACAACATGCGTTGTACTCGTTTAGACATGGGGAACAAAAGCCCATGTTTATAATCGCTAACGAATTCATTGAAGTTCAATTGGGGATCGATCGTTCTAGGGTTTATGAGGAAAATGGGGATTTTCGTTATTTTGGGTTTAAAAACAATGGGGGCGGCTTATAACACGGCTGCGGCCCTGGTCTAATGGTTCCCCGTCCCTTTCACACCTGAGGTCCGGGTTCGAACCCGGGCTCCCTCATCCATTTTTTAGGCTTTTTAGCCTTTAAATTAAATCCAGAAATTTTTTTAAAAATTATAAAAAAATCAATTTATGAACTTACAAATTTTTAGAGATACTATATTATTTTCTGCAAATTTATTTATAAAAATATCTTAATATTATTAAAAATTTTAGACAGATAACATACTAGTTATTTTTCTTTTCATAAAATAGACTTTAAAATGATGGTTTAAATCACTAAATAATTATTTGTTCAACATTTATCTTATATATATATTTAAATGATGATTATTAAAAAATTATTACAAAAGTTATTTCAAACTTGTAAAATTTCAAAAATTTCTTTTGCGTTCCTTATTACTAAAATGTTTAATAATGTGCTTCATTCTTATAGAAATTAAGAACACAATCAATTATTTTATTTAAATTGGTGATAAAATCCCCAAACAGCCCTAGTACTTGTTGATTCGTTAAACTCGTTATTATTAAATTTAAACTTGTAAAAATATATTTAGGTACCTTGTGAAGAACTACATTGGAAGTTGTTTATTATTCTCTGTTTTAACCATCGTTTATACAATCATACATCATGTGAGTATTTCTATACCCATTTTATTATTTCACACTTTTGGGTGAAACATGTTACATTATAACGTTGCACTTGTAAATACGTTTGATTCTTGTAAACTTATGGCAATTTACTTGTGTTGTGGTTAGTTGGACCTTGTAGCTACCATGTAATGTCGAATATATGTACAATCATTAACTATTGCTAGCTGACGACTTCATAGATCTATGGGCCTGACAAGCCTGCTTGGTGATCCAAGTACACTTAGCTAATCGTAATACTTTAACGTTTGAGACTTGTAAACTTTGTCAAGGTTTGATTGTGCATTCTGTCTTACATCCCTAGTTACTTGTTCTCTAATTTACAACATGAATTGCCATCTTTATATATACTTATGTAATGAAACTATGGAAATCTCACCAACATCATTGTTGACCTTTATTTTAACATGTTTCAGGAAACACCCAAGTTAAAGTGGGACTTTTGAAGCTTTCAATAAAACTAGGACGTGGACCTAGGTAAATAATTAAAATGTTATGTTATTTTTGATTTATGTTTGAACTTATTGCGTATTTGAGATTTATGTTTGTAATTTCTTTTGAAACTATTAATTTGAATATTTACATTTAAACATAGCGTTATGTGGCTGTGAACAATCTTATCCCCACACCTCGATGATTCCGCCGTCCATGTTGGGGGTGACATCTTAGTTGAGACGCAATCAGAAAGATGATGATGTGAGCAGGTTTCTGAAAATGAATCTACATGTATGCTGATTTGTTTGAGATTATCAGCTGTAGATTGGAACCTTCAATCTTTTGCCTAATACACCGTATGAAGACGTTAGGAGAGCACAATGTTATATATTGGGATATGCTGAATGTGAGGGGGAATTTCTGCAGTTGTTAATGTTAATCAGGTTAGCTGTGTAAAGATTGGAGCAATAGAAAAACTGTTCATGTCATTATCTGGAAAAATCAGTCATATGGGGAATCTTGCTGCTATGATGGTGTTCTGCAAAGTAAACGAAAACTATTGTGCCTAAATTCATTTTCAGGGATATTGTAGTAACCTGACGGATCGGCAACGTTGGCTAATATGGTTGTTCGTTTGATTCTATTGGAAACCAGAGCAAAGATTGACTGAGATTATAAGATGTGTTATCTACTATTCGCAAGCACGTCCAAGAAGGAATTTGTTGGAGCATATATAGTCATTATAGTGTGTCCGTCGCTTGACGATAGTCTAGGCTTAATGTTATACACCTTGTAAACACATGAAACTGGGTCATTCGCAAGAGCATATGCGAATGAGACTCAGTCGTACGACTGAGCCGTGCTAATGGACCAGTCGTGCGACTGAGAGATGCGATTGGGGCATTCATAAGACTGAACCATAAGAATGGTCTAGTCGTACGATTGAACCATACGCATGGTCCAGTCGTACGATTGAACCATACGCATGGTCCAGTCGTACGATTGAACCATACGCATGGTCCAGTCGTACGATTGAACCATACGCATGGTCCAATCGCACGAATGAGCCCAGTCGCATCTAATATGGGCCGAAGCCTATATATCAGTTTCATTATGTAGAAACCCAAGGGTTTTTGATAGTGTTCCCGGCGCCTAGGTGCTGCCGGATGAGAAGGAGATCATGCTCGATCTCCCCTTGCCAAGAGTCTTGATTCTTTGTTGTAACGAGCTTGTAATCGTTAGGTTTTATCAATGAAATCATTCGATTATTGTTGGTACTATTATTCGTCTTTTGGTTTATCACCTTCCGTCAAGAACACGCTCGGATGTCTACCGATCCAGTGACTTCACAAGGGGGACCGACAGTAGTGAGAGGGAAGGGGATGGGGATGGGGAGGAGGTCGATGTTTTTGGGGTAGGAGATGGAGGTCGATTACTTTGGGGGAAGAGGGAAACTTGTATTGTGTTATTAAAAGGTGAGAAGATGTTAGAAGTGGTGGTGCAATGTCTTCTTCACGCAGACCTCAGGAAGATTTTTAAAGAAAGATATTCCAAAAAACAAACAATCTGCAGAGCCCAACGTCTACGCGTGGTCTGCGCGACGCAGACAAAAGAGGTCAAGAAGTGTTTCTCAGAAAAACAAATTACATCCTTAGTTATTGTGACCCAATAGATCATGTTAAATTGGAAAAATCTGGTTCCACGTTGTGAAAAAAATAAAAAATGTTTTTTAAAATCTAGCTGGTTCCACAAAAAGAAAAATAATTTAAAAATGATTTTAAAATCTAGCTGTTACAAAAAGAAGATAAAAAGGAAAACATAAAATGAAAATAAAGCCACTGTGAATCTAAGCTAGACCAGTCATAAGTTTGATGCATGTGTAGAAGTCACACACAACACCATTTTACATATGTATCCTAAAGTAGTTACTAATTCCAAAAAAGTGATGATTATTTTGTCTTGATTCTTTATACGTGCATATATAAATAGTAATAAACCCAACATTTCGTGGTTATGGAAATCGTGCAACAAAAAATCTTCTCGAACAAGACGGTTTCAAGTGGAAGGCTTATTGACAAGATTAAGAGAAGAGGTTTACTTAGGGTTAAATCTAGATTTAAATTGCTGAAGTAGTTATTCTCACATATTTGTTTCTTATGTTTTCTTGCTAGCTTCTGGCCAGTCTAGACGTACTTTCTCTTTTTTTGTCGTATTATATTTCCGCCTTTTCAAAAAGATATGAGAAAACTCAACATATCAACCTTATAGTTCAAGTAATTAATGCAACTAATTCCTTACTACATATTAGACACAAATCCCACAAATGCAACTAATTCCTTACTACATATTAGACATAAATCCCACGTTACAAAGTACTTAGTTTTCTTTTTCTTCCCTTGAGGTAACTTCATACTTCAAGTACTTAAGTTTCTTTTGCATCCTTAGGGGAACTCCACATCTCATATGTTATTTCAATTGTATACATAATTGCTCATAACTTACATATAGTTAGCAATTTACCTAAATCCAACATAATCTTTGCTTATATCAAGTATACAAAACACAAAATATATCACACAATAACCTAATCACATATATTAATTACAATTTTTATAACTTGTAATTCATTTTAAAAATAACATTTTCTGCATTTCCGTGTTCTGTGCACTTTAGACTTTAGAGTATTTTTTATTGTTCATCCTAGCCAAGTCAACATCTATCAATTGCATAGCATCAAAAGTCAACCATTTTATGCATAACGCACGTAATCAAGAAAGGGTATTAAACCATATAACATGAAAGGGTATAAAACCATATAAAATGATCCATTGTTGATAATTAATTCAAAAATATTATTAATGTAAATTGTGGTAAATAAAGTGGTAGAATGAAAAAAAAATGAATAGAACCTAAATGTAAGGATAACATATATAAAGATAAGAAAGAGTTCTGAAGGACCATAAGATTATTGTCATAAGGGAAATCCTTAGCGGAACAATTATGTTGGCAACATCTGTCACGAGCTCGGGAGGATTGGAATGAAACACCACAAGCGGGCATAAAAAGAACATTGTTAGTCACTTCCTAAGAGGTGTTTGCCTGTGATCGAAATCCCTTTTAAGAATCAACTATAAATTAAATAAAAGCATGCCGAATAATTGTCTAATATTACCATATTTACATCGGTCAAATGCGAGGTAAAATTATCACAATAAATACACCATGTAATTCCATAATGGGTCATTATTATCGTTTGTATCATGAGATAGATCTCTCTACTATTCGTATTGGGTTGATGTATCTTTATCACCATGAGCTTTGTATAACATCTTTTTGTATCTCTCCGTCTACACATAAATATCCAGAAGTAGTGAGACACCGACTTCCTCATCAAATGACAAAAGTGAAAGAAATTATCACTTTCTGAACAATGTAACTTTTTTTTAAAACGGTCAATGAAACTATAAGTCTGACCATTTGCGTAAACCTATTGAAAAAAGACGACTCACGTCATGCGAACACAAACATCGCTTGTAACCCTACTGACCCTGTCCACCCACCATTTCAGAGGGAAACCCACCGCTAAAAACCTACTGTGATAAAACCTTTTATCCACCTAAAATATATCGAATCAAGTGAGATTCAACCTCTGACCTCAATATTCAAAAACTATAAAATGACTCCTCTCAAACTAATTAATCTGGGCTTATCATCTTTTGCCCAATATAACTAACATGAGAACATTTGAACATCTCAACCCTAAATAAAAAACTTACCAAAACTTGTAGTCCAAAAAACAAAAGTAGAAATAAGTTTAGAAACAACATGGACAAGAGATGCAACGTTAAAAAGGACAAAAACGTCAAAAGCAAAGCATATCATCATATCACACGACTTACCTCCTACCCTCACACTTCTCTCTCTCTCTTCTTCCATTCAATTCAATTCATTTCATCATTCATTTCAATTCAATTCACCTAAACAACAACACATCATCATCATCGTCACCGTCGTCCTCCGCCGAGTTGCTCCGCCGAGTTGCTCCGCCTATCTCCGCCGTACTCGGCCATCCAAATCCTCTTCCTCCGCCCTTCCGCATCTGGCTCCGGTGACTCTCTTCTTCTCCTTTTTTCGCTTTCGATTTCTTCTACTTTACGCCTTGTATTTGCTTACACGAATAAACGATTGATTCTTCGTTTCGTTTGCAGTCATCGGAAGTAATCGGATCGATTTGCGATTGTATGGAGGTATATTACTCGATTTTAACCCTAAGTTTATGTGTACTTTGTATTGATCAGTTTGTGTACTTCTGTAAGCATTCAGTGCGTAGCGTACGATACTTGTCTCCGTTTTTAGTAATTTAGCTTATCTACGATGTTTTTTTTGGAAATTTTTTGTTCGGCTTTATTTCCGACGAAGTCATAGATTGTTCGGAGTCTTATTATCCGATTTAGTGACGTAAATAGCACCTTAAGTCTACTTCTTACAAGATCGGTGATGATCGGAGTCTATTTTTTGTTTCTTAAGAGATGCTTTCTGCCTGAATGGAGTCAACTCTTGCCATTTTTGTTTCGACAGCCATGAGATCATACTCTAACAATGCCATTTATCACGCCCTTTAATTTCTGATAATTGCTTGTTTTATGTATATTTGGTTACATTATCTAAAATTTAAGATCAGAATTGTCAGTTACTCGCTTTTTCAACTCAGCTTTTATAGGTAGTCTATGCACTCTCATGTTTGTTTGATGCTTCTCTAGTCTTCTGTGTATATTTTGTTTTATTGATACTTCATAATTGGGTTAACCGTTAACATATACTGGCGGATATCTTTGTCACTAAAATGAGGAGATGACCCCAAGTAGTCCTGTAACCATCTTTCTATTGTCACTGTAGGATAATCTATTTGCTCACTTAAATTTGCACATGCTAAGTGTGAGCATTTGTGCTGTATTGCCTCTGAGTTCTTCACAGTCCATTTAAATGTTAATACAGTTATGCCCTCTTTTAATCTTATACCAGCAAAGGTATCCTAGATTCTTGAAATATACCTGAAGATCATCCTCAGTGATTATTTGCTGTTTAAATTTAGGTCGCTTTTATGCACTTAAAACTTTTGAACTTACTAACAAATACCTGACATCACTTACTTTCATGGTTGTGTATCTTTCACTGCATAATACAATGAATCCCTAATGTTCATTACAATTTTCAATCCACTAGTTAGGACATCAAAGTTCTTACAGCTACATATATACTATTCCTTTCTCTTCTTGCAATATATTCCCAGACTGGGTGGGGGAAAACATAAGTATTGATACAAAATGAACATATGATATATTTCGGGCTATCAGCTTCAGGACATGTAATGTATAAACATTTACTGGGTTATCCAAGTATCCAAGTATTCACACCAATACTTGATTTTCAATCTATAGGAAACCAGGTGACATATTTAATCCTTGTAGGATTTTACAACTATTAGTTCTTTATCATCTAGAACTTGGCAAGTAAACAGAAAAACGGAAAATGTGATGAAAAGGAAGAGACACTTTAAGAAACCTCAATGTTAAGCTCGTACTGATTTGCATGGGCTAACTTATTAGCCTGCGTTGGGATTTTGTTTTTTTGCTATACATGTAATAATCTAAAAGTAACAATAATGAGGATGTTAATATTTTTTGTATCATCAAAGTTATTTGATGAAACTGTTATTCTAAATTTACTTTGTAAGTGCATGCATAAATCAAAATTTATTTCTTAAGTAACTAAATTTAATATTCTCTTATTGTAATTACAATGGGATTGGATAAGGTATCTTTTCTCTTTTTGATATTACGAAAAGAGTCCCCCCCCCCCAATTTTCATCAAACATAAAAAAAAACTAGTTTTACATTCTGATAATTGTAGTTTATTGTGTTTATAGCCTAATAGACACCGTAAAATAGAATGGGAGATGTGGTTAAGCAGTCAATTCGCACTATGAGTCTATGATTAAAGTCTGTTCATTGATGTGCATGACATGATATTAATAAACTAAAACTTACTCCTTTTTTTCATCCTCTGTTTTGTTAGGTGGATCTGATCATGTATGTATCTTGTTTCTTTAGTCAGCTTGTTTGATTTCAAAATTGATTCTATTTCTTTAAGAACAATTGTACCTGAATATTGTAAGTGTTAGTTTTTATCTCAAAATTGGCAAGCTAAGTTGTTTTGTTATGTGTATATCATTCAAAAAATATGTGCACTTAAGGCTTAACTCATGTAGTGGTGTGTCTTATATGAATTATGTCTTATTAAGTTTGAATTCAGCTACAGGTATGACATCCTGGGGCTTGTTCTGTTGAGCAAGAATACTATGACGTCTTTTAAATATTTTTAGATGTTGGAATCCTTCAAACAGTTTATTCATCTCTTCACTAGTTGGTACTTTTGTATAAGCTTCATGGATGATTTTCTTCAACAGTTGTGCACAGATCTCTAGCCCTATCCAGTCATGCTTTATGATTATGTTTTTCAGTATTATGATAAAAAATTTGCTTCTGACTTTAAATTGTTTACAAGGTGGAGAGATTATTTCTCTATCAAGCAAATGCACTTGTACTTTCAATATTATTGGTTTTTTTTTTCTTTTGTTGTAATTAATATTCCTCCTTAAAAATACATGTTGATTGAGTTTTGAAATTTATAATTTACTCTCAGATTCACTTTGATTTAGGTGAATGACTTGTGTATCAAGAAAAGGTGGTGCTAGTTGAAGTTTGGCTTGCAAGAACATATTAGGCTTCAAATAGTGGTGCAAGTATTATGGACGTGGTGAATGGTGTCAACAACTCCCCTAGCCTAGCTTCTAAACAAAGACTTCGTTGGACCATGAGCTTCATGAACGATTTGTCGATGCTGTAGCGCAATTGGGTGGCCCTGATAGTGATTTACCTTCATGTTCATTGCCTAACTTTGATTTTATTCATTGCATTTGCTTCTTACACTTTTTACGGGTAGCTGCTGAACTTGAAAATTTTCTTCCTAAACTTCTTGTTGCAATGTAGTTTCTATAATAAGTTGTTAGGTACACAGCGGAATACGCACAATCACACAACAAGAAAGTGATTAGCAAGAACACAAGAATTGTGTGGTTTGGATTCGGTGTGAATCCTACGTCCACAGGATGCAACTAGGGCTTCTCTTTATTAGCACAATACAAATTACAATACATGAGATGAAGTATATAGAGACTAGCTAGGTTTTAAACTTAGTGAACAAGAACAACTCATGGACCTCAGCCCAAAGCCTTCGTAAACCCAAGTTAACAACTCCCTCCCTCTCTCTCTATCTTGACTTATGTTCCGGTATAAGTGGAATTATTATAAATATTACTACTGGTACATCAGAATTTATTTGAGACTGGAGGATATGGTTATCTTAAAAGTTTCTATAACTTCTCCCTTTTAATATGATATGTTTCAATCATATTATAATTTAACCTAAATCAAATACTTTTTAAGGTAAAAGTTCATTCTTTGTTGTTTATGTTGGTATTCTCTAAGGTCCAAGAATATTACCATTTTAGTCAACTTATATATTGCTACAAAAGCAGTCAAGGTTCATTTTGGTCCACAAGATGATTATCGAAATATATTTTGGCGCTATGGGCGTTTGTATAATAGTAAGCAACTTTTGTTAGCATCTTTCGGTTAAGAAAATACGGAGGCTACAATTCTGGTAAGGAGGGACTAAATCTTTTTTGTGACATGAAGCTCGATCTGAGTTTGACTTGAGCTAGTTTGGTTCACATTACACCAGTAGATCACCTTAACTAGCAATTTTTAAAATTTATTGTATTTTATTACTCGTCTGAAACTAAGCTCTCAGAAGCAGAAACATCTGAAAGAAACCTCACTTTTTAAGTAATTACCATCATTATATACTAATGTTCGATTTGTGAGAACTGTACAGGGGCTACTCCAAAAGGTGTGCTCAGAGTCATGGGTGTTCAAGGTCTAACCATATATCATGTGAAGAGCCATTTGCAGGTAGGTGGCTTTTTATTATATATGCAGAGCCATTTTTGGACACTGTTGACTTGTCATTTGTGTTATTAAAAGAAATATCGGCTGGCAAAGTACCTGCCAGATTCATCTTCTGAAGGTATGCTCTAATATCACTTATAATAGTTGATTTTGATCTTCAGTTTGATAATTTAAATTTAACATTTCAAATTGATCAGTATCATATATATCTTACATTCATACAATCCATAAGAAAGCTTGAACTGATTTGTTTGCTCCAATTGCTAATGCAAGGAAAACCCATTCGCCAGAAAGATTCCGCAGGCGCGCTTTCCAGTTTGGATGGGTCTTCGTAAGTATATTTTATCATCTCTTGGTTTCAGTTCTTAGATGTGATAATCCCTATGACCATTTGTAGTTTCAAAATGGGGCATCCGATAGAAATTCATCATATTTTCACTGTTTCACAAGCATCTTAACTCTTTAAAATATACCAAAGTTTATATCTAATTGCAGTAGATACTAGATTGCTTGCTTGCACAGGTGACTGATTTTGAGAGCCATGGAGGCTACTTTTAAGCTGGTGTGGCTATTTTTTAGCTTCTTTTTTAGATGCCTTCATTTATTATTCTGATTTGCAATTTGGGATCTCGTGTGTGTTTGTCCGTGTTAACTAATGGTGGTCATAGGTATCCCACTCCTTCATGACAATGATTTAATACCCCACTCCCTTCCCGGCACCAATCAAAACAGTGGTGAAACCCAATGTTTTTGTTTGTATGTTTATTCCGATGAAGTGGAGCTTTGATTTGCAATTCGGGTAACACACTTTGTTTTTCTGTGTATACCAGTGGTGTTCACTTGTGTATATTTACAGGGGAAGTGAACTGATTTCAGTTGGCAATTGGCATTGTTTGTTCATGGGTTTGTTTTGTGTGTTCAACTGATTTTGTGGTCCGGGAGAAGGAAAGGGTGATTTTATCACCATTAACGGGGAAGGAGGGTGCAGAGAATTGGGGGAGGTGGCCAGCTATGAGAATTACTACCCTGCAAAGGGAGGGGGTGTAACATAGCTTTAAATTTTATATAAACCATTTTTGCTCCCTTGAAGCCACCTCAACAATTTTGACAAGTCAAACTTTCTTTAACAGCTATACATTTTATAGTTAATTAGTAAGACAAAAAGAATATAAGGATTAACAGTTATATCTGTTGTGGCTTTTGAGTATTAATTTATTAATGCTGAAATTCTTATGCAGCGGGATGCAATTACCGAAGCACTGAAGCTGCAGATGGAAGTGCAAAAGCGACTGCATGAGCAATTGGAGGTGTTAAACTTTTTATATTCAATATTGTATATGGCGTCGGGGTTTTCACAGTCCGGACCGAACGAACAGCTAATTACGGTTTCAAAGAACAGCAAACCCAACCAGCTTAAGCGGTCTGGTTTGGGCGATTCAAATCGGTTTTTGAAATATTGGGTTTTCAAAATCTTTAGTTTGTATTATATTTCTTAAAATGTTGTTATCGTCCTCGAGTCGGGGGTCTCTTTGGAAGCGGTCTCTCTATCTCTCTAGATAGAGGAAAGACTCACCACCACCTACCCCCCCAGGCCCTGCTTTTGAGTGGGATATACTGGGTATGTTTGTTGTTTGTTTTTTTATTCTTAAATGATAAAGATGATGAATGATGTAAGAAAAGTTAACTAATAAAGGTTACGTCAGTCCCAAGTTCCAAATTATGAACCAAACTGGTAAACTTGGTTTGTCAAACCGTTGAATCATATATGCAAACCACTAATATATGGTCTTTTACTCGACTTGGGCATCAAATTATAATAACACTACTAATTTTATATGTTGCAAATCTATAAAGAGACACTCACATTGAAAATTGAATAATAGGTGCAAAGGCAGCTTCAGTTACGCATAGAAGCTCAAGGGAAGTACCTGAAGAAGATCATCGAAGAGCAACAAAGGCTAAATGGAGTTGCATCTGAAACACCTGCTGTCGCAACTGAAGACAATTGTTCAGAACCCAAAGATTCACAGCCTATCATGGAAAAGTCCACAAGGGGATGCGGCCCGATCAATAACATTTCTATTGATGGAAGACATGAACACCTAACACACCTAACATCAGACTCGGGTTCACCAATCGGAGGAGAACGGTCCTTGAAAAAGCAACGGCTGAGCATGCACGAAATCCTAGAGTCGAGCGTAAGGCCATCATTCCAGCAGCAGTAACAGGTAACTCTGTCAACAATCTGTTCATTCATCGGGATGTGGTTACTTGATGATCAAGAAAGTTAACTTGTAAAAGTCATCAATCATGGTTTGTTTTGTTGTTGTACCCCTGTGCAGTTCATAGAAATATATATTTAATCAGTAGATCCAAAGGGTGTGGTAATTAGAATTCTGGAGTCACGATGAAGTTAGATGATGATAACATTAATGTATTTGTTGCTTGTCGGTATCTTGCACCGCACGTTAGCAGGTCGAATCAATATTAATGTAAAACAGAGAGGTCATGTTCTCATTTCAGTAGCTTTGAACCATCTGTGTTAGAATCATTCACAAGTCTAGCATCTGAAAGCACTTTATTCACCCTTTGTGACTAATGTGTTGTGGCGGTGGCGGCAATGATGGAGGTACCACCTACATATATGTAGGTTTTAGATTTCATATTATACACAGGTAATGAGAGAGGCCTTTAGAGTAACTGGTAAGGTGTTTTGTGACTTTGAGATCATGAGTTTAAGTTGTGTGAAATAGTCTCTTGCATACAGTGTAGAGGAAGCTGGTACCCCTCCTAAAATCTTGTGCAAAGTTGCATCTAAGTTAAGCGCGGGGTATTATTATACAATGATAATCAAGGAAAATTCTTTTTTTTTTTTTTGTTGCATGCCAATAGTTCAAAGTAATTATTACAAGATACTATTACTAGGTAACAAGTAAAGTGAATCTTGTTATAACATAGTTATAAATAAAATTACAGGTAACATGTTTGTTTTTGTACAAGATTAGATTTGAAAAGCTAGTATATTATGACACAAGTGTATTTTGGAAAATTTTAAACCTTTTGAGCATAGATATTGATGTTTCAAACTATTCATCCACACAAACATTAATATGCATTATGCCACAAGAATCAAACAACTATAGTCAACCAACTTATGAAATGACTGGTGTTACGTAAAGTGAGCTATTTTTAAGACGTACGTCTAATTAGAAGACAAAATATATAGGCAAGTCAAATATATCAAACGAAAAAAAAAAATCAAACACGGATCAGAGATGAATGTTACACTGTTTAATGATGTATGTGTCATTGCTTGATAAGCCAAAGACATTCATGAAGCGTTTTTCTTGCACACATGCTGCAACACATTTAACATCTCATTATTATATGCAAGTTTATTTAAATGTATGATTAAGACGTAAATGAAAAGTGGTTATGTTTAAGACGTGCGTCTAATATTTTTACTCCTTGTGATATTTGATCCCATGACCTTCAAACCTATTCAAAAGGTTTTGTTTCTGTCATCACGCCACCAACTCCAATTGTTAGATTAAAGAAAAAGATGACTGACTTCACCTTTACTGAATGATCAAGGACGAATCTGACACTTTTAGTGATAAAAGTATTTATATAGGTAAGCGAAACAAATATTCATCTAAGGTTTCGTCTTTACACAAAACCATAGACAAACTTTGGTAAGTCTTAGACTCCGTTTCCATGAGAAGACAACATCCTAGAGGACCATGTGTACTAGTGTCGTAAAACCCCTTTTGTCTCACATGTCGTTGAAACCGAATGACATTATAATTAACTAAAAAAATACAAATACAAAAATACATATAAAAACAAAAAAGAGCATTTTGTTATTTATGGTTACTATATTGTAAACAAATTTTATTCTCTTTTTGGCTTTTTTGCATACAGCCATCCACACACAAAAATAAACCATCCTTTCATCAGCATCTTGATTTGTTGACAACAAATGTGTCATCGCTTATTGTTTTAGAACAGGCAACTTGCATTAGATGTCCCCGTAAACTGCAATCTTCCACCTGCAATTCAAGTTTTATTTATGATTTCCATCAGATTACTTACTTGCCAAGTTTATTATTCTTCAAAATGCTTGCTGCACAAGCAACAATGAACATATAAAGCAAGATCATAACTCACCTGTAGTTTGTGAGTCTTTGTCATTAAGTTTCCACATTCCTCAACGAGTGCTTTCTCGACATCAATAATGTTTGCTAATTCCGACATCAAACTATCCATTTCTTCTGCCTGCAGTGGACAAGATTGTCTAATCAGCTTCCATGTATCAATATACAAAAGAAGCAACATCATCAAGTCTCATAGACCAAGGCCAATAACACAAAAACGTATTGCTCAAATAGCCTCCAAAACAGCCTAGGAATTACCAAGGACCGATGATTTTGATTCACAAGCATGTGGGGCGGGATGATATAACAACACATTATGGTAGCAGTTCTTGACGCGACACCAGCCAACATTAAGGATTTGGGTTGGATCTTAACGGCTAAATGAGCCAAGTTGGAACACAAAATAAGACATCTTACCTAAATTCATCGGGGAGCCTTGTGCACCTATTTTTCTTACCTAACATCTTTTAGAAAACCTCACCCTTTATGCAACAAAACCACTTAGCATCATCTTTCAAACCTAAAATGTGTTGTACAGAACAGTCTCATTTGCTTGACGAGAAATGGGTGCAGTCGTGTCGGGTTGGAGGTTGAATTGATGAATCCAAACACGACCCATATATGCATCCTTCATGTCAAAGACATCAAGTCTAACCCGGAAAAGCCTAAAATTATGTAACCTGAACACAACCCATGTAATCAACCTAAACGAGTCCAAGGCTAGTTGTAAATGGGTAGTAATCAAGTTTTAGATGGGTCAAATGGGTTGGCGGGTTGTAATAAATGGGGTAAGCACCATCTTTCCCATCTATAATGTGATCTGGACACAACAGTCTCATTTGAAGGTCATGGAGACATAAATGTTATTAGACCGCTGCTATTAGGGCTCTATGGTAAGGCTGACAACAAATCTAAATGACCCTAATCAGTGGTGTTGATGATGACTAACTGATCGCCGGAAAACCAGTGTATCAGTACCATTAGTCAAAACAGGATTAGGAATGGAAGAAAAATCTCTATAACACATGCAGTTCAAGGACATTCAACATCATCTTTGTGCTTTGCTGCATACTGTTCATTTGAAATGTATGCTGTGAAAAGTTGGTATTAAACTCATGTATCATACTGTATTATTTACCTTAGGCAAATATGTTTGCATTTGGTGAATTATCATATCCGTAGTTTTGACCGCTGAATCCAGAGCCTCTGCTGCATCTTTTATGTTAACCTGCGACAAAATCCCCTCTTGATCAGCACTGGAAAAATTAGTGTTAACTGTCACAAGTTAAATAAAATTCCTTACCTGAACATTACTACTGATAGGAAGCCGGAGCAAGGAGTTTGTTAAAGCAGTTATCGCTCCGATAAGGACTTTGTGTAATCTTCCTCCAAAGCAGACCAGTCATCAAGATAAGGCATCTAAATTAACCACAAAAAGAAAGTTAAATTGATATTATACAAAAATGAAATTGTAATACAAACCGAACTCTGAAAGTCCTAAACACTAAACCCATCCTAGAATTACACCCATCCAAAAACGCCTAATTATGAAGTTCCCCTCTCATCTAGAGGATAGAAGTTAAAGTATGAGCCTAAGCTTTAATATCATTCGTTGACAAGTATATTCAATGAGACGCCAATCGAGCCCTTTCTATCAAATTTCTTTAACAAATTGAAATATCCTCGAGCATTACATATTATCATATCATATTCACACCGGGGGAATGCATACGCGTGACCAAAGTCAGAACTAAAGTCTTTTCTTGTAGAAAAAAGAACACTTTATCAATAACAATGCCTTACCTGAGCTTCAAGAATGGTGGAAAGAGCGTCTGTTCGTCGCAATATTGCAAGTTCAACTTTCTTCCTCTTCACAGTATCGCGTAGATGAGATATGTCCATTTCAAGAGAAAAAAATTGCTTCTACAGAAAGAAAAAAACAGTAAGTAGAGCAATACTTAGAACTGCTTTTTGATGTTCAAAATACAATCAGATAAGCACTTAATGGTTCTTATGTAATGCAAGCACATAACTCTTTAAGAATAGCTGCTGTATATGGGCCATGTCAATTAAGATCAGTCTACATTCATCACAACAAACATCATGTACTCATTTTATCAGTTATCACCAATTGTAACTACATGTTCAAAATGCAGCCTTATGTAAAGTCAAATTCACATTCTTCTGGTGTAATCTATGAGATGCAATTCACAACATGTTCAAAATTCATAATATCTGCTGTATATGAGCCATATCATCATGATCAGTCTACCTTCATTAAAAATCACCTCAATGACTCATAATTACCACCAATTGCAACTACAATTCAAAATTCACCTTCTTTTGTCTAATTTATCATATGCAATTCACTATAAACACAACAACAACAAGCATTGACAAACCTCCATTTCTGTTCTCTGTGCATTCATGGAAGCTTGTGCTTTAGCATTTGCAAATCTCCACAACAGGTACGGTTATGCAGCAACTTTAAAGAATGAATATCCTGTTGGGAAGACTGAGCTTTCTTCCCCTTCTTTACATCAACTCCAATTCTAACACCCGTGGGTTGCGGTGGCAGTGCCCGATTTTCTGCACTTACAGAGTTCGTGCCACCGGGCTTACACAGAGCTCTATCAATGCTTTTAAAAGAACTATGACAACCGGAGATCGGCAAATTAAGAGACCTAGTGCAAAGCGAAGGCGTAGATAATGATGTTTGTGAATTACCACCACCAACACAGTGCTACTGCAACTGCTACTCCTAACAAGCAATCTGGTGGATAACGCGTTCTCATCCGTCATCGAAGCACTCGTATCCTGAAGAGGCCATGTTCGTGTGTTTTGCAAGGAGATCGGAGAATTAGGGCACGAACCTCCTTTAACCGATTCCGATTCAGATTGAGATTCAATTAGGTTTTCAGGAACTGATGCCGCTGAATCGTTATCTGAACCAATAGTATTAACATTCGATGACGAAATCGACAAACCGGTGGATTGCAGTAGCTTTGCGGCATCTGTTACTGATGAGCTTGTTTGCCGCTGCGCCTGCCGGAATCTCGACGGAACGATTCGATCACTGGGAGTATCAGGTCTCGAACACTTGCTCGTTCTTACAGAAGACGATTTCGGGATCTGCATCTGATCTCCATATCCGTTCTCCTTGAACAGCTTCACAGAACGTTGTTTCCTCGTTGATTCAGGTTTCGCGTAGAAAAAAGGTGTTTCCATACTCCTTGCAGTCTCCGGAATATTCTCCTGCGAAGAGGAGGTTAACGGATCATGAACCTGACTCCGGAGCAACAGCCGTCGCTGCGACGGCGACGGCTTCGACGATCTCTCCGGTGCCGGAGTTCCGATGGAGTGTTTGGGCGATTCATGGTTAACGAGTGCAGATCTCCGGCGGATGAGATTGGAGAAGGGGCCGGAGACATGAACCTGGAGCTGACTTCTCTGACTCTAGGGCGGCGGTGGGGGAGCGGCGGAGGTCCGGCTCCGCCGTGGTCGACCGGTGGAGCTGCGGCGACGGTGTTGCTCATCGTCCGGCGGTGGTGATGGTGGTGGTGGTGGTGAATTGAAGTGAAAACCCTCAGGTGTTTGGAATCTGAAGCAAAGGGAAAATGGGAAAGTAGCCGTTACTTGCTTATGTTTTGAAAATGGGGGTGCAACGGTATATATGTGATTTTAATAACTTGTTATTTTTTTTAATATTATCTTTTAGTTTTGTTAGGTGTTTTTAGCTTATAATAATTATTGAGTAAGCATGCAAAAGAGCATATAAGTTTAAAAAACAAACATAATTTAGTTTTCTTTAACGAGGGTTAAATTGATATTTGTCAAAAAGACGAGGGGCTTAAGTTGGAGGCTTTAAAGTGGAGAAGCTAATGTTTAAAGTGTAAAAGACAATTGTGATCATCTTCTTCCTTGAATCAAGTCTATATTAGATTGATTAGAGCTCAGGAGAGTCTGGTGTTTATATTCATTTAGTCATGTCTCTTTGTTTGCTTATAAGACCTCGGTTTCATGCCCCTTCGACTCTCTTTCTCTCAATCTCCAGGGTGTGTGTTGTTGGATTCAGCTTTCTTGATGTATTGTTTTTGCTGGTTCGTTGTCTTTGGCGGGACTTAGTGTTTTCTCATTCTTGATTCGATGTTTTCATGAATATGAGTGTTTAGATTTGTGTATCCGTTCATGTTATGTATTGTCTGTTCAAGTCTAAAAAGATATAAGGATATTCAAGTATCAATCAGTAATTCTTGATGGTTTTATTTCGTTTACCAAAATATTATGAAGAATGATGCTAAACAAGAAGCAGGATGAATTTTACTAAATTATATTAATTTAGTATAACTGCGGTACTATAGTTTAAAAGTATTTATATTATATGTGTTTATGAATGTTGTAAGGTTATATAAGAAGGCTGATGCAACCAAAGTAACCAAATGCTTCTTACATGCATGCACTATGTACAAGGTAGAAGTTGATTTGAAAGTTTTACACTATACACATAAAATATTTTAAGTGTAAAATCTTCTGAAGCCAAAGACCAAACCTTTCAAATTCAAAGACCAAATCTTTCGAAGATAAAGACCAAATCTTCCGAAGCCAAAGACCAAATTTTCTGAAGCCAAAAGATGAAGTCTTCCAAAGCTTCAAGGGCAAAGTCTTTCGAAGCCAAATGAAGTGAAACTGATTTATTCCAAATACAGAGAAAAATATGCTTTTCTCGAATGTACTTTTGCATAAAGATGACCCACTTTTCGTTGCAACTCTGAATACTCACCAACTTGCAAGAGTTGGTGAAAAGGTCCATCATTTTGTAAATGTACATTGAGGTCTTGAGTCTGTAACTTTCTACTTTATGTACTTTTATCATTTTTGTAATATATTAGGATGTGAGCTATGACATGTCATAGTTACTAATCAAAGGCAAATCTGCCTTTGACTTTACATTGATTTTGTTGTCTTTCAATGTTCCAACTGCCTTTCCAAGTATAGTCGGTTGTAGAGTGTAGTATAAAGTATCTCATTGTCTTGTATCTTATTGATGCATTGTAACACTTTTAAAATAACTTAAGATTAATATACGACATTCTTGAAAACCATATATATTGTTCTTGAGTTTTATCTCCTTGTTTACTTGTGTTCTTTACATCTTGTTCTTAAATCCGGTTTCCTATTTGATGTTTTAAGTGTTCTAACACTCTCCTCATTATGAGACAAATTGTATTGACCTCCCTTAATCAGTCCTGCAATTGGTATCAGAGCATTCTAGCCTCTTGATTGTAAGATTTCACCATCTTAAATCTCCTCAGTTCTCACAAAACACTTAACATCTCAAATGGCAGCTTCCAAATCTTATATGAAAACCGGTACCATGGTAAAATCACCACTAATCACTCCGGATGATTTGATACTTGGTGTCTAAGAATGGAAAGCTTTATTAAGTCACAAGACAGCAGGATTTGAGAGTCTGTTACCTTAGGACCTTACATTTCATGCACCTCTTCAGCTATTGCTGGAGGTGCCATGATCCCAAAGGAAGTGGCTGACTACTTTAAAGAGATAGAACAAGAACAGATATAGATCAAAAGGCCATGACTGCCCTCCAAACTACTATTCCAAATGCCATTTACAGAGTCTTCAAGAAGTGCAAAAATAGCTAAACAGCTCTGGGATGCACTGAAGGTGATGTATGAAGGGTCTACTGAAGCCCAAGAAAATAAGAAAGATTTCTGAAACAGCAGTTTGAGAATATCACCTTCAAAACAGGTGAAACCATGACTCAATAATGCTTCAGGTATGTTGAGATTGTGAACGCTCTGGTGGATGTTGGAGTGAAACTGGAGAATAGGGATATTGTGAGGAAGTTCATGTCCTCTTTTCCTAAACAATGGACACACTACTGTGTGGTCATTAAGAGGACTAAAAATCTCAAGTCCCTCACTTTCACTGAGTTATATGGCATACTTAGTGGTTACCAGATGAAGATGAACATGCAAATACATCTGGAAACTCTAGCAATCAATAGAGTTCTGCCCTGCATGTGGTTGAGAGGGATTGTAGAGAACCACACCATTTTATCTCTTACCTCGACAACTCACCAAAGGGCACTTTCATCATCTTCCAAAGACACCTATGGAGAGCTACATTCAAGGAAGGCCATTCTAAAAGACAAGACCATCACAAGGCTTTGTGTCTCATGATTAAAGTACATGCAACTTCTTCTTCACCCTTAAAGATTTGGACTGTATCCATTCGAATGATCTGGAATACATGGAGATAGTTCAACAAATGGCTCTTCTCACTCATAGATTCAAGAAATTCTACAACACTTCACTTTAGGCTGGACAAAAGCAAAGTGAAGTGTTACAACTATAACCATATGGGACACTTTGCTAGGGAGTGCAATGACCCGTGACAAACGGTGGCCAAGCACAACCCAAGCCAAATTACACTGAGGAAGCTCCACACATTAAGAAGCTCAAGCAGCAAGCTACAGTTTCTATTGAAAAAGGAGGCTTTGATTGGAGTTTCCAGGTAGATGATATGTCTCCAAACCTAGCACTGATGATAGATCTTGATGATACCAAGGTATTGAAACATCTTTGTACTCCAGAGTGCATTGCTAAAGTAAAGAGATATAGGTCCTATAATTTAGAGATGATATCTGATTTTGAGTCGTTAAACATCTTAAAATATGATTTTAAAAGAGCTGAAAAGGAGTATAAGTTAAAGATAAAAGAGTTAAAGAAAACCATTTTAACTCTTAAACATGAGCATACCAACTATCGGATTCAAATCAAAGATCTCATCACTAAGTTAACTGAGTGTCAAGCTGAGCTTGTGATCAGTGAAGCCAAGGAAGAGAAACATGTTCTTGAAGAAAAGACCTTCAAGAACATAATATCCTCATCCTTGCATGCTAAAGTATGTTATCAAAACAAGCAGGGACAGAGATCTAGTGAGATAGCTCCTCCACACACTCTATTGTCTGTAAGATCTCCCAGATGTGGAACTAGTTAAGATAAGCTTCCATCCATAGATCTTAGTGATAAGGAGTATGAAGAGGAGATAATGAAGGATAGATCTGGGAAGAGTAAAGAAAATCATCCTAACAAGGGTCACTATTCTCTTGAGGAGAGAAATAAGTCAGGGTTGACAAAGTCAAAGAGGATAATTTTGATCCGAGTAGCTTAGAGAAGATCAAAGAGAGCTCAAGAGATTAAGGCCACCTTCAACTCCAAGCTGAAACAACTTTTTATCTCTGCAGGTTTTAAAGTGATGAAGACCGTGGATACAACTTTGAACTCTAGTACCAAGAGTTCGAGTTCATATCCAATTCATCCCTATGAAGGAATGAAAACTGATCAGTTGTGTAGCTATCCACCTCCAAAGGCAAGCTTCACCCTAGGAGGTTTGCTATAATATCAGAAAGGATGAGGATGGAGATGGAAAGTGATCAAACTCAGTCTTCTATTCACAAGAATACCTTCAGAAGAAAGCAAATTGACTGCATTATGTGCGGCAGTACTTCTTATCTTGCTAAGGATTGCTTCTTTAATCCTTAAAGTACTGTTAAAATAACAAGGAAGAAGACTTCTGAGAGAAACAAGAAGAAGAAAGCTTCAGAAGAAAGTTGTGTTTCTTTCGAAAGCTCCAAAATGAAAATGAAGGCAAGTGAAAACTTGCCTTCGAAAGATATTTTGGTCTTGGAAGAAAGAAATGCTTTCGAAGCACAGAAGCTTGCTGCAGGTAAAGCAAGATCTTCTGAAAGGTCAGTCTCCAAAACTTCAGAAGTTGTAAAAACTTCTGAAGTGTTAAAGGTCAAGTCTAATATTACAAAGATGATGTGGAAGATAAAGGAAGACCATGTGACTGAGAGTTCTTCACTAAAAACAACAAATGATCCCCAAAGTATTAGCATATGATCAATTAGTATTACATTGTCTTCAGTTCATTTTGAAGAGCTCAATACCAATGAGGCTTGGGTTTCCAAATATAACTAACTCTCTTTTATTGTATAGGAACAACTGAAGCCCAAGAAGAATATATGGATTATTGACAGTGACTGTTCCAGGCATATGACAGGCAGTGGCTCTTTGTTTTAAAACTTTGAGAAAATTGATGGAAGGCTAGTTGCTTTTGGAGGAGATGCTGGAGGTTATATTACAGGAAGGGGCAGGGTCACAAATGGTAAGCTCAACATTGAGAAGGTAAACTTTGTTAAGAAGCTTGGGTACAATTTACTGAGTGTATCTCAATTAATATAATCAGAGACATAACATGCTCTTCACTGAGCATTAGTGCATTGTTCTCAAGCCTGTGGTGGTCATTACTTAAGAGCATATCCTACTTAGAGCACCCCGAAAAACGAACATGTACAAGATGGATTTACAGGAAACATCTCCTTTAGGAGAAGTTTCTTGCTTTCTATCTAAAGAAAATAGTGATAAGTCTTTCCTTTGGCATAAAAGAATGTGCCATGTAAACTTTAAGAACATGAATAAGTTAATTAAGAATGATCTGGTAACTAGAATGCCAAAGAAAGAGTTTACAAGTAATGATCACTGTGTTACATGCCTGAAAGGGAAATAAAACTTTTGTCTCACAGGCCAAAGGAAAGGAATTCTATCACTACTCCCTACACTTATTACATATTAATCTTTTTGGCCCTACCAGTGTAATGAGTCTAGGAAGTACCTCGTACTGTTTAGTGATCACAGATGATTTTACAAGATTCACTTGATTTTCTTTATTAAAACTAAGGATGAGACTCTTGAGATCTTGAAGCACTCCATTCTGAAAATTAAGAATCAAAGTGATCACAGGGTCAAAATCATAAAATATGATCAAGGAACTGAATTTAAGAACCAAATCCTTGATACATTTTGTGATGAAAAGGGTATTACAAGACAATATAGTGTTCCCAGGACTCCTCAGTAAAATGGCATTACTAAGATAAGAAACAAGACACTTATTGAAGTTTCAAGAACCATGTTGTCTGACTCTAAACTGCCCATCACCTTTTGGGCAGAAGCAGTTAACATTGCCTGCTATATGCAGAACAAAGTTTTAATAGTCAAGACTCATGGTAAGACTCCTTATAAACTGTGGCAGAAAAGAAGGCCTTTTATTGGTTTTCTCAGATCATTTGGATGTCCCTATATCATCTTGAATACAAAAAATTAAGTAGCCAAGTTTGCTGAGAAATCAGATGATGGATATTTTATTGGATACTTTTTCCAAGCTAAGTCTTATAGAGTATACAATATTAGAACTAGAGTAGTTGAAGAATAAACCAATGTGATCTTCAATAAGCACACCTCCTATGTGAAAGGTTCTGGTCCTGACTGGCTATTTGATCTTGATTTAGTTAACAACTGTTTTAACAAATCTTGTGAAGATGTTTCAAGATTTACAGGTAATACATCAACAGAAGATCTTAACCCAAGATTTGAGCTAAGAAGACCAATCAAGACTACTTCTTCAACTCCAGTGGTAACCACCCTTGCAAGTGAAGTTGCCATCAGCATAACAATGACAAATCAAGCTGATACATCTGAAGTTCCTAAAAATTCTAGCTTAGAGGCACAAAACAAAAATGAAGGAACTTCAAATGTAGGAGTACATGGTGGTGGTGGTGACAATGATCAAGAATTTCTTGATGTTGATAACCACTTCATTGAAGACAACATCAATGATGTCACACACTTATTGGATCAAGCTTCTCTTGATAAGTGTGCTGATGTGGTGGGAGACACTTCATTGCTAGATCTAAACTTCTCAAATTTAGATCTATCTAATCAACTTGCTGTGATCTCTCAACTTACGATCCACAAGTCACACCCCACCACAAACATCATTGGATATGTTAACAAGGGGTGAGAACAAGAGGACAAACTCATGACAAAAATATTGTCTACACTCTTGTTTCTTGTCCCAGATTGAGACAAAGAAAAGTTGATGAGACTTTGAAGGATGAAAAGTTGGGTTTGAAGCAATGCAAGATAAGCTGCTTCAATTCAAAAGACAAAAGGTTTGGAACCTATGTCCTTTTCCTCAAGGGAAGACTTTCATAGGAACCAAGTGGGTGTTTAGGAATAAGAAATATGATAAAGGACTTGTCATTAAGAACAAGGCAAGACTGGTTATTCAAGGGTACACATAAGAAGAATGAATTTATTACACTGATGTCTTTCCTCATATAGCAAGACTTGAAGCTGTTAGGATATTCCTGACATTTGTTGCATCCAAGGACTTCAAGGTCTACCAACTTGATGTCAAGTGTGCATTTTGTTGGGTTCAACAATTGGATAAACTGAAGCTTTCCGAATTACAATCATAGCCGACTGAAGATCTCATTGTACGAGTTGAGAAAAAGTTGATAAACAGAACAAAAAAAATACAAGACAAAGTCAACAAGAGAAAGTTAACAGCAAGGCAAAAAGAAAAGTCAAAATTAGGTCATGATGTAATAATAGTATAAATAAACCCACTAGTGCATTTTTACAAGTGTGGTTCTTGTGTGTGTTTCTCATGGTATAAATCACCACCCAAGGAGAATTCCTCCTTTGGGTGGGTTTGATTTCATCATTCGTTTATGATTCTCATTGTAATTTGTTATCAACATCAATGAAATCATAACATTATCACTATCATTCTCTTTGTTCTATGATTCACACACCTCCACCCATCTTAATTTTGAATTTTCAGATCTGAACATGATGAATCCTAAGATCCAAGCTCAATGAATCTAAAATTTTGATTAAGCAAAAAGTTTTGCTGAATCAATATTTCAGATTTGTTGAGCTTGGATCTTAGGATTCATCATGTTCAGATTTGAAAATTCAAAATTAAGATGGGTGGAAGTGTGTGAATCATAGAACAAAGAGAATGATAATGATAATGTTATGATTTCATTGATACTGATAATATTACAATGAGAATCATAGATGGATGATGGAATCAAACCCACCCAAATGAAGAATTCTCTTTGGGTGGTGATTTACACCATGAGAAACACACACACAAGAACAACACTTGCGAAAATGCACTAGTAGGTCTATTTATACTATTATTACATCATGACCTAATTTTGACTTTTCTTTTTGTCTTGATGTTCACTTTGTCTTGTTGACTTTGTCTTGTATTTGTTTTCTTCTATTTATCAACTTGGTCTCTGAACTCGTACAATAGGATCTTCAGTCGGCTGTGATTGTGATTTGGAAAGCTTCAGTTTATCCAATTGTTGAACCCAACAATACTCCCCTAAACTGATGCTTGCCAAACTCTTACTTTGAAGATCTTCTCTGTCACATGTTTTCTTGATCAACTTGATGCTCTGACACAGTTCACTGTATTCTCCCCCTCAGATTAAGCGTTTCCTAATATATTTCTAACAAAGGTTAGAATCTCTTGAGAATACTTCTTGGTATTGGATATGGGTCGTATCATTTTTGGATTACAGTTCATATCATAACTCTAAAGATTAGAATATATTAGGCATATGATGAGGCTTGAACTTCAATAAATTACATCAGGAACATAACTCAATCTTGAAAACACTTTAACTCATTTGATTTTCTGAAATGACTTCACAATCTGACATTTTTTAGATAATCATTGGTCCTAGTCAGACACGGGTGTAAAACATCATCTTTGATTATAGTATCATGAACTTCAGAAAGAGTTTCTGACAGTTGTACAAATCCTTGAATAAATCAATGATTATGTGACCAAGGTTGATTTCTTCTTTTGTTTTGAATGCTCAAATGGGCGTGCCTGTTGGATGCAATCGTTCGTATTCATGATATTTTCTTTTTTTGTTTGTTGGTGCCATCTGTTCATCATCTGTTTATCATTATTTGTTGTTGGATGATATGCATTTGAATTTAATTATTGATGAATGGATTGCATATGAAGCTAAGTCATCCGCATTAGGTGAGTATCTTATTTGTGTTAATTCATTCATGCATCCGCATTTGTTACACATGTGTAACAATGAATCCGCATCAGTGTGCACCCATCCGCATTTGTACACAACACATGCGCATTTCTTTTCAATTATCCTCATTTGTTTGAAAACAAGGCTTCAATTTACTAACACTTCCGTATTTCATGTTTACACATCCGTATTTCTTTCAACTAATGCGGGTGTGTTACACTTCATCAGCATTAGCATTATTATCAAAGAAATACGGTTAAGTTGCATATCATCCGCATTTGTTTTAGATGAGCATCCCCATTTGATACAAGTGTAATTAATGCATCTGTATTAGTTACACATATGTAACCGCATTTGTTTCTTTATCCTTAAGGAGTACCCGTATTTTTTGAAGAGTAGCAGCATTTGTTTAACAAAGCAGCAACATGTGGGATGAATGACAAATGCGGACGCAGATTATTGAGAGCTCGGCCAACATAACTTGCAAATCAGCAAGTTTCTTGTTTGAAAATCATGAATCAATGATTAACATTATCGATTATGAACCATTAATATGGTTTTGACACCGATTTGCTTGAAACTCATCAAATTTGCTGATAATTCTGATGTACTGCATCAACTTTTGTTGCTCTTCATTCTACTGATTTTGTTATGAATCTGGCTCAATTGCATCAAATTTGAAGGAGCAATCAGATCCGTGAATAATCATCTTCAAATCATACCAATTTATTAGATTTGTTGTTTTCTTTTGTATTTGTTGATGAACAGTGGGGTTTTGATGAACCAAGGCTTTTGTTCTTCATTCTTGTTGAATATTCTTTGTTCTAAACATCATTAAAAATGAAATTAGATCTGAAAAATACATAAACCTAGCAACCAACAGCTCTGATACTATTTTGATGAATCAATATTTCAAATTTGTTGAGCTTGGATCTTAGGATTCATCATGTTCAGGTCTGAAAATTCAAAAATAAGATGGGTGGAGGTGTGTGAATCATAGAACAAAGAGAATGATAGTGATAATGTTATGATTTCATTGATGTTGATAACAAATTACAATGAGAATCATAGATGGATGATGGAATCAAACCCACCCAAAGGAGGAATTCTCCTTGGGTGGTGATTTACACCATGAGAAACACACACACAAGAACCACACTTGTAAAAATGCACTAGTGGGTCTATTTATACTATTATTACATCATGACATAATTTTGAATTTTCTTTTTGTCTTGATGTTAACTTTGTCTTGTTGACTTTGTCTTGTATTTGTTTTCTTCTGTTTATCAACTTGGTCTTTGAACTTGTATAATGAGATCTTCAGTCGGCTGTGATTGTGATTTGGAAAGCTTCAGTTTATCCAATTATTGAACCCAACATATTTTTATATGGGGTGATTGATGAATAGGTGTATGTCAAACAACCTGTGACATCCGATAATTTTCCGTTACCAAACTCCGTTAGTTCCGTTAAGTCTTACATACACGTGTCGTGAGCACACGCTAGTGGTCGTTGAACGTTTGTGACTTAATAAATGTAATCTATGATAAACAATAATAATCTAATTAATAATGTTGATTATTAGTTGTGATTATATGGTTCATGATTTTATAGAATTTTAAATGTTTGTTTTATACATTTTACGCGATAACGTGACAACGTGTTATATATATATTTCATGTGTTGTGTGACATATTGTAAATGTTTATGACTATGATTATTGACTAGTAATACTTATAATTCAGTTAAAATTTATAAAAAAATGCTACAAAGGTTAAATTTTATAAAACACAATTAAAGGAGGGTTTAAGGGTAACAATCTAATTTAGTTAAGTTTCACAAAACCCCAACCCTAGCCCCCATACCCCTTGCGGCCGAAAACAGCCTCCACCATCCCCATTCCTGCGAAATTGATCAATAACACACATAAACAAGTTGATTTTGGTTGATTCCAAGTGTTACAAGGTGTTTTCCAAGTCCAATTCTTGATTCTACACGCTTGAAGGTAACCTCTGAAGGTTGTCTGTCCACTCTCACTTCCAAGTAAACCCTAAGTATTTGTACGCATATCATGTGAGTTCATGCCCCACTGTTTACTTAATCTCTTTTGGGGAGATAGCATACTGATAACTTCACAAAAGCTTTATATATTTAAGTTGTGTATAATATTAATATAGTATTGTTTACCATGGAAAAGTCCTCATACTTTCGAATTGTTAATATTGAATAGCGGGGAAACTTGGGTAGTACTACTGGGTCTGACGAGCCCCACCTGCGTGACTCGAGGTCAAATGGGTGCAATTTGTCCTATGAATATTTGTCACGACCTGGTAAGTCGTGACAGGAAGCAAAAACTATCACAGTCAGCTTCAATTGTGAAATCACTATGAATTAATATTTATTGTTAATAGACTAGTTATCTGTTACAATACACTGCTTATATATCGCAACTGTTAAACTGTTTATATTTGAACGCCAACTCTTGAACTCACCAACCATTGTGTTGACATTTTTAGTATGCTATTCTCATGTCGATAACCCAGCTTGCCAGTAGGAGCACAACACGAGTCCATCATGCATCCTAAGACTTTATTTTATAAACGCATTTACTTGTCTTTTAATTATGGGTTTCAAACATTTGGATGGCGCATGTTTTGCCATATTATACATTTTTACACTTTGGGTTTGTTTTATTTACAAAACGCTTCCGCATGGTTTTAAAGTTTGAACTTTGGTTTGTTTTATTTTAAATATGGCATATAGAGTCGTTCTGAGTAACTATTGACTGTGATCCTAGTTTGTTCACACGCCTTGCGGTAAAACTTCACACGTGGATTTTGAGGGTGTGACATAACCACCTGGCTTTGCAGACCTAGATCATCCTAATTATGTCTGCAAGCTTGATAAAGCTCTTTATGGGTTGCACCAAGCTCCAAGGAAGTGGTATGAGACACTATCTCAGTATCTCTGTCAGCATGGCTACAAGAGGGGTACTATAGATAGAACTCTATTCATCAAAGGAATAGGGAATTACTTGATGCTGGTTCAAGTATATGTAGATGACATTATCTTTGGGTTAACTAATCTAAAGCTCTACAAAGACTTTGAGAAGCTGATGAATAATAGATTTGAAATGAGTGCCATGGGGGAACTTAATTTCTTTCTAGAAATTCAAGTAAAGCAAGTTGACAATGACATCTTAATAAGTCAGTCAAAGGAACATACTTGCAAGATTCAACATGACTGAATGTAAGGTTGCAAAGACACCTATAGCCAGAAATCACTCCGTTGGACCTGATCTTGAGGGGGAGTGTGTAGATAAACATCTTTATAGGAAAATGATTGGGTCTCTCATGTATCTTACAGCTAGCAGCCTAATATTATATTTGCTACATGCATATGTGTAAGATATCAAGCCAACCCCGAGATGTCACACCTGGTTGTTGTCAAAAGAATTATTAGATATCTTAAAGGTGCTCCTAAGATAGGCCTTTGGTATTCTAAGAATTCTAATTTTAATCTGTATGCCTATACAGATAATGACTATGGTGGCTGCAATATGACTGCAAAGTCCACATTTAGGGGATGTCAATTCCTTGGTGGAAAGATAGTCTCATAGCAATGCAAGAAACAATCTTGTGTATCTTCATCAACTGCTGAAGCTGAATACATTGCTGCTGCAAGCTGCTGTGCTTGAGTGCTTTGGATTTAGAATCAGACGTTGGACTATGGATACAACTTTAAAGAGACTCCCATCCACATAAACAACAACAGTGTTATTTCTATCACAGAGAATCCTATGTAGCACTCAAGGACAAAACATATCAACATCAGGTATATCTAATTGTAGATAATTATAAAAAGGGATTGACAAACCTAGTCAAGGTTAACACTAATGAACAATATACTGATCTGTTCACAAAGGCTTTTGATGAACAGAGATTTAAATATCTTGTATCAACTATTGAGATGATTAACCTTGAATAGGTTTTCTTAAAAACTTAATTAATGTTATTTCTAAAAAGGAATTGTGTGTCCTAAGTTGTCTAGACAATCATTTACGTAAGCGTAGTTTATCTTGGGAGAAAATCTTTTTCAAATTATATTTCTTAAAATTTTGAAAATATTAAATATATTTTATTTCGGAAGGCATTAACATTGCATTCGAAAGAATTTGAAGACTTCAAATAAAATAACTACTTATAAGAAATGATGATATTTCTTCCGAGGCTAAAATATGCTTCTAAGTACTTATATGCAGTTGAAGAACAAATTTCTTTCAAAAACAATTATGTCTTGGAAGATTTATTCTTCTTAAGAATAAAACTTTCAAATTCTAATATCTTCCGAAACCAAATATTTCTCGAAAGAGAAAATACTTTAAGTAATTTTTCTTCTGAAGCAAATTTTCACAAAGCTAATGGATATCTTCCAAAGTTAAAATTTAGCTTTGTAAGTTTTTCAGAAAAACTTCCGAAGATAAATTACATTCGGAAGAGTTTCGACTTTCAAAAAACTACCTTTTTAGGAACTTTCTTAGAGGTGGGACCTACATTCAGATTTCAAATTTTATCCTTTTACATTAACTTTATCTCAAATCCATTTCATATAAATATACCCAACGGTCCCCCCTCTTTCACTATCTTCTTCATTTGTAAATTCTCTAAACCTAAATTTCCACTCACCGCCTTTGTTCTTATCTTTCTTCACCTCAAAGCTACCTCAAATGGCCAACCTTGACCGCAGAAACCAACCTAATTTTTCCATGCATCTTCACAGGCAACACAATCAAGTTGCTCTATTCAACTCTGAGAAAGATCCAAGTTTCTCAGAGGTTTGCTGCTTTCTTTATCTATCTCACTACTTCACCTCCCTCACCATTGATCCTCCACTCTATGAGAATAAACTTTTGTACTTTTAGAGGACCTTCTCAGAGGTCACCATTGATAGGGAGAAGGCACTTTCTGCCACAGTGTAGGGGTGGACAATCTTCATCACTTCAGCTTCCATAAACTCTCATCTACAGCTAAATGATGCAAAAGGTGAATTGTACTTCCTAAAACTACTGTTAACCACTCCTTTGAGCAGATGGACTATGAAGGTGACTTCTCAGTCAGAACTTTCAGGAAAGAGAAGGCTTCCTCTCAGTCGAAGTACCTCCTCCATGTCATTATCCATAGCTTGTCTAACAAACATGGAGGATGGGACCAAATTCTAGAATACCTCTCTTTCATAGTCCATTGAATGGTTTATGGGGTCAAGTTCAAGTATTCATAACTTGTGTACACTAATTTACTTGCAAACTTGGACTCCTTAAAATATTATATGTTTTCTAGATATGTCCAGCACATTCTTAACTGTGAACTGGGATCACAGTTGAGAGGAACAGGTAATATTCTATAATTAGGAAAGATGAAGCCCGACATCTTTAAGACTACGAGAAAGCCTACTGTGGGCTTCTCAGGGGTAGAAACAACCCTGGTCCTAAAAATATTAGAGCTCATTGCTTAAGGTGATAACCTAGCAGCACCAGCTAGTATTAAACCCACACCTTCTACTTCAATACCACCTACACAGCTACAAATAACCCGCACCTACCAAAGAAGATCCAAACAAACCCCTGCATATGTTATTTAACCTGTGCAGGCCCCCATATCACCACCCATGCAGGAGGAAGTGGATACAGGAGCTCCCACTTCCCTTGAGGAGCAAACCACTCACATCTCACCAATAATCAGTCATGAGGTTCCTCATGCTCATATTGAATAACTCATAACCCAAGAAGCCTTAAGCCTTCATTTAGAATCTCAACACTCTAGTAAATAACCTTCAGGGGAAAGTTATCATCCATAGCCTCTTGATCAAAACCAACCAATCCCTAGCCTAGAATTCTATGATGATGAAGATATATCACTCAGTGAGTAACATGAATCTCTATTCTCTTTCTCTGCTCAAATAGAGATGAGTACTCCTGTGTCCCTCATATCTAGCCCATATCACACCCCGAAAATCGCAGCGGAAGGTCGGTAACGTGGTGATAATGGAAGTTGGAATTAATCCTTTAAACGTTTCTCCAGTTGAATAATAAGGAACCTTCCCTTAAATGTTTCTTAACACAACATAGTGATAAACATTTTATTACACAAACATATTGTTTAGTCAACAACAACAACTTTCATTATTAGGTTATCACTACTGACAACAACCAACACGTTTGACCCTCCAAAGACATATTCCAGTAATTTCATAAAGAGTTACCTATAATCCTAAAAATCATGAAAAGTAACCGTCAACATAAAGTTGGTGAGCAGTCGGGGTTTTAAGTCTTATAAACAATTTAATTTTTAAAACAACATGATGTGACGTGATATAATATACTCAACATAGACTAGCTAGTTACTATGCTTAATTTAGATCATAAGTCCATAATCAAACCAAGAAACATGTCGTTTCCCCACAACAGTCCAAACATATAAATTCTCTCGCTACAACCTGACCAGAGTGACTGGTCACGAGAGCGGGCCCTTATAACCCGATAGATCTACCAATATAGTCTGTGGCCTTCCCGAGGTTAATGATTATGGGGGGATTTAGGGGCCTAACATTATACACTTATAATGTTAACCCAATTTATACCATCATAACGTATATTAAATCCGTCTTACCCATCATATAAAGTTTATCATGCTTTTCCCCCAAAACAATTTTAAATAAAACAATATTTAAAATGGGGCCAAAAACTCACCTTGAGTGCGATCAAGAAAAGCCAATATGCTAATCTCCGATTAGTCAATTCCTAAATATATGTATCTTAGTCAATACACGGTAATTCATGCTTATAAAAATATTTTCACCCAACTTATTTAATTGTTTTTGAGCATAAAATACATTTTATCATATTAAGATATCTTGGTCAATTTCTCGTAAAAGTTTATTTATTTTAGAAAAATATACGAATTATAATACACTGGCTTATAAGCTAATCTCTAACCCTAGCGTATTGACGTCCAATACTTATTATTAGCCTATTATTAACCTTATGCTTATTCTCAATGTTTTCAAAACCGGACCGGAAAGCGAACCGGACGGCCTAGAGGTTCACTGGTCGGACCGGTCGGACCGGTCGGACCGGATTACGAACCGGATGACGTCATAAATATTTAAAAAAATATAAAAAATTCTAAATATTTATAAAACTACAAACACATATCATTCAAGTAAACATAGTCCAAATTAACACAATATATCATATACATACCAAAATTAACAATTTTAAACAATATATCATGTTTAAACGGTGTTCCTTAATCCAAAACAACATCCAAAATACATGCCATTCAAGTAAATATAGTCCAAATTAACGAACCGGTGTTCCTTAATCCATATCCAATAATATTTTCTATTAAAATTAAAAAAAAAAGTTCCAAAAACCGGTTCAACCCGGTTCGCCGGTTCCGGTCGGACCGGTCGACCGCGCGAACCGGCCGGTTAACCGGAAAACGGTCCAAAAGCACCGAACCAAACCGGCTTCATCCCCGGTTCCCGGTCGAACCGGTCGGACCGGCCGGTCCGGTCCGGTTTCGAAATCATTGCTTATTCTTACATTTCTTAACTATTTATTTTAAAGTTACGAATCTTAATTTTTCTAACTTGTAATATATTTATTTTAGTTTGATGTAGGTTTATCCATGGTTTTTAATTAATAATTTTATAAATAGAGAATTTTATACAAAAACTTCCTTTATATTTTATTTTATAAAGTAAACTTTTAAAATTATCGTTACTTATTTAATTAATAGAAACATACATTGTTTTTATGAAACATATAAATTTTAAGTACTTTAAATTTGGAAGTTGTTTATTTAAGACATATACATATATACATCTTTTAATCATCGTATTTTCTTAAAAGATACATATTATTTTTTATTTGGTTTTGTGTGATCAAAATATCGTAACATCTTGATGTCTCAATGCCATCTTAGTCAAGTCCCTTGGTCATAATATCCCGTTAGTCTTATGTATGGTCTAACTTATGATTCTAGTTCTTGATTTATTGTTTATCAAACATTTCATTTAATTGGGACATTATAATATGTCCAAGTATCTATGTTTTCTTTTTATATACTTACATTTTAACTTGGTCACTACTTTATCTTTTGATTAGTAATGTCATCCAATGTCTCAACTTAGTTACATTCCTATGTTATCATATCCAACAACAATATTCCATCCAATAATACTTCCTAATTGTTCCTTAAAAGGCCATAATCCACTAAATCTTCAATTCTCATATACATACATACATACGCGACACATACATACCTGTATGTACATTCTTACGATCCCAAATCATACCAATAACGTGATTTTATCAAACTAACACTATCACTAAATAATTTCAGATTTTTCAACCATTTCAAAAACCCATTTTTTTATCAAAAACATCAATTTTATGAAACCTTTAAGTGGGTGAACAAAGGTTCATCAAGATCTTTCATCTTGACCAACATGCATGAACAAATAATAGAATCTTAATACAATACTTTGAGTAACTAGAAGATTATAAGCACACCAAATGCAAGAATGATGATTATAACTCGGGTTCTATTTGAACTTCCAACTAGGTTCTTTGAGAGAGATGTTTGGTGGTGGTGATGGTTGCTACGGTGGTGGTGGTTGCGGTTTGAGAGAAGAGAAGAAGGGGGTGATGGTCACGGTGATGGTGTGGGTTGGTGGTGATGGTCGCGGTGGTGGTGGAGTGGTGATGGTTGTGGTTGCGGTGGTTGGTGGTGGTGATCATGGCGGTGGTGGCGGGTGGTGCAGGCGGAGGAGGATGGTGCCGGCGGTGGTGGCCGGTTGGTGGGGTGATGGTGATCGATGGTGTGGTGGTGGTGTGTGTGGGAGAGGAAGAGTTGGATGGAAAATGAAAGGGTTTAGGTGATGTTAGTGGTTTATAGGGATTGTGCAAGGGTTATGTGTCATCCATGCAAATACCCAAATCTTCATATTTGATCTTATTATTATTAATTATTACTAATTATTATTATTAATCTTTATTACTAAAGGTTTTTTCTTATTAGTAGTATTGTTTATAATTAGGTGTAACGGTTAACAGAGTATAATGTTCGTTAAAATGGACTTAGGGTTTCTTTATTAACCAAATATAATAATAATATTAGATAATCACATGTTCACTTATTAAAATAAAGTTCGAGCGTTGACCTGATTTGACCAGGTGTCACAGTTTCCCCTCGTTTAGAAAATTTCGTCCCGAAATTTACGTCGTTAAGTCCGAGTTAGGTCTGGATTCGAATAGATAAGGTTACTTTAGCTGCATTTGATCTTGATGTTCCCGAGTATATTCTATTCCTCTTCTGGAGTTCCATCATACTTTAACTAACTTGATCTAGCTCCTTTTGAGCTTCTGGATCTTCCAATCCAAGACTTCTATTGGTTCCTCAATAAAGTGAAGTTTGTCGTCGATACAAACTTCGTCTGATGGAATAATCAGGGACTAACCCGTCATGCATTTCCTTAGGTTAGACACGTGAAACACATCGTGTACATTTCCAAGTTCCTTTGGTAATTTGAGTCTGTACGTGACCTTCCCAATTCGCTCTAGGATTTCAAACGATCCTACAAATCGAGGGCTAAGCTTCCCTCTCCTACCAAATCTCACAATGGAGACACTTTTAAGAATACTCTGTTACCGACCGTGAATTCCAATTATCTGCGTAACTCTTTTGTCGGTGTTGGTGATTTCAAGTCTCTTTCTAATTTGAATGATCTTATCTGTTATTTCCTGGATAATCTCTGGTCCGGTTAAATGTCTTTCACCAATGTCTGCCTAACATAGAGGTGAAAGACATTTTCTTCCATACAGTGCTACAAACGGCGCAGCTTTTATGCTAGTGTGATAGCTATTGTTGTATGAAAACTCAGCTAATGGCAGATGAGTATCCCAATTTCCTCCAAAGTCAATCACACATGCTCTTAGTAAATCTTCCAGAGTTTGAATAGTCCTCTCACTCTGACCGTCCGTTTATGGGTGATATGTCGTGCTCATGTCTAGCCGAGTACCCATGGCTTCATGTAGGGTTTGTCAGAATCTTGAGGTAAATCAACTATCTCTGTCAGATATGATCGATATTGGCACTCCATGACGAGACACCACTTCCTTGATATATAATTCGGCCAACTTATTCATGCTATATGTTTCTTTCATGTGTAAGAAGTGTGCGGATTTCGTCAGTCGATCGACGATTACCCAAATTGTATCATGACCACTTGACGTCCTAGGTAATTTTGTTATAAAGTCCATGGCAATACATTCCCATTTCCATTTTAGAATCTCAGGTCATTGTAGAAGTCCGGATGGTTTTTGATATTCTGCCTTCACCTTGGAGCAGGTCATACACTTGTTTACATATGATGTTATGTCTCCTTTCATATTAGGCCACCAGTAAAATTCCTTTACGTCGTGATACATTTTGTCAGCCCTTGGGTGGATTGAGTATCTTGATTTATGCACTTCGTCGAGTATTACTTTGCGTAAATCTCCGTACTTCGAAACCCATACTCGTGTTGCAAAATATCTTACCTTATCGGAGTTGGGTGTTAATTCCTTGATCATTCCTCACAAACCTTCTCTTTCCAAATTCTTGTCTTTTAATGCTTCAAGTTGAGCATCACGAATTTGGTCAATAAGGTTTGAGAGCACGGTTAATTCCAACGCCCGCACTCATAGAGGTTTTTCGCTTTCCTTCCTACTAAGTGCATCTGCCATGACGTTTGCCTTGCCTAGGTGATAACGAATATCACAATCGTAATCGTTTAGTAATTCCACCCATCGGCGTTGTCTCATATTTAAATCCTTCTGATTAAAAATATGTTTTACACTTTTATAATCAGTGTATATAATTAATTTGGTTCCATAAAGATAATGTCTCTAAATTTTAAGAGCAAAGACCACCACTCCTAATTCTAGATCATGGGTAGTGTAATTCTTTTCATGAACTTTTAATTGTCTTGATGCATAAGCAATGACTTTATTGTTCTGCATCAATACACACCCAAGACCTAATCGGGAGGGATCACAATACACTATGAATCCATCTGTTCCATCAGGTAGGGACAGTATGGGTGCACTACACAACTTTTGTTTCAGTAATTGAAAAGCTTTTTCCTGCTCCTCTCTCTATTCGTACTTCCTATCTTTGCGAGTTAATAGGTTCAACGGTTGAGCTATCTTAGAGAAATTTTCTATAAATCTACGATAATAACCGGCTAACCCTAAGAATTTTCGTACTTCTGTTGGAGATTTGGGGGCTTCCCAGCTTCAGATTGCTTCAATCTTTTCTAGGTCCATATGGATACCCTTTTTGTTAATAACGTGCCCGAGAAATCGAACTTCTCAAAGCCAAAATTCATACTTGGAGAATTTTGAGTATAGCTTCTCCTTCTTTAAGACGTCCAAAATTAACCCGAGATGCTGCTCGTGTTCATCCGTGGACTGTGAATATATCAAGATATCGTCGATGAACACAATCACAAATTTGTCCAAGTAGGGTTTACAAACCCTATTCATGAGATCCATAAATATAGCGAGTGTGTTAGTTAACCCAAACGGCATTACTAAAAACTCGTAATGGCCGTAACGTGTTCTAAAAGCTGTCTTTGGAATGTCCTCTTCTGCTATCAGCGGTTGATGATACCCAGATCATAAATCAATCTTTGAATAGTAACTGGACCCTTGGAGTTGGTCGAATAAGTCATCGATTCTTGGTAATGGGTACTGATTTCTAATAGTGAGCTTATTTAATTCTCGGTAATCAATACACATTTTGAAAGATCCGTCCTTATTTTTGACGAATAGAACCGGTGCTCCCCAAGGAGGAAAACTTGGTCGAATGAATCCCTTGTCTAATAACTCTTGCAGTTGTTTTGACAATTCTTGCATCTCTGAGGGTGCTAGTTGATACGGTGATCGAGCTACAGGTGCCGCTCCGGGTACCAAGTCAATTTGAAATTTGATCTATCTTTGTGGAGGTAATCCTGGTAGGTCTTCGGGAAATACTTCTGGGTATTCCCGTGCAAGCGGAATTTCCTCAATCCTTTTCTCCCCATTCTTAGTATCAAGGGCTTTTACCAGGAAGGCAGGATATCCTTCACTTAGGTATTCATAAGCTTTCATGACACTAATAAGCTTAAATGGAGGTTTTCCTTTTTCTCCTTGTACGATTAGAAATTCTCCACTAGGAATTGGCAAACGAATAATTTTCTCGAAACACACTATTTCAGCATGATTTCGAGAGAGCCAATCCATCCCGATGACAATGTCAAAGCTTCCAAGATTGACAGGTGACAATGTCAAAGCTTCCAAGATTGACAGGTAGTACGATAAAAAGATGATCATTAAGTTGTAAGGTGCAGTTTTTTATTACTTCGTTAGATTCTATTTTCTTCCCGTTAGCTAACTCAATAATATATTTCCTATTTAGCATACAAGGTTTAATTCCCAGTGATGGTTCGAATTCTTTTGATACAAAGCTTAGTGCCAGTGTCAAACAAAAAGGAGGCATAATGATTATTAACAAGAAACGTACCGTTAACTACTGACGGTTCCTGACGTGCCTCTCTAGTACTCATTTCAAATGCTCTCCCCCTAGCCTTAGGTCCATTAAGCTTTGGTTAATCTTTCCTGAAATGTCCTACTACACCACATTCATAACAAGCACGATCATTCCTTGTTGCTTTCTCACCGGATTTTGTTCGGCAATTTGGGCTCAGATGTCCAAACTTATGACACTAAGTGCAAACTCTGCAATCACCATTGTGGAAGTACCCGCACTTGCTACATTTCCCTCGAGAATCTCTATTTGCCTTGTTATTGCTCGAAGTTGCAACGGAAACCCGTTCAGATCCTGGGTTGAAGCCTTTCCTGTTATTTACTTGACCCTTGGATTCCCAAACCATTTTCCCTTCTCGTCGAACGATCCTCCGTCTACCTTAACTATTCTCTTTTCTGCTCCCATCATACTTTTTCCATGATCGTTTTTCTTGGTTAGGGTTCCATTACGTATCGCATCGTCGATTAGGGAGTGTGCGATAGTAATAGCGCTTTGGATCGTGGCAGGTTTGGAGGCCGTAACATTGCTTCTTATCTGAGGTGCCAATCCCTATATGTATCTCTTAATTCGAACGTACTCTGGTGTAACTATCCGAGGTACCAGTCTGGCTAGATCGTTGAATCTAGACGTATAAGCTTGGATCTCAGCACCTTCCATGGTGTGATTCCAGAATTCTGTTTTGACCTTCTAAAGTTCATTGTGAGGGTAGTGTTCCTTAAGCAACATTTCTTTCAATTGTTCCCAGGTGAGTTCGTATGCGTTTGCATCACCTAATAGTTGATGTTGAGAATTCCACCATGATAATGCTGCATCTTGAAAGGAACAAGTCGCATATTTGACCTTCTGATCATTAGAGCAATTGCTTATGGCTATGACAGTCTCCATCCTTTCAATCCATCGGATTAAGTCTTATGGTCCTTCAGCACATGTGAAAACTCTTGGATTACATCCCTGAAAAGTTTTATATGAGCACCCTTGTGGTTTTCCACCTGACAAACTGCCTAGGTTTCTGTTTGTACCGGATCCGTTATTTGCACTAATACCGGAACCTACGTATGAGCCGTTTCCCGCTCCATTTCCAAGGTCGTTGCCTGTAGTTTCTTGCCTTCTTCCTTGACCGGCTGCTATGTTAGTATCATGTTGTTCTAAAGCTGTTTTGACATGTTGAGTTATCAACTGGGCCAGTTCTTCGGCGGTAGCTAGCAAATTGACGTTTCCGCTTGAGGATGTATTTCGTGTTCTAGGTGGCATGGCTTAATTATGTTTCGAAGGTAGGGAAAAAGGGGTTTAGATGACGTAGGATGTTCACGTGATAATATGTTCAATTAGTCTTTATGATTAGTTCATATAACATATTTATATGCAAGAAATCTTTCATTTCTGATAGATGTTAATATAATAGAAATTTGAAAGTAACATACAGTCGATCATACATTAACTACCATCAAAATACAAGGATCACATGTTCCAAAAGATCATCAGTTAATTGTCTATATAATTCATCGAGTTTATCTCAATCAAAATATTCAGGCACTCCGGCTTGCATCTAACACCTATCCTAGAAATGAAGCTCTACTACTAACGTGCATCAGGTACGACATCAGCATCAGACACAGTGTAGCCACTGCTATAAAGGTCTCTGCTCGCTCTCCCATCAAGATCATGTACTGCTGAGCTGTCACAAATGCTGACTCAGTTGTGCTTGCTTTCTGCTCTGCTAAGGTTAGTCGGTCCTTGGTCTCTGAGAGACTAGCCTCCAAGTCCTACAAACGGAAGTGCATCTGGCTCAGGGCACTATCATCTAACAGCTTCTCTTCCTCCATCGTCATCATCCTCTCATCTAAAGCTTGACTCACCTCAGCCTGTACTCCCATCTTCTTCTTGGTTGCCATCAGTTCCTTTTCCTGTCGTACACCTTGGGCTATCAAAGTGGCCATCACTCGCTTAATGGGTTCACCACCCATGGTGATTCCATGTGGAGTAGTGGATGACTCTCCAACCTCGAAGGTGGAAGGAATCTCATCCCTTGTGGCCCATCCTCTCATCGCATCCATGATCCATTTCCATTGATTGTCAAGAAGCCTGGCTTGTTTAGACATATGTGCTCCTGTCATACCAGCATCATCCTCAACCATCCTCCTCTTCTCCCTGTGCTTCCTTCTTTCATACACCAACCGGATCTTGGGCGGTTGTTGCATGATAGGAATAGGGGCAACAGGTGTCATCGCTGTTGGAGTCTCGCTCTCATGAGCCAAACCAACTGGCTCCTCCATAAGGGGCTCAAGGGTGACGACGACTGGTACATGGCTCTCATCCTCGGACTCGAATATCCATCCATTTACCGAGTTTTCCATGCCCGGGTATAGGGTAGCTGCAAAGTAGGGCTAGGTAGGGTAATACCATGGTGTAGAGGAAATGGGTTTCGATGAGTTCTTGATGCTGCTGCTAAGGTCTGGTACTCCCTTTTCGTTAACTCAATCAGACATATACAGAAGATGAAATATATGCATGCATACTTATTAATGTAATATTCTAACTTATTCTAAATCACAGATAAATAAGGTCTTAGTATGACTATTTATACTATAATACACTAAATTAGTGTAAAATCCATTATATGGAATTGTCTTTGGAGTCATGTAATCATTTTAAAGGTTATAGTCTAGATTTTCTTTTAAAAAATGTCTTGTTCGCTATAACCATTGGCTCTGATACCAACTTCTGTCACACCCCAAAAATCGCAGCGGAAGGTCGGTAATGTGGTGATAACGGAAGTTGGAATTAATCCAACGTTTATAGTCAAACGTGAATGGTTTACCAGTTGAATAATAAGGAACCTTCCTTTAAACGTTTCTTAACACAACATAGTGATAAACATTTTATTACACAAACATATTGTTTAGTTAACAATAACAACTTTCATTATTAGGTTATCACTACTGACAACAACCGACACGTTTGACCCTCCAAAGACATATTCTAGTAATTTCATAAAGAGTTACCTACAATCCTAAAAAGCATGAAAAGTAACCGTCAACATAAAGTTGGTGAGCAGTCGGGGTTTTAAGTCTTATAAACAATTTAATTTTTAAAACAACATGATGTGACGTGATATATATATACTCAACATAGACTAGCTAGTTACTATGCTTAATTTAAGTCATAAGTCCATAATCAAACCAAAAAACACGTCGTTGCCCCACAACAGTCTAACATATAAATTCTCTCGCTACTACCTGACCAGAGTGACTAGTCACGAGAGCGGGCCCTTATAACCCGATAGATCTACCAATATAGTCTGTGGCCTCCCCGAGGTTAATGATTATGGGGGAATTTACGGGCCCAACATTATACACTTATAATGTTGACCCAACTTATACCATCGTAACATATATTAAATCTGTCTTACCCATCATATAAAGTTTGTCATGCTTTTCCCCTAAAACAATTTTAAATAAAACACTATTTAAAGTGGGACCAAAAACTCACCTTGAGTGCGATCAAGAAAAGCCAATATGCTAATCTCCGATTAGTCAAACCCTAAATATATGTATCTTAGTCAATACACGGTAATTCATGCTTATGAAAATAATTTTCACCCAACTTATTTAATTGTTTTTGAGCATAAAATACCTTTTATCATATTAAGATATCTTGGTCAATTTCTCATAATAGTTTATTTATTTTAGAAAAATATACGAATTATAATACACTGGCTTATAAGATAATGTCTAACCCTAACGTATTGACGTCCAATACTTATTATTAGCCTATTATTAACCTTATGCTTATTCTTACATTCCTTAACTATTTATTTTAAAGTTACGAATCTTAATTTTTCTAACTTGTAATATATTTATTTTAGTTTGATGTAGGTTTATCTAAGGTTTTTAATTAATAATTTTATAAAATAGAGAATTTTATACAAAAACTTCCTTTATATTTTATTTTATAAAGTAAACTTTTAAAATTATCGTTACTTATTTAATTAATAGAAACATACATTTTTTTATGAAACATATAAATTATAAGTACTTTAGATTTGGAAGTTGTTTATTTAAGACATATATATATATATATATATATATATATATATATATATATATGTATACATCTTTTATTCATCGTTATTTATTAAAAGGTACATATTATTTTTTTATTTTAGTTTTGTGTGGTCAAAATTTCGTAACATCTTGATGTCTCAATGCCATCTTAGTCAAGTCCCTTGGTCATAATGTCACGTTAGTCTTATGTATGGTCTAACTTATGATTCTAGTTCTTGATTTATTGTTTATCAAACCTTTCATTTAATTGGGACATTATAATATGTCCAAGTATCTATGTTTTTCTTTTTATATACTTACATTTTAACTTGGTCACTACTTTATCTTTTAATTAGTAATGTCATCCAATGTTTCAACTTAGTTACATTCCTATGTTATCATATCCAACAACAATCTTCCATCCAATAATACTTCTTAATTGTTCCTGAAAAGGCCATAATCCACTAAATCTTCAATTCTTGTATACATACATACGCGACACATACATACCTGTATGTACATTCTTACGATCCCAAATCATACCAATAACATGATTTTATCAAACTAACACTATCACTAACATAATTTCAGATTTTTCAACCATTTCAAAAACCCATTTTTTATCAAAAACATCAATTTATGAAACCTTTAAGTGGTGAAAAAAGGTTCATCAAGATCTTTCATCTTGACCAACATGCATTAACAAACAATAGAATCTTAATAAAATACCTTGAGTAACTAGAAGATTATAAACACACAAAATGCAAGAATGATGATTATAACTCAGATTCTATTTGAAGTTCCAACTAGGGTTCTTTGAGAGAGATGTTTGGTGGTGGTGATGGTTGCTACGGGTGGTGGTGGTGGTTGCAGTTTGAGAGAAGAGAAGAAGTGGGGGTGATGGTCACGGTGATGGTGTGGGTTGGTAGTGATGGTCGCGGGGGTGGTGGAGTGGTGATGGCTATGGTTGCGGTGGTTGGTGGCGGTGATCGTGGTGGCGGCGGCTGGTGGTGCAGGCGGCGGTGGATGGTGCTGACGGTGGTGGCCGGTTGGTGGGTGATGGTGATCGATGGTGTGGTGGTGGTGTGTGTGGGAGTGGAAAAGTTGGATGGAAAATGAAAGGGTTTGGGTGGTGTTAGTGGTTTATAAGGATTGTGCAAGGGTTATGTGTCATCCATGCAAATACCCAAATCTTCATATTTGATCTTATTATGATTAATTATTATTATTAATTATTATTATTAATCTTTATTACTAAAGGTATTTTCTTATTAGTAGTATTATTTATGATTAGGTGTAACGGTTAACAGAGTATAATGTTCGTTAAATCGACTTAGGGTTTCTTAATTAACCAAATATAATAATAATATTAGATAATCACGTGTTCACTTATTAAAATAAAGTTCGAGCGTTGACCTGATTTGACCGGGTGTCACACCCCACTAAGGTGGATCTTCCTAAACCTGTTCGTGAGATCCAAATGCCAGAGGCTCTTACTTTTGCAAGTGATTACATCATTAAGACCTCAACCATGGCAACGCAGCCCATTGACACTTCAACAGAAGATGTTAGTGAGCAGGGGAAATCCAGCAGCCAATAACAACAGCTTGGTGATAAGGAAGAAGACTTAGGTCCAATTCTCTCATCCCCCAGTGATTCTTCTACTGAAGATGAGGAGAACCTTAGACTTAAGGTGCACAAACTAACCTAAACATGCACTTATTTAGTCTCAAACATCAGTCACTTGGAATCTCAAGTAACTAACTTAGAAAGAAGGGTCAATGATCAGCTACTTGAGATCTCTAATTTCAAGGAACAACTAGCTAGAAGAACCTTCAGGGGGACTCAACCATGAACACAAGAACCTGAGGATGTGATAGACTTAACCTCCAGCACACCTATGCAAGTGGATGATGCTATCAAAAAGGGAGAAGAAGTTATCACAATGACAGAACCTGGGCGTTATTCTCAGAGTATGTACATTGAGGATTCACCACCCTCACTTACGATTTTCCACACTCAGCAACCTCCTCAAATTCACACTGATATGGACTCTCTTATACAAAGTATATTTGAGGAGGGTATGCCAAGGGCAATGTCATCCCCACCCTATGAAGCTACAAATGAAATACATGGGTGGAGGTATGATGCTGATAGAAGTGCCCTAATACTGCATAGATTTCAAGGACAGCAAGAGATCTTCAACTTTTAGACCTTGAACTACTATGACAGTCTTTCTCTAGTCAATATGGCACTTGTCAACCCAACTCAACATAGGCAGGCTGACATAATAGCTGAGAGAATTCAAGACAGGATTATTGAAAAACTCAGACAAAGAAGAAGACAAATGCAAACAGGCAATATCATTAGTTAACTGGATGTTGAGGTGGACCCTAAGATTAGCTTCGAAAGGGAAACCTTGACTGAAGGCCCAGTGACTGAACCTGTGAGCATTGTCACAGAAACCACCACTTCAATTTTCTGTACCCTCAATGAGGCACCAATTGGTGAAGGTTCTTCATAACCTCTCTCACTCTCCAGAGCCTGACTGCTAAATTAGACAATAAAGGCCAAAGCTCTCTCCACCCTGAGTCACCAAGGCCTGTGAGTGACAAAGGGAAGAGGAAAATGACTCCTAAGGAGATTGAGGAGGATAAAAAGGAGAGGAAAAGAAAGCTAAGAGGAGAGAGTTCAATTGGTTCCTCAGGCTTCATGGAAGCTACAATCAGGACAGCCCCCAGGCCAAACACTTAAGATGATGAGTTGAGGGATGTCATATTAAACTATTTGGGAACCAGGAACTACAACATTGATAAACGCATCTCTCTTCCCTTAGAAGAGCTAAATGAACTGACAGAATTAGAGTTGACAAAGGAGAAGAATGAGTTGGAGGATGCAGATTTGCTCCTTAGAGTTAAAGAAGAAAGAAGGCAAAAGAGGTTGTACAAACATGCTCCTACTCTCTCCCCAATTCATGAAAACCCTAAGAGAGAGGTTATGACAACTGAACAGCCTCATGTTGATAAGGAGGCTGATAGACAAAACTTGATCAACTACCTGAGTGCCACAGGTCTCTATCAGGCATCTATACTTCTTCCCCTCTTATATGAATATGTTGGATTTGAATATCTTAAGCAGTTAGAACAACAATTCATCAATGAATGAAAGGCTTCTAAGAGAAAGATGAGGGAAGAAGATGCAAAGTCAAGAGCCATCATCCAAAAGAGTCAAAAGAAGTCTACTGACAGGCAGAGGATGGTGAGCTTCTTAAAGCTGTATGAATTCTCCGAAAGGAGGCTTGGTCTAATGTCTCTATCCATTATGGATGAGCATATTAGAGTGATCAAAAAGAAGATTAAAAAGGGCGAGCTTGTAGACTTGCATTCTCCACCAAGCTAAGCTTCTCCTGAGGTTGAGGGTAAGGTTGAACAAACTCCGACAACACAACCTGGATCTTCAGCTGAATCTCAGCCAACCTCATTTTCTATTCCACAGTAGGGTTCTATTCCCTCTCCTTCTAAACATGTAAAAGAAGAGGACCCAACTAAGAGAGGCATTATAGAACAACCTAGTACTCAAGACCAGTCCTATCAGTTAAACACTCCAAAGAGGAAGAAAAAGATGGCCATGAAGAGAGTATCTAAGAAGTCAAATGCATCCACTTCCAGACCTCAAGATGAGTCAAAGCATCCTGAGTAAGTGCAACAAGAGGCTGCTCATTCAACTCCTACTCAAGCACATCCTCTTACAACTAGAAGATTCATCCTGTCTTGGATTTTTTGCTTCTAATCCAGACAGATGGTTTGTCATCATAGATTAAGGTGGTCAAGATGTCTACTTCAGATAAGACATGCTTGATTTACCTTTGCATGATCTCCATAACATGAGAAGGTAATATGAAAGTCTGAAGGATCCTAACCAAATGATGAAGAAGGGAATGGTCTTGATCCTAATGAGGACTGTCAACTGCTGAACAATCTTCTCTGTTTTGATAGCATCAGCCTTGAGGGGGTTTGTAAGGTTATATAAGAAGGTTGATGCAACTAAGGCAACCAAAGGCTTCCTACATGCATGCACTGAGTACAAGGTAGAAGTTGATTCGAAAGTTTTACACTCTGCATAGAAAATATTCTAAGTGTAAAATCTTCCAAATCCAAAGAACAAATCTTCCGAAACCAAAAGATGAAGTCTTCCAAAGATTCAAGGATAAAGTCTTCCAAATCCAAATAAAGTAAAGACTAATTTCTTCCGAAGACAGAGGAAAATATGCTTTTCTCGAATGTACTTTTGCATAAAGCTGACCCACTTTTCGCTGCAACTCTGAAGACTCACCAACTTGCAAGAGTTGGTGAAAAATTTCATGCTTTTACAACTGTACATTGAGGTCTTGAATCTGTAACTTTCTACTTTATGTACTTTTATCCTTTTTGTAATATATAAGGATGTTAGCTATGGTATGTCGTAGTCACTAGTCAAAGTCAAATCTGCCTTATAACTTTACATTGATTTATTGTCTTTCATTGTTTTAACTGCTTTTCCAAGTATAGTCGGTTGTAAAGTGTAGTATAAAGTATCTCATGGTCTTTTATCTTATTTATGCATTGTAACACTTGTAAAAGAACTTAAGATTAATATACAACATTCTTGAAAACCATATATATTATTCTTAAGTTCTGTCTCCTTATTTACTTATGTTCTTTGCATCTTGTTTTTAAATCTGATTCCCTATTTGAACTGTTAAGTGTTCTAACACTCTTCTCATTATGAGACTGATTATATTGACCTCCCTTAACCGGTCCTGCAAATGTAAATAATAATAATTAGAAGTATTATAATGTCATATGTCTAATCTCGGTGATAATAAATAAATAAATAAAATTAAGATTAACACATTAAATTAAAATTAGGAGTACAAAATAATAATCGAAAACTTGTCGCAAATTTCCCATGATTTATTTATTTAATTTTCCAATGCTGGAAAAGTAATTTTTCAGACTACATACATTGACAACTTTATTATAGAGTATAGACAAATACTTTTATTTCAACATCTTATACACGTATATCTATCTAGTCCAACTTAGTTGGAATCTTGTCAAAAAATGAAACCCTAGCTTTGTCAGAAGTGGACAGAAAATATTGCCGCACCTTATCTTTTCTCTTTCTTTTTTTCTTTTGCTTACAATTCTATTTTCTTTCTCCAACCATCTTTTCCACAGATACTGAGTTTGTCGAGAGGACTTGCATGGGACTGGCCTCCCAACGGTAGCGACGAGAAATGCGAATCTGTTTTCCACTTTCTCTTTGAATTTTGAGGGGTTCCGCATCTCATGTTCGTGCTTTGAATAGCACCCAAGACTACATCCCATTTTCCATTGATACAGGCAAACAGGATGAGTTTCAAACTTAAATCTTATGTTTGGATTAAAAATCCGGTTTAATGCACCTCCGGACAAATGTTGCGTACAAATTCCAGTCAAGGTGATCGATTGGGTGCTTGACTCAGCTTACATGTATAGGCAAAGGTCTTTTTAGCCTCAAAGGTGTGCTTTCAATCTCAAAGGTGTGCTTCATGTGGAGATTATATCTCATGTTCACGCGTATAATTCTCCTTCATAGCGATGCATGCACCAGCATCCATTTATTAAAAACAGAAGTGTCATGAGACCATATCCAAAGTTAGTTAACACACAGACCTAATACATCATATATAAAGCCAATACCGAATCCAAAACCATTTTATGTCATATCGAGTTTACTTGGACTCTATGGCCAACCTAGCATATGGGATGGTTGTCACCCGAGACCCATGTATTTTTCCTTTTACGTACAACATATGAGATCGAAACCCGAGTCACACCCAAAATATTTTGACAATGACGCCATGAAAGTTTGACCATAACATCATAAGTTTAAAGTTTTTTTTTAAGTTTTACTTATTAATAAATAAACTAATAAAATACTAATCATATTTAAGTTATCAACGTAATCTACCAGTTATTATATCATTTACTAATTACTCAATATTCATTACCAATTTATTCATTTACCTTTTATTCAATTATCTATTTTTTAGCTCATCCCATATCAAAGCCCAATACATTGCCAACTACCCTTTCTAGCCTCCATATAGCCTCGAGCAATCTGTTTTTATGTATGCCTTTTTTTTTTTCTATATTTTAGTTAATGAAATGGTTTTGAATGATATAGTTTAAGTGATTATATAGTTTAACTTTTAGATTCCACTTCGATCATCAAGTTTTTAGGGATCCGCTCAACACTCACAATTGATCAAAGGTTGTAATCCCTTATACATCTAAAAGGATAATTAGGCTCAAGAATAATTATAAGATACACAACTATAAATGTGTCACTTGAGAAGACATCTTTACAATCCACCTAAGTCCGCTAAGCTAGAAACACTTTGATAATAAAGTCGCTCACTTTCATTGGAAAAACTTTGATAATAAAGTCAGTCACTTTCATTACGTAGACCAATCAAATGAAAATTTCTATAAATATTTTATTAATTAGATTATCTAAATTGAAGTTCATCTAACTTCTATCTAGTCTTATTTATTTATTTTTTCCATTTTAACTTAATTGAACATTTGTTAAAACTCATTTATAGTTTATTTAATTTTTTTCTTCGCTATTACTTCTTAATTTAAATTAAAATAAAACAATCACTAAATAGTAACCAATTTATATTTGTTTTATTTAAGTCAATTAATTTGCTTTTTTAAACAACATTTATCATTAGTTATACCGCATCGAAAGTTTGACTCTATGAAAAGAGAGAAACTTTTAAGCAACTTTATATAGAACACATAGAAAATTTGGTGAAATTAGATGCATTTTATCTTTTTAAAAGTGCACCACTTATCCCTTGAATTTCATATTTAAATTCCAACCATTCCATGAACCAATCAAACTAATTCCATGAACCAAACAAAGTGCTATACTAAGATGCATAATTTGCTCAATTCTAGAGGTTTTTAAGTGTTTATTCTTGCTTTTCTTTTCAAATGTTAGCTATGGGGTTGCTATGCCTGTTGACTCTGCAATGTAACAATGCAGTTTATAGTCAAGCAAGTAAATGACATCTCCAACTCACCCTCTTCATCTACTTTCATCATTTACAAAAGCATACTAGTAACTATATCATACTTTACCTGCCTACACGTAACAATTACCAGAGATGCACACATTTCGTTTAGTAGAATTCCATCATTCATCCTATCTCAGATATATTATACTTCTGCTAGTGAAAACCTTCTCTTCTAGACCTCAGTAAAGAATCTTCAGCTGACAATCCAAAAAATTGCTTGTTAAAAGAAAGAATAACAGATCGAAATAGTTTATTGACATATGAATTATTGCAGCTAGATTAGTAATACATAATATTCGAGATTAAACACAAATGTTCTTACCATGACTATCATCATTGGCATCCCTGTCTCCAGTTTGAGTTGTGAAGAATGGGGTAAGGTAGTTCCTATCTAATGCCCTAAAAGATGCAGCACTGCTTCCAAAAAAAAAAACAAAAAATGAAGGAAAAAAAATTAGAAATAAGTGAAAATGATTAATAAATAAAGAAATAAACGAGATGTTTAAAAACCTTCTATGAAATTCTTTAAGTCTCATCTTTAGTCTGTTCCCGGATGATGTTGATTCTTCTCCATCATCATAAGGAGCCATGTATCCATTGTTAGCTTCAAAGCTCTGGATCTATAAGAAGAAAACAGTTAAAAGAGTTATGTATGTGTATGTATGTGTATGTGTGTGCGTGCCAATCATATTAATATCTTGCTAATGCCTATTAGGAGACAAACCAGAGCCGACCCGTTTTGACTGGTTATCCAGCAAGGACATACCCCTCCATTTGCCACCACTACTCGTATTGTTCTTATATTATAGTTTCAGTATTGATATTGTAGCAGTAAGCAGTCACAGCTCTTTAGTTGTGTTAGTTAATTCTTTGTATTGTATGTTTAGTTTTTGCTGTTAGAGTATACTTTTAGTTCTAAGTGTGTTTAGTGCAAAGTAGAAGGGCTAAATGTGTAATTGTAAAAGTCAGTTAGTTAGTTCTAACGACTATATAAAGAGATAGCATGTAATCATTTGGGTTTTAACACCCTACAATAATCAATACCGGAATTTCAAGTAGTAAACATTTGGTATCAGAGCCTAAAAGGCTCTCGATCTTGGTTACCCAACCTCCGACGATTACCTGTAGCACCGCCGGTGCAATTATCGGCCACCACCACTGTATATCGATTGAAATCGATCCCCTCCTACCTCGCCTCCCACCCTCGACTCCAATTCGATCAAGATTCGAACCATCTCGATCAAGATTCGAACCAATTTGGCCCGAATTCGATCGAAAGTCACTGTAGATCGATCTCGGTTCAGAACAATTCGACTCAATTGGGAGAATTAATTCGGGTCAATTCGACTTCAATTCGTCTCTAATTCTTTCAATTTGATTCAATTCGGTCCCAATTTTGATCCCAATTTGATCCCTGTTCGATTAAATGGCCGATCCCAACCGACAATTGGCTGTTAAGGATTCACCGAACGATCCAATTTCTTTCAAGATTCCGATACTTACCCCCACCACTTACACCTCTTGGGCAATTAAGATGGAGGCCTTCATGGATGCGCAGGGCCTATGGGATGCCATCCAACCTGAAGAAGGTGCCACAGTCGATGTGCGACTTGGCAAGAAGGCTCGTGCGTTCATCTTTCAAGCACTGCCCGAAGATGTACTGTTGCAGGTTGCTGCACATAAAGAGGCCAAAGATGTGTGGGGGGCCTTGAAAGAAAGATTTGTGGGTGAGGATCGAGTCAAGCAGGCCAGGATTCAAACTCTTGACAGAGAGTTTGAGATGCTGACAATGAGTGATCAAGACTCCATTGATGAATTTGCTGGGAAGGTAGGAGAATTAGTGTCAAGATACCGGGCGTTGGGAACCACTATTGAGCCATCGAAACAGGTGATGAAAGTCTTGAAGGCAGCCCCTGAGAGACTTCTCCCAATTGTGGCTGCAATTGAACAGTTCTCCAAACTTGACACTATGTCATTCGAAGAACTCATTGGGAGGCTAAAAGCCTATGAGGAGAGAGTCAAGCCAGTGTCACATGGCAAGAACTCCTCTGGCCAGCTTCTGTTGACAAAGGTTGAATGGCAAGAACAAACTAAGAATGAATCAAAGGGTTCAAGAAGCTCTTATGGCAATGGCAAAACGAGTAACAGAGGAAGGGGGAGAACAGGGAAGAACTCAATCAATAAACCACCATCGAGTGGCAGTGAGAAGGGTGGCAAGAAAGACAAGAAGAAGATGAGGTGCTATAACTGTGATAAGCTTGGGCATTTCTCAAATGAGTGCAGGGCACCCAAGAGAGAAACCCATGAAGCCCACTTATCACAATCTCAAGAAGACAATGAGTCAACTCTCCTGATGATCAAGGAGGATTTAGGCCTCCTTGAAGAGACTGCTGTGTTCCCAAAAGACCTGTCCAAAGGAGCTGAGGCTGATTCGAGCTCCTGGTATCTAGACAATGGGGCTAGTAATCACATGACAGGGATAAAGTCTCATTTCTGTGAGCTTAATGAAGCAATTAGTGGGAGAGTTAAGTTTGGTGATGGATCAGTTGTGACCATCAAGGGCAGGGGGTCAATATGCCTTCAATGCAAAAATGGAGAACACAGGGTAGTTACCCATGTGTACTACAAACCTGCCCTTATGAGCAATATCCTGAGCCTAGGCCAATTAGATGAGGTAGGCTGCAGGATAGAAATGAAAGAAGGATTCCTTTGGGTCTTTGAGAAAAGTGGAAAGACCTTGTTGAAGGTCAAGAAAGGGGAAAATAGACTGTACACTGTCAACCTACATGTAACTCAACCTGAGAATCTGCTAACCGTTGTTGAAAATGATGCTTGGAAGTGGCATGCTCGACTTGGCCACTTGGGTTTTGAGTCAATGATCAAGATGTCTCAGCACAGCATGGCTAAGGGAATGCCTAGGATCTCCCATAAAACACAGATTTGTGAGAGTTGCCTAGTGGGAAAACAAAGGAGACACTCCTTTCCCAAGGTCGGTGCTTATAGGGCAAAACAACCCCTGGAACTTGTATATGCTGATTTGTGTGGGCCCCTTGATCCACCTACATCAGCAGGGAACAAGTACTTTATGTTGCTGGTTGATGACTTTTCAAGGTACATGTGGGTATACATGTTAAAGACCAAGGATGAAGCATCAGTGTACTTCGAGAAGTTCAAGCAACAGGCTCAAGTGGAAACAGGCTTCACCCTGAAGGCCCTTAGAACAGACAGGGGTGGGGAATTCACCTCTAAGACCTTTGAGCAATTGTGCTCAAGTGATGGAATTAAGAGGTATCTCACTGCTCCTTACACCCCACAACAGAATGGTGTTGTGGAGAGAAAGAATCAAACTGTTATGGGCATGGTAAGATCAGTCTTAAAGGCTATGTGTATGCCATTGTACTTGTGGGGAGAAGCTGTTAGGCACTCTGTGTACTTGTTAAATAGAGTTCCTACAAAGGCTTTGGAGAAGATAACTCCCTATGAATGTATATTCACTAGAGAACCCAACCTAACACACTTGAAAGTGTTTGGTTGTAAGGGGCATGTAAAGGTCCCTGGAAACCTAGTGAGAAAGCTTGATGACAGGAGTATTCCAATGGTTTATCTTGGAGTAAAACCTGGTTCCAAGGCCTATAGGATGTATGATCCTACTAACAAGAAGATTGTGGTAAGCAGGGATGTAATTTTTGAGGAGAACATACCCTGGGATTGGGAAGCTCATATCAATGAAGCATCAGCAGTAGGGTACTCAGAATTTGGGTTCACAGCCCTGTCCACTTCAGGACAAACAACAGGGGCTCCTATTCATGAAGTAGGAGAAGACAGTGGTTCCAGTTGGCATGATTCAGGGGGTGCAGGGTTGCATACATCACACCATTCAGGGGTGTTGATGTGAGAAGTGAATCTTATGATGCTTCTGGGAGTTCATCAGCAGTTGATCATGTTCCCAGATCAACTTATGATGATACTCCACCAAGGGGGTTCACTTCTATGGGTGATGTCTTTGAAAGGACAGATGTCCTAGAAAAGATCCCATTTGAACCACCAAAATTCAGTGAAGATGAACTGTTGTTGCACATAAATGAACCTGTGGGGTTCAGGCAAGCCAAAGATAGTAAAGATTGGATGGCTGCAATGAAGGATGAATTGTCTAGCATTGAAAAGAATGGGACATGGAAGTTGGTCACTTGTCCTAAAGGTGTAAAGCCAATAGGGTTGAAGTGGTTGTTCAAATTAAAGAAAAATGCACAAGGAGAGATAACTAGGCATAAGGCAAGACTAGTTGTGAAGGGTTATGTACAACAGTATGGGTTGATTATGAAGAGGTCTTTGCTCCGGTTGCAAGGCTTGAAACAGTGAGGGTATTACTGGCTATTGCAGCAGTCAAACAGTGGGGTGTTCATCATCTAGATGTGAAGACAGCTTTCCTCAATGGTGACTTGAATGAGGAGGTTTATGTAGAACAGCCAGAAGGTTTTGTGAAAAAAGGCCAGGAAGACAAGGTTTATAGATTAATCAAAGCTTTATATGGACTCAAGCAAGCTCCAAGAGCTTGGAATCAGAAACTCCATGATACCTTGGTCAAATTTGGGTTCCTAAGATGTCCTAGGGAACATGCTGTTTATAGAAGAAGGTATGATAAGGGAGTAGTTATCATAGGAGTTTATGTTGATGATCTTATAGTGACTGGTTCTTGTGAAGAAGTCATTAAAGAATTTAAAGACATGATGCTGTCTTGTTTTGAGATGTCTGATCTTGGTCTGTTACACTATTATTTGGGCATTGAAGTTAAACAATGTGCTGATGGTATTTTTGTTTCACAAACTGGTTATGCAAAGAAGATCCTAGAAGATCAAGGATTATTGGAATGCAATGCCACAAAGATTCCAATGGATCCTGGTGTAAAACTAGGTAAAGATGATGAAGGGGAACCTGTTGCTTCCACACAATATAGGAGGGCTATAGGCTGTTTGAGATACTTGACTCAAACAAGGCCTGATATCAGCTATGCAGTGGGAATAGTTAGTCGATTTATGGAAAAACCTAAGACTTCTCACTGGCAAGCAGTGAAAACCATACTAAGGTATGTGAAAGGAACTGTGAATAATGGGCTGTGGTATAGTAAAAGTGCAGCAGGAGAGCTGATAGGATTCAGTGATAGCTCTCATGCAGCTACTAAGGTAGATGGGAAGAGCACAACTGGCATGGTTTTCTATTTTGGAGGAGGTCCTATCAGTTGGGTTAGCCAGAAACAAGAGACAGTTGCATTGTCATCTTGTGAAGCCGAATTTATGGCTGCAACAGCCACTGCACAGCAGGCTATATGGCTTAAAGGTTTGATAGAAGAGCTGCTTGATAAAAAAATGGGTCCTATCCTGATCTATGTTGACAATAAATCTGCTATACAATTGATGAAAAATCCAGTTTTTCATGGTAGATCAAAACATATTGATGTAAGGTATCATTACATCAGATCATGTGTTGAAAAGAAATGTGTGATGGTAAGACACATTGAGGGAAATGAGCAGAAAGCAGATATTCTTACCAAGGCATTACCCCGGTTGAAGTTTGCTGAGATGAAGAGTAAGCTTGGAGTTGGAGATTTGAAAGAATTAAAGGGGGTGAATGTTAGTTGTGTTAGTTAATTCTTTGTATTGTATGTTTAGTTTTTGCTGTTAGAGTATACTTTTAGTTCTAAGTGTGTTTAGTGCAAAGTAGAAGGGCTAAATGTGTAATTGTAAAAGTCAGTTAGTTAGTTCTAACGACTATATAAAGAGATAGCATGTAATCATTTGGGTTTTAACACCCTACAATAATCAATACCGGAATTTCAAGTAGTAAACATCTGCTACCATAAAATGGTACATGCAAAACATTTTTGTTTTATAACAAAGGAAATACATGAAGGCAAGTCAATCGGGACTAAACCTAGAACCCTACAAAATAATGCCCTTACGACTACACTATGAAAAACCCAAATATGGATTTTTACTGATAATCAAATATTGAAACAAATTCAAGAAAGAACTGAAGCCGATAGTGACTCCAAATCTGGATTTTAACTGCTAATCAAAATACCCTGTGTATTCACTGTCTGATTGGGTGAAACCCACGATGATATAAGACCAATCTAGTGAACTTTCATAATGTAAAACTAGCAACCTAATATCCTTATAATATAAGACCAATCTAGTGAACAAGCATTCGTGTTTATAAGTGAACAGCAATACTCACGTCAGTCAAATGAGCCTCGTGTGTGTCTCCCACAACATGTAAAGCTTCAAGCATAGTTCCTGTTGAGCCTCCAATAAGCAAGACCTGCAGTATTAAATACCATGTTAGAAGCAGATCTACATGCTACAATTGCTTATGGGGTACATGAGAAATATTAACACAGAAGATCATAAAGCAGATCTACATGCTACTTTAAGTGACTATGTTAGAATAATCTAATGTTCTGTTTGAGGTGTGAGACCTCATTCATTTTAGTCCCAGAAAAAGCTACAAAGTAACCAATTAGTAAAAGCAGAAGATAAATAACTGAAAGAGTATGGCTGATGATGATGTTGGTCAGAATACTAGTAGGGGTTTACTGTTATACGAGTGTGCATTATTATTTGTAGAACCCTAAATATAACATAGGAAGAAAACAAATCATGGAAAGATGAGCACATAAAAGTATAACTTAATAGAATATTACTAATCTAAGTAGTGATGTGGCTTAGTCAACATTGGCTTTCCCAATTGACAGCAGATCTGTAATCAATATACAACAAGATAAAATGAATTACAACCCTAAAGCCCTATTTATAGATTTCTATATAAGAGTCCACTCCTAATAAAACTGTAATTCATAATCTTAATCTATATAAAACCTGTTAGAAATTAATCATGATGTTCAAGGGTGTATACGGGTGAACCAAGAAAGATGAGGGTGGAATTAGTTAACATGTAGAATATGTTAGTCAAGGTATATATTAGGAAAGTATTGAATGTTTTGGCTGTGAATGGGCTGTCATTCCAGCTGTGTTTGAGCTATGATTTCATAGTAATTTAGGTTAGGAGTAATACAAAAGAGGGTCATTGTATAGAGTTTAAGGTGTGGTTTTTTGTTCTCCATATTAATACAAAAGAAGTGTTTCGACAGAACCTAAAAGTGGCTTGTATCGCAGATAAAATACGAGAGGGAAGATTAAGATGGTTTGAGCATGTCAAGAAGAGACCAATGGCGGCACCAGTTAGAGCAGTAGAGAACATCATCTTAGAGGGTAGGAGGAGTAGAGGAAGACCTAGGTTGACTTGGGAGGAGGTAATTAGGCGAGATATGATACACTTGCACCTCTCTGAGCACATGATCGAGGATAGGAGTGAGTGGAGGCGTAGAATTAAAATTAAGGACTTTTAGTGGGACCTATAGGCACGAAGGGTATTTGAATTGTTGCGGGGCCTAATGTGTACTTAGTCCACATCTGCTCTTTAACGGTGATTCTAGCTGCCACTCTGATGTATGCTTTTTCTTTCTCTAATTCTTTAGCTGTTTTATTTTTTGTATACTGCATGCTATGTGTTGTATGATTTATTTTACGATGTCTTGCTATCTTTATGTAGAATTGTTGCGGGGCCTGATGTGTACGTAGTCCACATATGCTCTTTAGCGGTGATTCTAGCTACCCCTCTGATGTATGCTTTTTCTTGCTCTAATTCTTTAGTTGTTTTATTTTTGTATACTGTATGCTATGTGTTGTATGATTTATTTTACGGTGTCTTCCTATCATTATTGTTTTTGCTATCGAGTCGGGGGTCTCTTTGGAAGCGGTCTCTCTACCTAACAAGATAGAGGAAAGACTCGCCTACACCTACCCTCCCCAGACCCTGCTCATTGAGTGGGATCAACTGGGTTTGTTTGTTTGTTTATTTATATTAATAAAAAGATTTGTGGTAGTTCCCACAAAATACTAAGTATTATCATTGTTTTTCTGGCCAATATTCTAACAAAACCTATCTAATAGATTACTTGTAGAAAAGTAACTTGCTCCAGAAGTCTTATCCATATAAAAAAAATTAACCCATAGTCTTGTGAGATTGTTACAGAGCAGGATTGTCAGATAGCCTGTAATATAAATACTGACAAGGTTTTACTAGCTAAACACCCAATGAGGTACGCATATAGAATTCATAGTTTTAATACTATGATGTAAGAATTTCTAGTACTTACAACTCCCATTAAGTGGTCATATAACGTGCTTACTGAGAATGTATAATGCTGTAGAGTAATTGTGAGTTTCAATTTTCAAGTACCAAACAAGGTGCTTGAAGTTTATAAAGTAGATTCTGTGGTGAAGCATGAAATTAAATATTAGCAGCCAGTTTAGCATTCCAAAAAGATTACTAATAGTAAAAGAAACAAGAACTGGTTGTCCAATATTTTATGCGAGTGAAGCATTATGTATTTTTACACTTACCAACGTTGTGTTCAATCATTTTATTTGTCACATAGTAAACTGCAAGATTGTAACAATAATAAGATACAATAAAGAGAGATCTGTAATTAGAATTCAAAAACAAAGGCTGCCCTGGACTGACTGAACATCATGAGCACCCAAGTGGGCTACTGGAATGATTCTTATACCTGTTACTCAACATAACTGGAGGCCACACCTGGCGCTAATCTGGGTCATGAGTCAAAAATACCCATGATATTGCTTTTGATTGATTAAAATGAAAACTGTTTGGATCTGTTTTGGACCTTGTTACATGTCAAAACTTGGGTCCCAAAGTCAAAGTTTGGTAATTACCAGCCGAGTATCAACCTGTTGTTGGTCAACATATTCTACTATTTGAGTTTGTTTAATTGAATAATCCGAGGCCATTCTTTTTCTCTTCATATAGGGTTGGAGAACTTTGATACTTATTCATGGTTGCCTCCTAGATCTCCTTCTACAGAAGTACAGCCAAAAAAATAGAAAAACACACGTGCTATAAGCCTCGATGAATTTGGAATTTCTATATTCCATAAAGTTTCTTATGACCACCTTTCTTCAAGTGACCATGTTATTTCCTTTCTCATGGCTAGTTCATTAAGGCGAGGAGCAGAACCCACAATATAAATGAGGGGTGGCCTCAAGCAGAATGAGAATTGGAATCTTATTGTTGATTTAAGTGGGTAATTTCTGCAAAACTAATCTTAATGGTTCTCTTGCTCAACTAAAAGCATGATTGGTAGCTACTCTTAAACATGATTTGATTTATATGATAAGACTTTAATCATGTAATAAAATGTGTGCATCGTGCCATAGATCAAGTCACTGTCGATCATACTCTATTGCTACAATAAGAAGAAGACTGGTGATTTTAACTTCCTGGAGATACACTTAATTATCTGCCATGTCAGTGGAAGAGCAATACGCAGCTACACAGGCATAAAATTCGCCAAAACATCTAAACAATGAGTGTGATTTAAGAATATGCATTACCAACTATGACATGAGCAGAGATCATACATCCATATAATTGAATGCTCTTTTAAGGTGAACTGGAGAAGAATAAGGTGCATTTATATTATATCAGAAAAAGTCAGTTTGCATACCGTTAAGACAACTATGGCAGTGGTTGCAGTAAATATTGTCTGACCATGTCCCTCAGGGAGATCATGAACTGATTGCAAAGCAAGAGCAAAAGCCATGGCACCTCTGAGTCCTGAGTCACCATATAATTCATAATTTGGTTAATCAATTAGCAATAAAATGGGTCAAAGCTGAAATTTATCTCTGCTTACCACTGTACCAAAGTGCTTTCTGGTGTTTTAAGGGTATTTGTCGCTGTGCAGGTCGAACTAAGTTCAACAAATATGCACACGTGAAGACATTTGCAGCCCTTCGCATGTTATAAATTTGATCAGTAACTATTTCCAACTACTTTAACTATGAAAATATCACCAAACAAAGAGAGCATGTATAATATTATGTATCTAATTCCTGAAACAAGGAAGTTGATAATCAAACAAAACAATGCTCAAATAATGAAAATGGCATACCTTGCTAATCCGATAAATATCTGAGACAATCAAGGAGTAAGTTAAGAAAAAGTACAATCTGCTTCAAGAAACCATATAGAACTAGCGACATTTTGATTAACATTTAACAACACAAGGATACAATAGAGAAAAAGATGAATCCGACGTGGGACCAGCTATGCTGTTCCATAGCAATATCAAAACCCATGTATATGAATCTGCATAAAAACAAACAAAATAGAGAGTACATATAGTTATGAAGAAATAAAAAAATAAAAATGATTGTAAAAATTGATTAAGATTCAAAATCTAAACATTGGAATTTGGAAAGAAAATAAAAGATGCTTCCTTACACAAATGTCTCAGCTAAAGATGATATCAAATGGAAAAAAGCGGCCACAAATTTCTGAGAATTTTCTGACAAGTTGGAGAAGGAATAATGTTTCATAACCTAGCCAAAAAAATGTAGAAACTGTTGTCTTGGAATCCTTTTTTTAATGAGATAGAACTCAGCACAGTAAAAGTATACATTCACTAACCATTCCAGTGAACAAGATTGACACAATTCCAGATAGGCCAAGCCCTTCTGCTAGCATGTACCTGAAATTAAGATTGTAGACCATAAATGACAAAAATAGAGGACGTTCATAATATAAAAATAGATAATATGTAGTGAGCTTACGAGAAGTAAGGAAAAAGAACAAACAAACAGCATTCCAAGTTCTGTAGACTAAAAATGATACATGATATGTTACACAGTCTGTACAAGTTCAAGGTGAAAAAGAAACATAAATTGCAAGATGGCAAGCACTTACTTGTCAATATCCAAGCCTGCATACTTAAACAGGTTCTTGCAGTTAAGGTTTTCCAACAACAAAAACAACAATATTGTACATAGTTTCAAAAGATTATCACTACAAAAAGGATATCAAAGCAGATGTGAATCCAACTCCAACACCTGTCATGCAGCAACATCGATGTGAGTAATCTTAGCAAGGAAGCAATATTGATTAATAACACACATTGTTGGATACATTTTGTTCGATGTGATAGATTATTTAACATTGACATTGACGGTTACCATTCACCTTCTTGAGTATTGCTGGGCCTGAGGATCCCCATATTCTTATATAAATACATCACAACAACCAAATTAATTCATGGCAGAATTACTTCTCACTGTCAAGAGAATATGGCTATTAATTTTCTACTATTGTTAAGTCATCATTAGTAGCAAACTAAGTTTATTGATATGAACTGGCATAGACATCTGTAAATTATGATCTACTCAAACACACATGAAGCACTATCAATTTATCACCATGTTATCTTTTGACATAAGCACAATGTTAGCACAAATCTCATTATTACTTTTTATCAGTAATTCAACGTGGTAGCACCCTTTGTCTCTGTCCATGAGACCATGACGATACCACAACCTGACAGTTGATAGCTTCAACTTGTTTTACCTTTCTACAACTCATAATGAGCACTACCAAAGGACCCTCACAATGAGATTGGTTTGTTTTCTATATATCTGATAATTTAAATCGGAAACCTTTACCACTAGGCTATTATTGTGTTGTTCTTATGCTCTTAATCTTATAAACTCGTCAAGAAAAGAATTCAAAGTATGGCATGTTCTTATCAACGAGAAAAAAGAAACATTCATAACATAAAACAATTGTTTGCGTCAGAAAAGAATAAGTTAAATTAACTGACCTGCTGACATGGAACCAACAAAGGTCTCAAGAAACCTGACAACTATCAAGAAGAAATTTTGTCCAGATGAATTGCTCTTCACCAATGACATTGTCCTACAAAAATGCATAATAATCAGATTGTGTATTCATCTTTTCATATTCTGCAATAAAATATAATGTGTCCCACTGGCCACTGTATCTTGAAAGTAGAACTAGATGCGAACCTGTACAGGGAAATTGCCATCTACGAGTTTTTGCAACAATGAAAAGCAGAACCCAATGCAAAAAGTTGTGTGTAAGTATAAATATCACAACATAATATGAGTAGGATAGTTGAATTCAGAAACAAACTTACTGCATCATTTAAAACCGATTCACCAAAAACTAAGGCGTAGAGATTCATGTCTGTTCCAAGCTCCTGCAGTAGTAAAAATGGGCACATATTAAGAATACAACTGAAGAAAGATAGACAATCTAAGAGAACTTGAACCTGATGATTTAATAAAAATCAAGACAAACGAGTAATGTTCACTTGGTAAAGGTATATACGGAGCATTAAGGAATAAGGAGAAGTTCAAGTTCATCACAATTTACAAAGAATTTGCACAATATATAAAATCTGGAATAGTAAGCTGTGGATAAATCACTTATAAGAAGATTCAAGAGTTTATAACATCCTAGAACCTGATAGATAAATTCATGTGAAACTTTGCAAAAATGCATCTCCCCACCTCACATCATTAGCATAGCCCAAGAACTAATGACGTGATAAGACTTAGGTTTTACTGTTTAATTATTCATTCATCGTAAATATTTTAGAAATCATGAATTACCTTTATTTTATATTATAGTTTTATGTTTCAGACTTATATATACACAAATATAAACATTAGTTTTTTAATATCTCTAGCTGACAATATCCAATTATGAAGCACACATTGATACGAACGTGACACGTAGAGGGCAAAATGGGAACAAAGCAAAGTTACTGGTTTATTCTAGAAGGGGCAAAAGGGTAATAGCAGTGGCTAGAAAAGTTGTTAGCATTCTGTTAGTTAAAAAGGGAGGCATGAGAGGTGTGTGAGGTATGATAATAATTTTGTTAGATTTATATTGGCTCCTGTGAGGAGAGAGGGATTGTCCCTGGTTGGTTTTTCCTTTCTTTATTGTACTTGGTTTAACCTAATTTCAACTCTCAATTTACGTCATTCTCTGCATTTGCTTCTATTCCAAATTACTCTTGTGTTCATATTCCTATCATTGGTCCGACCTGCCTGTTACCAGTCATCATGGTCTCTCACTCTGATCGTTTGGATGCACATGACCACCAGTTAACTCAGCTTCAATCGACCGTATCAACGATGCAAGCATCGGTAGACTCTGTTCACACGGAGGTCGCCAATCTGCAAAAGTTGATGCTCTCTTGGATGAACAAACAAGAGAAACGTCCTACTGATTCAGCTCCGTTGTCTTCTCCGTCGGGCGATGGGGTGGTATTCGATTCCCCTGCACCCGACGGTCCTTCCTCTCCCACATTCGATTTATCGGGCGCTTCTAATTCGAAATCGGATATTCCATGGGCTGTTAAGAAAATTAAACTGCCGGAATTTCATGGTTTCGATCCCCAGGGGTGGATTAAGAAGGCTAATCTCTATTTTGACATTAACAACACCTCTCCAGAGGATCGTCTTCGTTTGGCGCAACTCAGGATGGTGGGGGTTGCTCTTCACTGGTTCACTATTGTCATTGAAGTTACCCCGTCTCTCTCTTGGACGGATTTTCAATCGGAGTTATTAAAGCGTTTCAGCGGCCTTGAGATCCACAACCCTTATGAACAGCTTGCAACGATTCAACAGGGTGAGTCAATTTTGGATTACATCGATGATTTTGAGTATTTGTTGTCTCTTGTTCCTCGGTTACCGGAGTCCCAGGCATTAGGATATTTCATCGCCAGTCTTCGTGAGGATGTGAAGCAACGTGTCCGCTTGCAACGTCCCTGTTCCCGTCTGGACGCTATGTATTTGGCAAAGGATGTGGAAGCCATGCTCCGACCCTCGTCGGCGTTAGGATCCCTCGCCCGTTTCCGATATGTTGATCGTTCTGGGCCCCACCACTATTCGGAGCATACTGGACCTTTGGGCCGTGGGGATACTTCGGGCCTATCTCGTTTTAAGTCTTCTGATCGGCCCAGCCCGCCTCGATGGGAGTCGCCTAGGGTTTTTCCCCCTTCTCGCACGGGTATTAATTCTTCTTCCCCACAGGGGTCATCGGCGAGTCGTGACAGAGGCATGAAATCACTATCCCGAGCTGAGTATGATGAACGTCGCCGAAAGGGATTGTGCTTCCGATGTGGCCAACTCTATGGTCCGGCGCACAAATGCCCGAGGGACGATTGCGAATTCTTTTACTAGGGGAGGATGAGGAAACAACTCAGGGGGATCGAATTTAGTTCTCGATGTGCCTAGTAGCCCGGACAGTCAGTCGGATTTGGAGTCTCCCATAGGGGAATGTTCTTCATTAGAATTGGATGGCACCACCTCATCCATCGGGGGGTCCAAAACATTAAAATTGGAAGGATCCTTATTGGGTATTCCGGTTAGTATGTTAGTCGATAGTGGTGCGACCCACAATTTCATCTCCAACCGTTTGGCTTCGGCTTTGGGTCTACCTATTGGTGAATTCGCCGGCATTAAGATTAAACTTGGCGATGGACACTTTGTCGTGGTTACTCAGCATTGTGTTGGGGTAGAGCTATGTATCGGCTCATGTTGTTTCACAATTGATGCTTTAGTCTTTGATATTGGAGGTTTGGATATCATCTTGGGGATGGATTGGCTCGGATCACTAGGGAAGGTTACTCATAATTGGTTACACGCTTGGATGAAATTTTTGTATCACGGTCAACCGGTTACCTTACATGGGGTATCTCCGAATGAGGGGGGCCCTGCTGCTCTACAACAGTGGTTGGCTATGGATGATGGGATCATCCAGCATCAGGTCACTGATTATCCAGTCTCTACAGCTGGTGAACCCGCCTCTCTTCTTACAGATTCACAGCAAGACGAATTACATCGGTTATTGGAATCGTTTGCCTCCCTATTTTCTACACCGACGGGTTTGCCACCAGTGAGGACTCAGATCATGGCATTAATTTAAACACAAACGAGCCTATTGCGGTTCGACCATATCGTTATCCACACGCCCAGAAAACGGAAATTGAAAGGCAAGTAAAAGAATTGCTTGAGTTGGGAATGATTCGACCAAGTCGGAGTGCGTATTCTAGTCCAGTGATTCTAGTCAAAAAGAAGGATGGGACGTGGCGTATGTGCGTTGATTATAGAGCATTGAACAACGCTACAATTCCGGACAAGTTTCCGATACCAGTGGTCGATGAGCTTTTGGATGAATTATTTGGGGCCAAGTTTTTCACTAAGTTGGATCTCAAATCTGGTTACAACCAGATTAGGATGCGACCGGAGAGTATCGATAAGACTGCCTTTCGAACCCACGATGGCCATTACGAGTACTTGGTCATGCCATTCGGCTTGACCAACGCTCCAGCCACTTTCCAAGCGGTCATGAATGATGTGTTCCGTCCTTTGTTGCGACGAATGGTGGTAATTTTCTTTGATGACATCTTAATTTACAGCCCCTCTTGGGCACAACACATGTCTGATTTACGTATAGTCTTTCAATTACTCCATCAACATCAATTTATGATCAATCGGTCCAAATGTTCTTTTGCTCAGACTACTGTGGATTACTTAGGGCATGTAGTCACTGGTCAGGGTGTTTCGATGGATGCCACCAAGGTCACAGCCGTTCGGGAATGGCCTATTCCGAAGAACATCAAAGGATTGAGAGGATTCCTCGGGTTAACGGGGTATTATCGGAAATTTATTAAGAACTATGGTAGTATTGCCCGTCCACTCACGGATTTAACGAAGAAAGATGCTTTTGCATGGAACGAATCAGCTCAACAAGCCTTTGAACAACTTAAGGAAGCCTTATGCACTGCCCCAGTATTAGCCTTACCGGATTTCAAATCGGCTTTCGTGGTAGAATGTGACGCATCAGGACGCGGGATTGGGGCTGTCCTAATGCAACATAACCGACCCGTAGCCTTCTTTAGTAAAGCTTTAAGTGACAAGAACCTTGCTAAGTCTGCCTATGAACGTGTGATGATGGCATTGGTGCTCGCGGTTCAACATTGGAGACCTTATCTCCTGGGGTCTCGCTTTACCATCCACACGGATCAAAAGAGTCTAAGTTTTTGTTACAACAAAGAGTTGCCACACCAGATCAACAAAACTGGGTTGCTAAGTTGCTTGGCTATGATTTTGACATTTTCTATAAGCCAGGTCGGGACAACCGAGCTGCTGATGCTCTCTCCCGTCGTGACGAACAGGGGGAATTATGCCAATGTGTTTCATCTCCAATTTGGATTCAAGGAGCTATGCTGATTGAAGAAGTAAAGAATGACCCGCAAATACAACAAACTGTCACTGAATGTCTCTCGGATCCTTCCAAACATCCTGGATATTCAGTTCGACAGGGGCTGCTTTATTTTCAAAACCGATTGGTCATTCCCAAGACGTCCAAGTTGATTCCGGCCCTTCTCCATGAATTCCACTCGGCGGCTTCCGGCGGACACTCAGGGTTTTATCGAACGTATCGCCGTTTAGCGGCTAACCTGTATTGGCCGGGGATGACAACGACGGTTAAGGAGTTCGTTCGCAAGTGTGATGTGTGTCAGCGTTGCAAGGCAAGCACAACAGTCCCGAGTGGTCTACTTCAACCATTAACAATTCCATCAGCAATCTGGGAGGATATCTCGATGGATTTTGTTTCGGGGTTACCCACATCCAAAGGTTATAATGTCATCTTGGTCGTGGTAGATCGTTTATCAAAATATGCACATTTTCTACTTCTCAAACATCCGTATACCGCTCGTTCGGTGGCTGAAGCTTTCATTAAAGAAATTGTTCGTTTACATGGAATTCCAACTACAATTGTGAGTGATCGAGACCCCCTGTTTATTAGCAAGTTTTGGCAGGAGCTTTTCAGGGCTCAAGGAACGAAATTACAAATGAGCTCGGCTTATCATCCGGAAACGGATGGGCAAACCGAAGTTATTAATAGGTGTCTCGAATCTTATCTGCGATGTTTTACAATTGATCAACCAAAATCCTGGGCTACTTGGCTTCCATGGGCGGAATTTTGGTACAATTCGACCTTTCACAGTTCAACAGGGGTAACTCCATTTGAAGCAGTCTATGGTCGGTCTCCTCCATCTGTGATTTCTTATGCAATGGGGGAAATTCGAGTCGAGGCAGTTGCCAGAGAGTTGCAAGATCGGGATGAGGCTCTACGACAATTAAAAAGTCACTTAATTAATGCGCAGGAAGATATGAAACGACAGGCCAACAAGAAACGCAAGGAGGTGGTCTTTTCGGTGGGGGAATGGGTATATGTAAAACTCAAACCATACAGATAATCATCCATCACGCAGCGTATTAATCAAAAATTAGCTCCCAAGTTCTTCGGGCCTTTTCAGATTTGTGCAGCGGTGGGTCCGGTGGCTTACAACTCAAGTTACCTGAGACCTCTAAAGTTCATCCGGTCTTTCACGTGTCCCTCCTTAAAAAGGCTATTTCTGGTCCGGCTGAGGGGTCTCTTCCACCAGAATTGTCATCAGATGATTCTCAGCTTTTGGTTCCACAAGAAGTGTTGGCAGGTCGTATGGTTTAGAAGGGTCTTGACGCTATTGAACAATAGTTGATTCATTGGCACGGTCAACCAGTTGAGGAGGCAACTTGGGAAGACAAAGAATGGGTGATGGGGCAGTTTCCCAACGTAAGTCTTGAGGACAAGACTGTTTCTGAAGGAGAGAGTAGTGATACGAACGTGACACGTAGAGGGCAAAATGGGAACAAAGCAAAGTTATTGGTTTATTCTAGAAGGGGGCAAAAGGGTAATAGTAGTGGCTAGAAAAGTTGTTAGCATTCTGTTAGTTAAAAAGGGAGGCATGAGAGGTGTGTGAGGTATGATAATAATTTTGTTAGATTTATATTGGCTCCTGTGAGGAGAGAGGGATTGTCCCTGGTTGGTTTTTCCTTTCTTTATTGTACTTGGTTTAACCTAATTTCAGCTCTTAATTTACGTCATTCTCTGCATTTGCTTCTATTCCAAATTACTCTTGTGTTCATATTCCTATCACATATCCCCATACCCGTATCCTTGCAACATCGTTTAGTAGCTTATTTGTAGGTGGGGGTTAGGCCTAGTGATAAAATGGGAGTCCCACAACCAAGAGATTCTGAGTTCAAACCTCACTCAAGGAAATATTCGTCTAAAGATTTTCTAGGCATTGTTGTTCAAACAAAAGTACCCTACTAGTAAAAACTACCATCATTAATTCATATCCTTAATACAGTACTACCATCATCAATTTATCCCCTGTAAGCCTTGATCAATATCATCCCTCATCTACAACAGATAGATATACGTCTAAAAATCAAAATTGAAATGAAAGATTCTGCTCCCATGTCATATTTGTAGCTGCGTCTGCTAAAGCCCTAGGCTTTCAGATTGTCTAGCTAGAAACACTAGAGGCGCAATGGAAGCAATACTTGTTTACCACAAAACATCATGGGATGGGATTTAGCTTTTAAGTTGCTTTATTGCTTAGTGAAATATTAGTTTCATCGTAGCGTCCCTACTCCCTAAATTCAAGCTGTCAACCGAATGAAAAACAAATCAAGCAATTAAACATACATATATTATGGAACTAATCTTTTCCTGGCCAAGTCGCATACATAATATCTCACCATATATGAAATGCATCGTATTCGTTTAGAGACCTAAGATTGAGTACGCAACCTGAGGCCTCTAAATACTCGTTTAGTGTTCTAGCATTCTATACAAAAACCCTTTTTGATTTCTTCATAAGAAAACAAGTCACCCCTACTGATTATTCCAGTAAATCAGTACTGATAAATGAGAACATGAAATCAATGGACAAAGGAGTTCACTTTAGAGCAAATTCAAACCTGAAAAATGGAAAGAACAGTAACGGGATCTGTTGCTGATATAAGGGCACCGAACATCAAACACTCAACCAACGGAAGTCTGTACATGAGATACATTACACCACCAAGGTACCTGTGACATCACATGTGAAGCAGTCTGAATTTTTTGAGCCATTTAACATAAAATCAAAAAATATCTTTCTTCTCTTAGTTTTTTAGATAATGCTATACATCAACATTATTCTAATGGTAAAAGTAATACTCACACCAAAATACCCGTAACAATTGAAGCAATAAATGTCCCCAAAATCGCAAATGTTACAATGGCTCCAAAATTTGAAAAGAATGGTTTCTGAAGAAAAACACCCAAACAGTCAATATATGTAATGTCATAACAGATAAACAGAATGTGATCAAGAGTCATGATAACTTACAGGCGCTAAGCTAAATCCTGATTGGGTACACACAAATGGTCAAGAGAAACAACTGTGCAACACCTTCCACTAAATCAATTAAAAAAAAGATAACAAAGAACAAAAAGCAACTAAATTGGCTGGATCAAGGATATAATATAATCGGAGGCAACAGAAACAAAAAGAAGAACTCCTCATGGAAATTAAACCAGGCCCTGCAGTAGACATATTCACAATTAGTAACTTCAGCAAACTAGGTCTCATGAAGCTAAAAACCATCAGTAAAATCATTCAAAAACCTGATACTAGTTTCCGTATTCGAAATATTCGCAAGTCCACCAACAATCAATCCTGTCAAAACCAACACCAACTCAAACAGTCAACAGAGTGAAAACCTAAACGAAATCATCAAAAACATCCAAACTATCTACAAAACCACAGAGAAATCACTAAACATGCAAAAAAACGCAACAGAATCAGCGAAACTGAACTAAAAGCCTAAATCAACAAGAGATTTCAACAAAACGAGATCATACGAGCATTAATTACCGATCAAAAGTGACGCGCTTGCTTCAGGGAGATAATAGAACCTATGACGCCGAAGAACATGGCCGAGAATGAACGAAAGGACGAGCATCATGATCTGAAGCAGAATGCCGACACCTGCCGCTTGTTGCTCCTTACCTGGACTCCCTCCGTGTGGATCAGCAGGTGAAATCTGCAGCTCATCCATAGTGAAGGGATGATGATGATTTGAGTTCACGTGCAAACTTGATAGTTGAATGCTTGATGATGATCTTGTCTCGAAATCGATTGCGGAATCGCACAGTGGATTGTAGACGACGATACGATGGTTGAATTGAATCTTCAGCCCTTTGAGAATGAAACTGACCCTCTTTCACATTCCCCAACTACATCGTGTAAGTTACATCATAGGTCCTTGACTATTTCTTCGTGTAGAAATCAATATTATTTAATTTGATTTTTAATGTATTTTTAATTTGATTTTTAATATTATTTAAACAGAGATGATCAAACAACCCGAACAACGCAACAAAATAAGTGTTATTGTATAAATATCACAATCGAGGAAGTTATGCGAGCTCTTAAGAAAATGGGAAGGGCAAAGGCGGTGGGCCCAGACAACTTACCGATGGAAGTGTGGAAGTGTATGGGAGAAGAATGACTGCAATGGTTAACAGAGTTATTCAACATTATCATTAAGACCGGAAAGATGTCGGATCAGTGGATGAGCAGTGTTATAGTTCCTGAGATGCCCAGTGTTGTACAAATTATAGGAGAATAAAGCTCTTGAGACATACGATGAAATTATGGGAAAGAGTTATAGACACGAGAATCAGACGTGAAACTCACATAGTGATAAACCAATTTGGATTTATGTCAGGGCGCTCTACAACAGAAGCCATACATGTCATAAAAAGTGTAATGGAGAAATATAGAGAAAAAAGAGGGACCTTCATATGGTCTTCATTGACCTAGAAAAAGTCTATGATAGTGTACCGCGACAACTCATTTGAGAAAGCTTACGGGATAGAAGGGTACCAGAGAGATATATCAACATAATCAAGGATATGTATGAAGGGATAAAAACGTATGTGCGAGCTCCAGTCGGAGACACAGAATTCTTTCTACTGGAAGTTGGACTCCACCAAGGATCAGCATTGAGCCCATTTCTCTTCACAGTAGTGTTGGATGAGATGGTCAAGTCTATACAGGAGCCAATCCCGTGATGCATGTTGTTTGCAGACGATATTAGGCTAATATCATTGTCACACCCCAACCTTGACGGCGGAAACGTCGAGGTGTGAGGGTTAAGATTGTTCACAGCCACATAACGTTATGTTAAAATGTAAAATGTCATTAATCAATTGTTTCAAACACCACATACATCAAAGTCTCAAAATAAATCAAACGAAAACAAGAATCCAATTGTCTTTATTAAGCCTGGGTCCATGTTCTAGGTTTAAGCATTTCTTCAATCATCACTAAGCTTGCACATTACCTGAAACATGTTGAAAATAAAGTCAATTAACGAGTTGGTGAGTTCTCATGGTTTTATATATAATAAGTATACAAAAACATGGCAATTCTAGTCAATGGTTACAAGATAGTAAGTATATAGAACATGTATAGTTACAATCAAACCTCGACTGAATAATATGAATAAGCATGATTAGCTAAGTGTATTTGGTTCCCTAGTGCACAAGCATACGGCTCCTAGGAGCCGGCAATTCCTCGGCTTTAGCACCAAATAGGCTTGTCAGGCCCAAAGATCTAAGACTTCGCTAGGCTAGCAATAGTTAATGATTGCACACGTATGTCACATCTCATATAATACTTAACATATTCAAACAACCATGACTATGTAAAGAATTGCACGTGTGTAATAAGTATCAAAGCGTGTATTTGTAAGTTTGTATAAGCAACATGTTTCACCCCGAAAGGTATGAAATAATCGTAAAGCGGGGCATAAGAACTCACATGTTTGAATAATAGAAGACTCGTAGATGAAATAAGAGTAATCACGAATAAGATTTCCAACACACGTCACAAGGCACCTAAATGAAATAAAGTAGCGCGTTATAATTTATTTGATTATTAATTATGTTTTTAGGGTTGTAGGTCTAATGGATTTAATAATTATTCGTATTTATTACATGTTAATAATACGATCGAGTTAATGGAACGAATGGATTTTTATACTTTGAAATAATTAATTATTTGCGCGTGTGAGAAAGAATAAGTAAAACTTGATTTAATTGTACGTTTAATCGATTTATAATATTGTATATAATAATTATAATAAGTGATTTAGCTATTATAAAGAACTATATATAAATATATATATATATAGGTATAAGTAACTAAACAATTTAATTGTTTGAATATATATATAAATATATATACTAAACAATTATAATATTATATAATAATCATAATAAGTGATTTAGCTATTAAAAGAATATATATAAATATATATATATATAGGTATAAGTAACTAAACAATTTAATTGTTTGAATATATATATAAATATATATACTAAACAATTATAATATTGTATATAATAATCATAATAAGTGATTTAGCTATTAAAAGAAATATATATAAATATATATATAGGTATAAGTAACTAAACAATTAAATTGTTTGAATATATATATATATACACAAGTATTATATTCACACATTTCTTTTGTATTTTTAGATATACAATAATGTATTTATAAATACAAAAGTATTTTATAAAAATTAATTTAGTCATAAATTAATTAAAAAGTAAAAAAAATAATCTGCATTTTATAAAATTAATTTTAGAAATTTTCAGAATTTAAAAAGGTTAAATAAATAAAAACAAACAAACAAACAAACCCAGTATATCCCACTCAAGAGTAGGGTCTGGGGTTAAATAAATAAAAAAGAAATGAAGAAAAGAAGAAAAGAAAGAAAGAAAATCAGAAAAAAGAAAATGGGGGTTGCCCGGGGTCGAACCCGGGACCCTTTCTGAAAGGTGGAGCGCAGGAACCAGTGAACCAGGGTCGTGGCCTTGGTTCACATTGGTTTGTTTTAAATTTAAACATAGCCTCCTGGTTTACCCCCAATTCGAATGAACCCTAGTTTTGTTCAAAGCCAAAATCGACCCTCGATTCGGTGTTAATCACCTAAATCATCATAGGGCTTTTGTTCCTTGAATGAAAACGAGTAGAAAACGGGTTTTAATTACCTGTTTTGATGAGATTAAAGGTGATTTCGAGTTCGGTTTAGGTTTCAGGTGTTCTTGGTTTGGGGTTTTCTGATCGAGAAGTTTTCTTGTGCAATTGAGGGTTCAGGGAGTTTAGGAACTTCAAAATGAATCCGAAACCCCCAATTTATAAGCTTGATTTCATGGTTTACGGGCTTAACACGTTTGATTTTTTAAACCGCGTTTATACTTACCACTTTGAGAGATTCGAGTTGTTATGATGCGTAATTGATGGATTGATTAATTTGTTAACCGCGTATTAACTTTGGGAATGATTGATTTGATTCAATTTGTGAATTTGGGCAATGTTTGATTCGGATTTTGTTAAGGTTAGTCACGGTTTCGAGCGGGAACTCAATTTTGAATTGGGTTCGGGTTCGAAACAGGGGACCGAGTGGGTTGTGCCGGTTTTCTCGGTCGAATTGCATAAAAAAAACAAGTTTGGGGCCTCGCCGGAGCTCCCACCGGCGGATGGCCGGAGTTACGGAGAGAGAGAAAGAGGTGGGATTTGGGTTTGGTTTAATTACACAAATGGTCCCTGTGCTTTCAACTTTTATTATTTTATGTTTTAAACTTTCATTTAAAGTTTTCAAAATGACAAACAACCCCCTGCACTTTAATTCTAGGTTATTTATTATTATTATTATTATTATTATTATTATTATTATTATTATTATTATTGGTTATTTAACATTTTTAAGCTTGACTAAATAATTAAAGGCATTAACACGCAAATCACCCATGAGTTTCATAAATGACCACAATGGTCCTTATAAGATTAAACGCCTTTAATTAACGTAAAAATACAGGATGTTACAATCATAATCTAAAAGGGCACTGAACGAGAGTTTAGAACAGTGGAGAACGGCACTGGAGAGCAAATGCTTAAGGATAAGTCACTCTAAGACGGAATATATGCACTGTAACTTCAGTGGAACGAATGAAGAGGACACCCAAATTACTATTTAGGGCCTGGAGGTCCCATAAACGTCTAGGTTCAAATATCTAGGCTCCTACGTTCAGGAAGACGGAGAGATATACAATGATGTAGCACATCGTGTTCAGGCAGGCTAGTGCAAATGGAAAGCAGCATCAGGGGTATTGTGTGATAAGAGGTTCCCAACACGACTAAAGGGGAAGCTATATAGAGTGGCAGTTCGTCCGGCTATGTTATATAGAACAGACTGTTGGGCCATGAAGAAATCACACGAGACACAAATAGAGGTCACAGAAATGTGAATGCTAAGGTGGATGTGTGGACACATGAAGCTGGTTCAGATAAGGAACGACGTCTTTCGGCAGAGGCTACAGGTTGCTTGTATCACGGACAAAATACGAGAGGGAAGGTTAAGATGGTCTGGGCACGTAAGAGGAGACAGATGTCAGTGCCAGTTACAGCAGTAGAGCGCATCATCTTAGATGGTAAGAGAAGTAGAGGAAGACCTAAGTTGACCTATGATGAGATGATTAGTCGGGATATGGTAGAGTTTCACCAATCCGAGCACATGGTCGAGCATAGGATTGAGTGGAGGCGTAGAATTAAAGTCAGGGACTACTAGTGGGCCTTCATGCGATAGTCTGCACGTGATGTGTAGGGTAACGTCACTTGTCCAATGTAGGTGAAGTCTTAGTGATAACTGCCCTATTAGTAGTGTTAATATCATAGTAAATTTATCTGCCTTATTCCTTGCTTAATATCATAGTAAAACTTATCTGCCTCAAACTTGTTTCAATGATGTTATGTTTGCTTTTGTGACGTATGCTTAATTGCTTATGTAAGATATGCATTATTATTCTGATTGTTATGAGTATGATACTGCTTATATGATGTATGTGAAGTATGCAATATAATTTGCTTATTTGGTCTACGGATATGCATATGCATATACAAGACTCTATTGTGATGTATGCTTATGCAATATAATTTGGCTGTTATCGTTGTCGAGCCGGGGGTCTATTTGGAAGCGGTCTCTCTGTCTCCTAAGATAGAGGAAAGACCGGCCACCACCTACCCCTCCCATACCCTACTCTCAGTGGGACATACTGGGTATTTTTGTTTGTTTGATTATGTCATCAGGTGAAATGTGGTCATCTATTGGACTTCGATGAATGTTTTCAAAACCGTATCGAATGTGAATCAGACGTTTTACTGGTTCACTGGTTGGAACGGTCGGACCAGATTTATGAATCGGATGAATGCATAATTAATTTTTTAAAGATATAAAATCTTGAGTTTAAAATATATATTAGTGATCTAACCATTTAAATAATATATACACATAGATTTAAACTATATATATATATTCAAAACCATTAAATATAATTCTTTAAAATAAAAGAATAATATACATACATACATATATACTAATATTATATATTATATATATACATAATATACACTAGTAAATTATCACTGGTTGGACTGGTCAGTAAAGTTTTTTTTTTCCTAAAGCATGTGCGCTAGTACATTATTAGCTGTAAAACACTAAAAATCATCTATCCTATCACAATTTACTCTTTCCCTTTCCAATAACATCTTCTTCACCATCTTCAATACACCATTCCATACCATCTTCAATTCACCATCTCCGGTTTCTCCGTATCATCGCCACCATCTTCTCCGATCAAGAAAAATACCAACAGCCCCCGTTTGAGATCTCCATAAAAAAGTCTTCATTGAAATTTATAGCAACCCTCATGTTCGCCATTGATGTAATAGCTCTGGCGTCTGCCATTGATGTAGAAACTTCGGCATCTGTTGTTGTAACATATCCGACCTACTCCGTTAAGATCTTCAACAGTAGTCTCTGACTTTTCATGTTCAGATCCGAGCAAACCGGTTCACCGAATCCTGGTTCGACCGCCAAATCACTTCTAACCGGCTGGTTCTCTAGATACGAAACGAACTAGGGTAGATCGGACCATCGACAACACCGAATCCCAGTCGGACTGACTTGTCCGATCCGAGCGTGAAAACATTGCTTATGACATTAATATGATCAAGTACGTAAAATGTAAATAAAAATCATGTTGTAAGGGTATGTTGCTAATAAAATTAAGCATTGGCCGGTCCGATCCGAGCGTGAAAACATTGCTTATGACGTTAATGTGATCAAGTACGTAAAATGTAAATAAAAATCATGTTGTAAGGGTATGTTGCTAATAAAATTAAGCATGTTACAATAGTTGATTTTAAGAAAATGTCACATTGTTGTGAAACTAAATGTTAAGTTACACTAAAGTGAAGCCTCATATTTGAATAAAGTTTTATTGAATCATATATATATAAACAAACTAGTGTGTTCCAGTCATGCTCATGGCGTGTGTGATGGATATCACAATAATCACGATAACGGAGCTCAGAATTGATGTTCAGTTGCGTCTACTAACCATAAATGGTAGCCATGCGTAGGCAACTGATGCTACTTCGGTCATATCATCGTGACCCATCACATAAGCACTGAAACAACAACATAGCTAACGAAACAACTTTCATCCTAGGTAAGCAACAACTAGTCATCACCGATATCCAAAACATTAAAACTATGATATATCAAACAACAATCAGTCTCAAATGAGGCAATTCATTGTCATGGACACCGGTTTACGTCAAAACAAACATAATAGTAAGTTATATACAAAACCTTACATTAAGTGAGTGGTGTCAAATGTGGGTAAAATCTTCATCATAGACCAAGAGAATCATCATCACATATCACACAGATCGGCTCTCTTCCATAAAAGGCAATGAATATCTCAAATGATACGAACAGTTGAGCATCATCGTCGATTGGCAACGTCAAAGCAGGGATGTAACATCTACCAACACCATCCACTACATTGTCGGCCAATAGGCCCGCCCGAGGTGGGCAGGCCACCATCCGACCACCTCGTTGAACCAAGGGTCTAGGAAAAGTTGTTCCAGTGGGAGTGGCAGACGGGATGCAAATCCCAAAGCTTGCAATGACCACCTAACCGGGCGGAGATACGAGGTAGTGGCTGACATGACCATAATATCACAATAGTAATGAACAGGGACAGAAGCCAAGCCAGTGACCACAAAAGACCGACGATCGTGCGACCACCGAAGCTAAAATTCCCACATAAGAAACTAAAACTCCCGGGGCTAGAGCGGAGACAAATGTCAGGCCTAGATAAGCCAAGGCGCGACTAAAATTATCGAAGATCGGCAACTAGCAAAGGGCCTAAGACCAGTGGTCATGGCCATAGGCAACATCGGGAAAAGTGGTACAATCAACACAAACATTTGGTCCGACATCATGCCATAGAGTAGGAGGTGCCAGAAACAATAACATCAACAGCAACGGCGACCTCCGGCGATGATAACCCACCAGAAAAATCCACAACCATGACCATTTCTCTCTCTAAAGTACCCAAACACACAGATGTTCATGGATACAAGGCAGTGAGCGTATGAACTAGAAAATTATACCACCACACATAACCCACTTATACAACAAAATAATTGTTCATTCACGGTTGCATTAATATAAAGGTAATTCTAACAAAAAAATTAAAAACTTAATTAATTAAAATAAAATTTAATGTTGAAATAATAAAAAAATTAAACTAATTAAGAACTCAATTTTATAAAAAAATACAAAAGTAAAAGAAAACATAAATTAAAGACGGAAGGAAGAGATATTGAAAATAAAAGAAAAAACAAAAGATAGGCATTGACTATAAGGAACCAGTGATGCCCAAGCGGCAAGGGATTCAAATCAGTTTCTACCGTGTGTGACTTAGTTGCTTACCATCCAAACATAGCACTTTTTTGTTATAAATTTAACCTTCTATACTTAATATAGCATTAAATCTAAAAAAGTAAAATAAATAAGAAAGTAGAAAGGGAGCATGACATCCGGAGTGATTAAAAAATAAAAATAACTAAAAACTTTATTATATGCATATAAAAAAACTGGACCGGATTATGAATTTGGCTTCGGTTAGGTTTCTAACCTAATTCTAGTTGTGCACTTGGTTTTTGGTCTGGTTAACGATTACAAAAAATCTTGTTCAATCGGTTTGGTTATCCAAATAAACATATTAATAATTGGTTTAATTGGATAACCCTAGTAAATCAGTTTAAGTGGTTTGATCGGCTGAATTCGATTCTATTAGGCATGTCTTCAATTTAATTCAATTACTAGTTAGGCCCCCAAAATTGTTTATAACCAAATAAACTATTAACCAAATCGTTTAAACACTTGGTCGCTCGGGAGGCCTTTGTAGGAGCCCTTATTATTGGTTCCACGCTCACGGATTCTTTTCTAATTTGTATATTATAAAATATTAAATTTGTTTTCCATTTTACACATTCCACAATCAAAGTTAATTTACATGTAACTTAATTTCAAATAAATGAAAGTCTAATTATAGAGCATAAGACTACTTTCATTTACAACTCAATGCAACCTAACCCAACAAGAAAAAAAAATAATTTCTCTCTCTTCTATTTATACAACCCAACTAAAGTTAATTTTTCAAATCTATTAACAACCCAACCCAATAAATTTTTGAATAAAAAAAGTATGCTTGTTTTTTATTTAATTTTAAATTACTAGAAATATTAAATATAATCTAAATTAAAACATGCATATTACCTATTCTATAATATAATATTAATATAGGAATGGAACGAATAGTGGTTTTTTATTTCTTCAAATTTGACCACAAGAGTTTTTAAATTATCCTATTACCCCATGCCCTCATTTTGTTTATAAAGGCAGTAAAAGAGGGTTTATGCATTTAACCCTCTCGTTTGATTCTAGATAAAGAGAGAGGGTGATGCCTCTGCCTCTGCTGACTGCCGACCACGAGAGGTCTATGTCGTCGGTTGGTGGTCGATGGTTTTGTGTGTGGGTGGCGTCTCCGATAGAGCAGTGTATCGCCACTATCTGTGGATGGCGATGCGTATTTAAAGCGGCCTAAATCTGTCACGTTCGACGCCGCCGGTGGTCGGTCGACTGCCTTTGGTGGCGTCTGCGTGTCCCTCATGTCTGATTTTTTGCCTCCTTTGGTGTTGATGGCGTTGGTTCGACAGCCTCTGTTGCCCTTTTATCTCTTTGTCTCTCCAAGACATGTTTAGGATTTTCAGATATAACTCTGTTGTGGTGTTTTTGCTGTTGGTTGTTGGTGTTGATGATTGGGCTTCTTTGGAGGGTGGAACCTTGGCTATAGCCGTCGGGAGTTGCTGAATTTGAAATTTTGGACTCGACCGGTTTGTGCTTTATTTGGGTAGATTAAGTTCGTTTGGTCAATGATGATGAGGAGTTCCTCATTAGAGACTTGCTATTGCTTTGGTTGTTGTCAAGTACATAATCACCTCATGTTCTAAAGCTGGCTTTTTTCTACTAACCGATGCATCTGTTAGAAGTTCAAAGAGTCGATGACGATGGGAGTTTTCGCATCTGAGACTTCGTTGGTTGATTTTTATCTTATGTTTAAATCTCAAGTCTATTTTGTTTTGGATTTTGAAAGATGTATGTCGATGATGATGACCGGGCTAATCTCATACCGAGCTTGAGCTCTTGTCACTTGATGGTCTGTTATTGGTTTGTCTTTGATTAATGGTTTTACTGGCCAATGCGACATACATACGTCAATGATTATGATATCTCTTTCGAGACTGACCATGAGTTTGGTTGCTACTGGGAAACACGCATGTCGATGATGATAGTGAGCTTAGGTCATCTGAGATCTAGCTGGGACTCATTTCACTTGACAATCTGATCTGGGCTTTCTTTGATTAATAATTTTTGCAGGATCGGTTTTGTCACTTAATACTTGGTTTTCTCTCAACTCACTAATGCCACACTCGGATCAGATTAAGCAGAGTCTTATCTAAGAGCTGATAATAATATACTAAGTAGCAGAAAAGCACAAAGATATAATTTTTAAGATACTTGTATATATTACTTCTCAACTCAAAGTTTTACAAGACTCTCACAAGCATACTTATGAGTTACAATGAGAAACTATATATACTACTATCTACAGCCGGATATACTTTGATACCAGCTGGAAGCCTATGACTAAAGCATATACTACAATGCTAGAGCTAAGGTATCTTAGATAAAGTATTATCTAAGATATGGTAGTCATGACATGTCCATGACTTACCTTTTGTTACTAACTTAAGTTGGTAACTGTACTACCTAATAAAGGTAAACAGTGGAATAAAGTATGGTCAACTACATGGCTTTTGAGAAAACGCCATGCAGTATATCAGAGGTCTGCAGCAGAGTGTCAGAAGGTCCATACTTATGTCCACTGGTTCATAGCAGAGTCTTCCGAAGGATAAGTTGGCTTTGAAAGAACAAGTTCTTCCGAGGTCACTTATGCTTTGGAAGAGACTGCTTCTTCCGATGCTTGATGAACTTCATACTTCGAAAGCAGTCTTCTAATTTATTCTCTTAAGACTTTATCTTCGGAAGCATTTTTTGTCTTCGGAAGTAGAGCTTTGTCTTTGGAAGTTGATATTTCACTTTGTCTTCGGAAGTACTCTACAACCTTTGGAAGTTTCATGCTAAGCTTCGGAAGCCTTTATATGTAGTACCAAAAATTGTCTAAGTGAATTGGTTTTGGTTGCACCAGCCTTCTTCTTGATCCAACAAACTCCCCCTAGGTTGATGCTACCAAAACTTCACTTATTTTGGCTTCTCAAAACTTTCAACACCAGGGAAAGAAGATATTTATCAGTTTCTTTGTTCTTCCCAGAAGTGGTGCTGAGAAGTTTGTACAAGTCCTTGGTAGACAGCAAGTCAACTCTGTTACCTTGGATGATGTGTAACCTCTCTTGTTGCCCTCTAAAAAGAGTTAGTTGATGGGAATTGTAATCATATTCCCATCTAACTATAGGTTCCAAGTCTGGACCCTCCATTATCTGTAGAAAGGCAGTGCCCTTGGTGGAAGATCTTTCCTTGTCTTCCTTTCTTCTCAATTTCAACTCTTCTTTAATCTTGACTTTTGTAGTTAGCTCGGCCTGATGAAGACTGCTAATATGATTTCTGATGACTGCAGCAGCTTCAGAGTTAGAGGGGTTGGAAAATGGCTTCTTTGCTAACTCAGCAATATCAAATCTGCTGGAGTGTAGCAGAGAGGTTGCATTAAGTCTGTTGACTTCGCCATTTTCCCTTTCCACAAGAAAGTTGTGAGAAGCTTCATTGAACCTCCACTGGATTATTTTCTTTCTAGGCACAAGAGACTGACTGGGAATCTTGTCCTCTTTCCTTGTATCCAGCAGAGTCAGCAGTTTTCTTCTAAGTTTCTTCTCTTCATCATTTAATGAATCTGAATTGAGGCCTAGAAGTGTTACAGCCTGCTCCAATGTTCCTCTAGGCAAATCAAGGAATTGATTTCTCATGAAGGAACATGAAGATCCATCAACATAGGTGATGTGGACAGAGTCTTCTTCACATGAGATCTCGCTCAAGGTTGTGCAGTTTATGAGCTTGGTCTTGATTGCCTTGAATTCCTCAAGAGAGAGAGGTTGAGAAGGCTGACGGGATGGTTTGGATGGTGGTTAGGTAGGTTGTGGTTTAGAGGTTCTGGGAAGTGTTTTGGGTTGAAGGATGGGAAGTTTAGGAGGCTGGGGTGATGAAGTGGGTGTGGGTAAAGATGTAGGTTCAGGGGTGAAAGGTTTGGTTTTAATGGTGAAAGGTGAGGGTGAGGGTTCAGGTTGAGAGGTTGCTGTGAAGGTCATTACCTTTCCCCTTCTGTACATCTCTTTCTCTTTCCCATACGGATGTCAGCTTTGATTTCACTGACGATCCGTTGGAGTGTTCTTTCTGACATGGGACTCACCTGCCTTCCAGAGAAGCCATGGGCCCGGAGATAGTCTTTCATCCAGGACTTTTCACTTAGCTTCCTGGTTGCAGTTACCCTTGCTTCTTCCTCCTTCTTCTTCTTCTCCTTTGCCTTTTCTCTAGCTGCCTTTCTTCTTTCTTTTTCCATTTGATCCTCTTCTTTGTTGTACAGCCAGAGAATCGTCTCATAATTGTGTGGAGAGAGTTCTTAAAGATTAAAGCCTCTAGAAAGTAGGAATTTTACCCTGTCTTTCCTTAGCTACAGATCTGCTTTTCTCTATTCTTCCTTTTCTCTCTCAAAGGCCAACCTGGCTTTTTCTTCAAGTTTCAGCCGGGTTGCCTTTTCCAGATTCACTAACTCCTCTAGTGGTAGTAGGAGTGTTTCTTCATTTGCAACTCCCAAGTTGATGAGTTTGCTAATGATTTCTTCTCTCTTTTTGTTGTTAATATCCTCCTGATTGGTTGCATCTGCTTTTGTGCTAGCAGCTAACAACTTTTCAGTTTGATATCTTCCTTTCTTCTTTAGTTTCTCAATCCTCTCCTCTTCCTGAAGCTCTTCCGCAGTCAACTTTCTTTTCCCTTTATCTTTTGAAGAGCTTGACTGCGGTGGTTCTTGGACAGAGGATTCTGATTGTGAGAAAGGTAGAGAGAGTGTCTGGGATGGAGGTAGATCCAGACTGTCCTCGCTGTTCAACTCAGATGCCATTTCAAAGATTACATCTGTGATGATCAGTTCCTCGGACAAGTTGAACAGTCCTTCCGCGGCTTCCATTTTAGCTTCGGAAGATTTAGCTTGTTCTTTCGAGGCTTTAACTTCAGCTTCAGAAGTTTCAACTTGTTCTTCCGAATCTTTAACTTCAGCTTCGGAAGAAGAAGGAGATGCAAATTCTATCCCAACTACTTCAGTTGCTGGTCCATCAGTCCCCATTTCCCCTTCGAAATGAATCTTAGGTTCCATGTGGACCTTAGGTTGACCAACTTCTTCCACAGTGGTAGAAGGTGCAGTGAGCCTTTGAAGATCTTCAGCCCTAAAGTAAATCAGTGTAGTATCGGGGCTTGGCTGATCAAAGGAGGATCACAATACAAACCTGGTGAAAAGTCTGTAGAGATCATTAAGCATCTGTGAGTCAATCTGAAGGATAGCTTGAGATGATTCACACATAGTGATGATAGAAGAAGTTGAAGATTGGATCTGTGGTTTATCATGTGTTTGTCTCTAAACATTCTCCCCCTTTTGGTAGCATCATCTTGAGAGCTAGATGAGCTGGAGGAAGAAGTCCAGGAGACTTGAATGGGTACATGCCTAACAGACCTCTCTGTCTGTGTCTTAGCTAGTTTAGCCTTGAGATTGTTAATCTCAAGTTGCTGAGTGGCAGACCTGTTCTCTAAGATCCTAACCTTAGTTTCTAGGTTCGAGATCTTAGAGATCAAGTACTGAAGTGTAAGTTACAGACTTCCCTCTTCTTCAGGTGAAGAATCATGGGGAGATGAGACAACATACCTAGTACGTTCAGCCTCACCACCAGATGTGGTTTCTTGGCACCCTGGTTTCCCGTGCCCAATGATTTCCCTTTCAGAGTCATCAAAAGGCTCGGTTGCCGCAGATTCAGTCGCGGATATATTACCACTGTCCATAAGGTCCATTGAGGCACCTTCTGTAGTGGCAGCTGAATCTGCATGAGTCCCCTCCATATCAGTGGGACTCACTTCAGTTATAGGCTGCTGATGAGGGCTAGAGATAAGGGATTTCTCTGGGTTCTGTTGATCTTGGAGAGCGTGTTGGCGATCAACTTTATTTCCATGGAGAGATGTTATCTCTTCATCAGTTTTGAGTAGAAAATCAGTAAAGGATAGGGAAGTTAAACCTACTGACCCGGGACCTTGATCAATGTCTACAGGCATTGAGCCCTTGGTGGGGCTGGCCCTAATTGGCTGCTCAGAAGAGTGTAAATACTGAGGGCTGAAGGTTTGGGTATCGGGCTCGTGGGTCTGAGACTGAGGAAACTCAAAACCCAAATTGAGGTCAAAAGAGAAGGATGGTGTGACCTCAGACTGAGTGGGAGCCCATTATTCCACTCTAATCCTTTTGGATTGAACAGGAGGAGCTTGTTCAATCAGAGTAGATTGAACAAGGGTTCGTTTGGGGCATCGTTGATATGTGATTGTGATGGGTGGAGAAGGCAGAGTTGGCATTGTGGTAGAGGTTGCTGGTGTGGGTTCATCACCTGTGGGGTTAACAGGGATGTCACCAGGAGCTATGCGCTCAATCATACCTGGAAGCAGAGTAGTGTATCTTCCAGTGAAGTTGGTGGACACCTTCTTCAGAGTCTTGAAGATGGTAGGCCTCATGTGAGGGACAGTCAGAGCAGCTGCACAGACAAACTGACTCTGGTCTAACTCACAGTTGATGATGTGCTGAAGGAATCTAGGATACATGAAGAATGTTTCCCTTTGAAGATTCCTGATGAGATTAGTCAGCACAAATCTTGAGTAGTTGAAGCGTAGGCCTCTCACCAATCCATGAACTAAGCATCCTAGTTCATAGGGAATTTGATCCCATCCCCCAGACTTGTTTGACAGACAGTGAAGAATAATATGCAGGAGAAACTTCCAGTTGTAGGAGAAGTTGAACTTGTATACTGTCGACCTGCTTAAGTCTCCACCATATCCCGTTAGAATATAAGTGTTGTCTAAGTCTTCCTTGAGGAATTCAGTAGGAGCTCCTTCATCATGAAGCTCTAGATGCTCCCTGATTAGTTGTTCAGTAATGATAAACTCTTGTCCGCAAATGCTAGTCCTTAGTACACGAATCCCATTTAGGGTTTCGGTTTGACCATTTCCTCAAAATTCGGCCATTTGGTTAGAGTAAACAGTGGGGTTAACAGTAAGGGCTGTGTAGTAAGGTGATTCAGTAAGAAAGGAGATGATTTCAGAGAAGTCAGCATCTCTTGAAGAATCAAGTAATGCGACTTGGTTGTGCTGAGGGTTTAGTGTCATTATGAAAGGTGAAAGAAGGTAAGTAGGGACTTGGGTGAATTGGAAGTGAAGGAGACTTTTAGGGCAGTAAAATGGTAAGAGAAGATGAAGTTGAATAGTCTGGATTGTTTAAATGAGAGAGGAATTGCGGTAAGGGCGGTAATGGGGTTAAGATATGGTGAGGTTATGAAATGATAGTGGCGGTAAGGGTTAAATTTTATTTAAATAATCCGACATCATTAACAAAATCTTTACCTTTTACAAAGTGGGGCCCAAAAAGATATCCGTTACACAGTAAAATCTCTCTTTCCGAGTGTAAAACATTTCTGAAGGTAATTTGTCTTTTCTTTCTTCCGAAGCAAGACATTGCTTCCAAGGGGAGTTTATAGACTTCGGAAGTAGATCTGATATAAAACCAATCACTTCTTCTGAGGCCAAAAAATCTTCTGATAAGAAAATTTCCATGGAGGAATTGGCTTCGGAAGATATTGAAGAATATCTTCCGAGAGTTAATTCCTCTTCGGAAGAAATTTACACTTATAACTTTTCAAAGAGATCTTTTGTAACAGGGCTTAAATTATATTGACATAAGACATTACATATTAGAAAGGTTTTCAAGAGTGGTGGTTTAATCAATGTTTATCATCCCAATAGCTGATATGAGATATTTAAACCTTTGTTCATCAAAAGCTTTGGTGAACAGATCAGCGTATTGTTCATTTGAATCAACTTTGATTAGTTTAATCAGATTCTTCTCATGAATATCTCTAATGAAATGATACCTGATATCTATATGCTTTGCCTTAGAGTGCTTCACTGGATTTTCGGTGATGGAGATAGCACTATTGTTGTCAATATGGATAGGGGTACCCATGAAGTTGAATCCATAGTCTAACATCTGGTTCTGTATCCACAGCAGCTGAGCACAGCAGCTAGCAGCAGCAATGTATTCAGCTTCAGCAGTTGATGTAGATACACAAGATTGTTTCTTGCATTGCCATGAAATGATCCTTCTACCAAGAAATTGACATCCTCCTTATGTTGATTTCTTGTCAATATTGCAGCCATCACACCCCAACCTTGACGGCGGAATCGTCGAAGTGTGAGAGTTACGATTGTTCACAGCCAAATAACGCTATTATTAATTTCAAATATATTAATCAAGATTCAATTGTAACAATACAAGTAAAAGGCTCAAACAAAGATACATCATGTATACAAGGTTGAAAGTAACAAGATTATTGTTTATTTCTCTAAGTCCAGTCCTAAGTGAGATAAGCTTCAAAGAGTAGAAAGCATACTTGGGTTATTCCTAAAACATGTTAAAAATAAAAGGTCAACATAAAAATGTTGGTGAGCATTCCATAGTTTTCAATACGTAGAATATACAAAAGATGGCAATTCAAGTCATAAGTTAGTGAATAAAGTGATTAGGGATGTTATGAACAATGCAACAATCAAACCTTGACAAAGTTTTACAAGTCTCAAACGTTAAAAGTATATAAGATTAGCTAAGTGTACTTGGATCAACCAAGCAGGCTTGTCAGGCCCATAAATCTATGACGTCGCCAAGCTAGCAATAGTTAATGATTGTATATATATAACGCCATAACATGGTAACCATAAAAGTTCAACTAACCACAACATACAGGTGAAATGCCATAAGTTTACAAGAATCAAACGTTTTACAAGTGCAATGATATAAGTTAACATGTTTCACTCCAAAGTGTGAAAATAAGAAAGAGAGGTATGGAAATACTCACATTGATGTAGGTATTACAAGATGATATAAAAGATTAAAGTATGATCCAAAAGATAATCCCAAAGTATTCATTACAAGGCACCTAAATATGTATTACAAGATGAATGTTAAGGTTAATAATATGATTAACGTTCAAATAATAATTAGGGTTTCATTAGTTTTAAGGTTAATAAGTGATAAGTTTATAAAGTAATTATTTACATTTTTAATCCTCTTGAAGAATTATATATGTAAATATTTTAAAAATATCTTTAAGTATAAATATTGATATGATTCACTTATTAATAAAGCTTTATAATTATTTAAAATTAATAGGAATAACGTTTTAATTAATTATTAATCTACACCTTTAATTAGCATATTTTATAAGAAAGATACTATTGGTAAATAATTTGTGACATTATAATATATAATGTCATCATTAATCTTTAAATATAAAGTCCACTAATATAATAATTCCTCAAATTATTACATAAAGTCCATTTTTTATAATACCATTTGTAACAAAGTCTCACTAAAATTCAACATTTAGTCAAAAATATAATTGTTATTTGAACAAATAATGATTTGATAAGATGCAAAAATATTAAACGATCATTTTATATTATTTGAAATAATAATTATTAAGCTAAGAAAGAGAATAACTTAATTAAATTATTGAACATATAATGATTTACTAAGATAAATCATATTTGAAATCTATTTTTATAAGAAATTAAACTAGTTATATTATTTATTTAAAACAAATAATAAAATAAATAAATAAAATGTTAAGATAAATTTCAGAAAATAATTAGATGGTTTTAAAAATATTTAATGTTTGTAGAAACATTTTTATAATTTTTAAAAATTTCTCCTATTTAAATTAAAGCTTAAAAAGCCTAAAAAAATATTAAGAGGGTGCCCGGGTTCGAACCCGGGACCTCTTGGATGTAATGGTGAAGTGTGGATCGATGAACCAAGGCATACAGCCGCGGTATCACCCGGTTCCATTTCCTTTTAACTCATATCGAAGCTTTTTCCCCAAATCCATATGAACCCTAGTTCAGATAAATCCCAAATTGAACTACAATTCGATTTTGTTTATGAAATCAAGTTTAGGGATTTTAATCCCCAAGTAAAACCGAGTTTATAGAGGTCTTGATTACCTGATAACATGATGAAATCGATGGGTTTTGAGTTCGAGTTAGGTTGCGGATGTGGTATTTTGATTTTACGAGATATAGGCGATTATACACAAATTCGTTGCACCAGAAGCTCCTAATGATGATGATGATCGAAAGCCCTCTAGAAATTTTGGTTTAAAGAGTGCAAAAGTTGGTGTTCGACCCAGTTGCAGGTCCGCGACCGAAGAGGGAATCGAGTGTGTTAATTTTGATGGTTTCAGATGCAATTGTGAGTTGTAATCGATTAGAAACCTTTATATGATAGTGCGTTTAATTTGATTATTATAAGGTCCTAGTGCGATCGCGGCATGGATCTCGGCCGAAAGTGGGGAAGAAGTCGGGGGAAGAATGGGGGGTGGGGTTGGGTGTTTTTAGAATTTGCACAAATGGTCCCTATGGTTTCTAAAGGTTTCAATTTTATGCAGAAACTTCAATTTAAGTTTATAAATTAACATTAAGACCCCCCCTAAACTTTTAAATCCAATTTTTTTACATGTTTATTTTCTTAATAATTCTTACAATTATTAATAGCAATATTATTATTATTATTATTATTATTATTATTATTATTATTATTATTATTATTATAATTATTGTAATTATTGGAATTAACATCAACGTATTTAAACTTAATTGTTTATAAAATTACTTTTAATTAATAAAAATACGAGATGTTACAGTCTCCCCTGCTTTAGGAAATTTCGTCCCGAAATTTTAATCACGAGGATGCTGAAATGAAAAGATGAGGGTACTTGGATTTCGTTTGGTCCTCACGTTCCCAGGTGAACTCTGGGCCACGCTTAGATTCCCAGCGGACTTTGACAATCGGTATTCGGCTGCGTTTGAGTTGTTTGACTTCCCGATCCATAATTTCCACAGTATTCTCAATAAAGTGCATAGATTCATCAATCTGGACTTTGTCGAGTGGAATGTGGAGATTTTTATCGGCGAGGCATTTCTTGAGTTTTGAAACATGAAATGTCGGATGCATATTGCTGAGTTCTTGGGGTAGTTCAAGCTTGTAGGCCACTTTCCCAATTCGCTCGAGCACTTTGAATGGACCCACGTAACAAGGTGCTAGCTCCCCTTTCTTTCCAAAGCGAATCACTCCATTCCACGGTGATACCTTAAGAAGTACGAGATCACCGACTTTGTATTCCATGGGTTTACGTCTTTTATTAGCATAATGCTTTTGACGATTTCTAGCAGCGACCAAGTTATCACGGATCTTATGAATTTTGTCAGTTGTTTGTTGTATCAATTCTGGACCAGTAATCTGTGATTCACCAACTTCAGACCATCAGATGGGAGATCGACACTTTCGGCCATACAATGCCTCAAATGGTGCCATCTGGATGCTGGTATGGTAACTGTTATTGTAAGAGAATTCGATCAACGGAAGATGAGAATCCCACGATCCACTGAAATCAATGACACAAGCCCGGAGCATATCCTTGAGGGTTTGTATTGTTCTTTCAGTCTGACCGTCGGTTTGCGGGTGATAGGCTGTGCTAAGATTCAGTTGAGTTCCGAGAGCTGATTGGAGACTTTTACAGAAAAGAGAGATGAAGCGACCATCGCGATCAGAGATAATATCTAAAGGTACACCATGCCGACTGACTATTTCATTGATGTAAATACGAGCCAATTTCTCCACTCGGTACTCCTCACGAATTGGTATGAAATGAGCCGACTTAGTCAATCGATCAACGATAATCCAGATACTATCGTGACCACTAGCGGTACGAGGCAGCTTGGTGAATGAAAAGTTAAACAGGAGATTCACGGGAACACGGAGGTTAGGTTTGTCATATGTGAAGGTAAGACACTTGGACACATGCCAAGTTATGTCTTTTCTTTTATGCCAAACCCATGACTACAAATTATGAAATTTTATGAACCTTTATATCCACATTGCAATGCGGATAATAACAAGTCTTGTTGTTCAAAACCAAGTTAGAATTTTAATGATTTTCAAGGTTAAAGATTCAAAAACGATTCAAGAAATGACGCAAACAATAAGATAGGTACCTGTAAACATGTTTTGCAAGATAACAAATTTCCAAAGGTAGATTGCATACGTAATTCATCAAACCCATAAGTATAGTCGAGAACATTCGTATGACTAGAAAGACATAATCACAAGTTGATAATATCTTTATTTGACAAAAGATTGTTTAGGAAGACTACCATCACGTAATCAGGTGTTGATGATATCTCAAAATGAAAGTTGATAAGTAAGGAATAAATGGTTCCATATAGCTAGATCAAATCAAAACATGAGCATAAAAGGGAAGGAAATCGATTTAAGGATTTAAATGCTCTAAGCTCGGAATCAAAATTAACCTAGAGCAATCGGGTCTTCTTTCAAGTTCAGAGATCATGCTTTGGCTTGATAGGCCGGAACACTAACATTGTTTCACCCTTCAAGTTACTACATGCTTCTCGTCACTTGATTACAACCATGATAAGTTGAAGATCAAGAAATGAGAATAGTCATCAAGGTATGGTTTTCACCCCTAACTTGATGGTGTACTCTCAAGGTATGACCACTAACTTACCAATCAAAAAGTTTGATCACAACTCATTGTTGAGGATCCACAGAAATAAGACAAGGTGTTGGGTATTCTACCTTAGAAGAAATTGAAGATTTCAATAGTATTGAAGTTGAAGACTTGAAGCATGAAATCAACAAAAAATATTAGTCTAGGGTTTATATTGTAATTATTTGTAATGCTAGACTAGTATATATTTTAGCACATATCATCCTTGTAAAGTGTGACTAATTCACCATATGTTAGGGTGAATTAAGGTTCATCACCAACAACAATATATCATCATCCCTCATGGATGATGATTTCAACATTATATCATCATTCTTTTGAATGATGATTTCAATAATATATCAATAACATCAAGCATTATACATGTATGTGTTCATCATCATTGTGTTCTTCATGTTCATCATCATCATTATTTATTATATTTTAGCACCTAATCATTGAATTCTTGTTATCATCAATATGAATCCTAAGATCCAAGCTCATGTTCATGTTCAAATCATGAACACACAATTGGTATCAGAGCCAGGTTGTGGATTCATATTGATTGTGATGAGTTTTCAAGATTCGGTTGCTAAAATCATTGATTGAATCAAATCAACAATGAGTGTGTATGGCTGCGAAATCAACATCAATATTTGCGGTCCATCTATATCGACAATCATCTCAACAATACAAGTCTCGATCAATACGTGGCTGCCAAAAATCGGCAGCTTGTGTTGGCCTAATGTGGCTGCCAAAAATCGACTGCTACTTGTTGTATCATGCGACTAAAGGGCTGCCCAATTAGGGTTGTCACTTTAGGGTTGCGATATAATCAATACGGGTCCTTGGCAATCGAAAGAAAGCTGCATTTGTGCATCTAAGTTGCGCCCAAAGAGGCTGCCGAAACTTGAAGGCTGCTGTGAGCAGCTCACTTGGTTAAAGCTGCCGATTTGTGGTTAGGGATGCCTAATTAGGGCTGCCCTAATTAGGGTTTCTTGGATAAACAAGGGTTTGCAACCTAGTGTTGCAAATGGGCTCGTGAACAACTTTGAGTTTGTTTCGTGGGCTTGTCATTAAAGCAAGAATAGGTGGACAAGACTTAATTGTTTGGGCCACAAACATAAAAAAAACAAGAAAAGGTGGGCTCAGGTTTACTTATTTGGGCCTCCTACATAAAAAACAACAATTAAACATGCGCTCAAGTGTTGAAGATTGGGTTTATGAACAACAAAACAAAATTGGGCTTCGTATTCGGGCTCTCATCAACAACAACAATAGTGACATCAAGTTACAAAATATAGTTGTTCTAAAGCTTTGAAGACATCGCTTCTGCATCAACAACAACATTCTTAGCATTGAACAACTATCCAACAAGAACAAGATCAAGCTTCAATTCACATTGGAAATCTACAATTTAGGGGGAGTATTGTTGGGTATTCTACCTTGGAAGAAATTGAAGATTTCAATAGTATTGAAGTTGAAGACTCGAAGCACGAAATCAACAAAAAATATTAGTCTAGGGTTTATATTGTAATTATTTGTAATGCTAGACTAGTATATACTTTAGCACATATCATCCTTGTAAAGTGTGACTAATTCACCATATGTTAGGGTGAATTAGGGTTCATCACCAACAACAATATATCATCATCCCTCATGGATGATGATTTCAACATTATATCATCATTCTTTTGAATGATGATTTCAACAATATATCAATAACATCAAGCATTATACATGTATGTGTTCATCATCATTGTGTTCTTCATGTTCATCATCATCATTATTTATTATATTTTAGCACCTAATCATTGAATTGTTGTTATCATCAATATGAATCCTAAGATCCAAGCTCATGTTCATGTTCAAATCATGAACACACACAAGGTAACTCATCATTAAGGTAAATGAAATCACTCCTATCTTAACGATGAAGTTCTTACAAAAACAAAATATAACGAAATGAACTTCTTCATCATAATCCAGAATTCACTCCTACTTTGATGAGATCGTTTCATTTGAGAGAATACAATCCATAAAAATGATATTATCATCAAGGTATGGAATTCAAGCCTATCTTGATGATTGAGTTCCATAATAACAAAAAAACAATCGATGATTGACATTTGTCACCAAAGTACGGGTTTCAATCCTATTTTGGTGACATCACGTCATTCGTGAAGTGCAAGTTCCAAGGAAAATAATTGAAGTCAGTTTTCAAGATCAGGAAATCACCCTGATTCAGAGGATGAAATTTCATAGAACACACAATTGGAAACCATTTATCGAAACGAATGAAGAATCATCATCAAAGTAAGGGAATCACCCTTGTTTTGATGAGTTGGAATTATTTAGAAGATACGAGTGTTCTTAATCATAGGTTGACTTGCAAACTCTTGCATCTCCCACGGTGCAAACGGTTCAAGGTTCGACTTAACAACGAAAGGAAAAGAATATCACTTAGAAATTCAGAAAATTTCAAGTTACATCAATGTAACAAAAGGGAAATCATGTTTACAAAATTTGAGGTCAGAGTTTGAGGTAACAGAATTTGTTATGATGTTCAAATCTTGGATGGTTTAAATCGGGAAGACGAAATCAAGGACAAAAATGATTCGACATCACAATGAGATGTGAACATTCGATTCACAATCGAAGGGAATACATGGACTTCTCAAGATATGAGGTCAGCCATAACCTTATTGAAGACACGCGTACTTATAAGTGGTCACTTATCTTAAGGGTTTCAAGTCAAGTAAACGGATTCAATGATCAAATCAGATCACCATTTACACTTTGCCTAGACAAAGTATCCCGAGATGTAGGAATTCCCCCTACAGCATTACATGTTCTTAGTTATGGGACACATCCTTAAGAGGATTGAGAACCATAAGTAACGGTTTAAAGTTTTAAAGACCATACAGTTTAGATTCCCAATATCTTTAGGTATATTAAAATCCATGTTCATGTTGGTCCAGGTATGAAGATAGTTACATGAAACGCTCAACGTATAACGGTGTTTAAACGTAAGAGTTGAAATGTAGGATGAGTTCATATTATGTAGGTTAAGAATGAGAAGATATTTAAACTTTAGTGATAAATCAGTTCAAGGATTCAAGGATTTTTAAGATACAAAAAGAATGGTTCATTTGGTAACGCATTACCATTTGGAATCGTTGACACGTCAAGGTAATTTGACCCATTTGCCTTAGAGACTTGTGTATTGACCATAGTTTATCACTCATCCTAGAAATCCCCAGGTAAGCATAACTAGTCTCGCAATGAGATTTATACGATATGCTTGCCTTAGCCCGAAGGCCTTTTGTCAGGAAACCCAGAATATAGGTGTTTATGTGTTACATAAATTTCTTTGGTTTATGAAATCAAAACCTTGATGAGACTTTCATAGATTAGACATAGAGTCTAAGGAATTGAACCCACGACGATAAGTGTAGCTTTCACATGTCATTGAGAATAAGTTTAGGAAGTTCATTTATCGGGGAGAGTCAAAGAGTCAAAGTTAAGTTTAGGAAGACAGGTAACAAAGTTTAAGCATACATAAGGCAATCCTATGCTAAGGCATCAAGTTGCACGTAAGAAGGCATAGCATTATGTAGCATGCGAACAATGTATATATTTACAAAAATATAAACATTATTCTATAAGGTTCATGCATAACATATAGTCTAGGTCACCATTTCTAATAACCTAAATCCCTATAGTTATGGGCTCTGATACCAATATGTCACACCTCAACCTTGACGGCGGAATCGTCAAAGTGTGAGAGTTAGATTGTTCACAGCCACATAACGCTATTATTAATTTCAAATATATTAATCAAGATTCAATTGTACCAATACAAGTAAAAGGCTCAAAAAAGATACATAATGTATACAAGGTTGAAAGTAAGATTATTGTTTATTTCTCTAAGTCCAGTCCTAAGTGAGATAAGCTTCAAAGACTAGAACGCATACTTAGGTTATTCCTGAATCATGTTAAAAATAAAAGGTCAATATAAAAATGTTGGTGAGCATTCCATAGTTTTCAATACGTAGAATATATAAAGATGGCAATTCAAGTCATAAGTTAGTGAATAAAGTGATTAGGGATGTTATGAACAATGCAACAATCAAACCTTGACAAAGTTTTACAAGTCTCAAACGTTAAAAGTATATACGATTAGCTAAGTGTACTTGGATCAACCAAGCAGGCTTGTCAGGCCCATAAATCTATGACGTCGCCAAGCTAGCAATAGTTAATGATTGTATATATATAACGCCATAACATGGTAACCACAAAAGTTCAACTAACCACAACATACAGGTGAAATGCCATAAGTTTACAAGAATCAAACGTTTTACAAGTGCAATGATATAAGTTAACATGTTTCACTCCAAAGTGTGAAAATAAGAAAGAGAGGTATGGAAATACTCACATTGATGTAGGCATTACAAGATGATATAAAAGATTAAAGTATGATCCGAAAGATAATCCCAAAGTATTCATTACAAGGCACCTAAATATGTATTACAAGATGAAGGTTAAGGTTAATAATATGATTAACGTTCAAATAATAATTAGGGTTTCATTAGTTTTAAGGTTAATAAGTGATAAGTTTATAAAGTAATTATTTACATTTTTAATCCTCTTGAAGAATTATATATGTAAATATTTTAAAAATATCTTTAAGTATAAATATTGATATGATTCACTTATTAATAAAGCTTTATAATTATTTAAAATTAATATGAATAACGTTTTAATTAATTATTAATCTACACCTTTAATTAGCATATTTTATAAGAAAGATACTATTGGTAAATAATTTGTGACATTATAATATATAATGTCATCATTAATCTTTAAATATAAAGTCCACTAATATAATAATTCCTCAAATTATTACATAAAGTCCATTTTTTATAATACCATTTGTAACAAAGTCTCACTAAAATTCAACATTTAGTCAAAAATATAATTGTTATTTGAACAAATAATGATTTGATAAGATGCAAAAATATTAAACGATCATTTTATATTATTTGAAATAATAATTATTAAGCTAAGAAAGAGAATAACTTAATTAAATTATTGAACATATAATGATTTACTAAGATAAATCATATTTGAAATCTATTTTATAAGAAATTAAACTAGTTATATTATTTATTTAAAACAAATAATAAAATAAATAAATAAAATGTTAAGATAAATTTCAAAAAATAATTAGATGGTTTTAAAAATATTTAATGTTTGTAGAAACATTTTTATAATTTTTAAAAATTTCTCCTATTTAAATTAAGGCTTAAAAAGCCTAAAAAAATATTAAGAGGGTGCCCGGGTTCGAACCCGGGACCTCTTGGATGTAATGGTGAAGTGTGGATCGATGAACCAAAGCATACAGCCACGGTATCACCCGGTTCCATTTCCTTTTAACTCATATCGAAGCTTTTTCCCCAAATCCATATGAACCCTAGTTCAGATAAATCCCAAATTGAACTACAATTAGATTTTGTTTATGATATCAAGTTTAGGGCTTTTAATCCCTAAGCAAACCCGAGTTTATAGAGGTCTTGATTACCTGATAACATGATGAAATCGATGGGTTTTGAGTTCGATTAGGTTGCGGATGTGGTATTTTGATTTTACGAGATATAGGCGATTATACACAAATTCGTTGCACCAGAAGCTCCTAATGACGATGATGATCGAAAGCCCTCTAGAAATTTTGGTTTAAAGAGTGCAAAAGTTGGTGTTCGACCCAGTTGCAGGTCCGCGACCGAAGAGGGAATCGAGTGTGTTAATTTTGATGGTTTCAGATGCAATTGTGAGTTGTAATCGATTAGAAACCTTTATATGATAGTGTGAGTGCGTTTAATTTGATTATTATAAGGTCCTAGTGCGATCGCGGCATGGATCTCGGCCGAAAGTGGGGAAGAAGTTGAGGGAAGAATGGGGGGTGGGGTTGGGTATTTTTAGAATTTGCACAAATGGTCCCTGTGGTTTCTAAAGGTTTCAATTTTATGCAGAAACTTCAATTTAAGTTATAAATTGACATTAAGTCCCTCCTAAACTTTTAAATCCAATTTTTTTACATGTTTATTTTCTTAATAATTCTTACAATTATTAATAGCAATATTATTATTATTATGATTTATTATTATTATATTATTATATTATTATTATTATTATTATTATTATTATTGTAATTATTGGAATTAACATTAATGTATTTAACTTAATTGTTTATAAAATTACTTTTAATTAATAAAAATACGAGATGTTACACTAGGTGCTTGGTGTAGCCCATATAAAGCTTTATCCAGTTTGCACACATAGTTGGGATGCTGTGGGTCTTCAAATCCTAGAGGTTGGCATACGTAGATTTCCCTATCTATATCCCCATATAGAAAGGCACACTTGACATCAAGTTGGTGGACAGTAAAGTTCTTGGATGCAGCATAAGCAAAGAAGATCCTAACTGCCTCAAGTCTTACAACAGGTGCAAAGACATCAGTATAATCGATTCCTTCCTCTTGGGTGTATCCTTGAACTACTAATCTTGCCTTGTTCTTGATAATCAAGCCTCTATCATCTTTCTTGTTTCTAAAAACTCATTTAGTGCCTATGGGTACTTGACCAGATGGTAGTGGGTATAGATTCCAGACCTTTTGTCTTCTGAATTGAAGCAGTTCCTCCTACATCGATTCAACCCAACTACTATCTTTCAAGGCATCTTCCACCTTCTTAGATTCCATCTGGGATAAGAAGCATGAGTACAAGCAGACATTCCCATGATGAGTTTGCCGTCTTGTTCTCACACCTTCAGAGACATCCCCTATGATGTTCTCAGCTGGATGAGTGTTATGAATCCTTAGCCGGGGGATCACTTCCAGTTATAGAGATAAGTCCAGATTGGACATATTCTGCTCAGGGACTGGAGCACTTTGACCAGCTGCTGTCTCAAAGTCATTCAATAAGGACTGATTGAGTAAATGAGAAACACCATCAATTGTTGGTTGTGAGGCAGTATTAACAGTTTCCTGTTCCTTCATAATACTGCTTCCTTCAGCCTGGTGTTGTACAGTGGCTCCTGATGAAGTTGAAGGGTCAACAGGTGAGTCACTGGTTGAGGCTCCACTATTTCTTGAGATGGTTATACTTTCAGTTCTATCAATAGTAGGAGCTTGATTTGTTGTGAATCTTGGAGAACTTGGAAGAGGTCTGGGTAACTCAAAAAGATGATTGTCTTCAAAAATGCTTTGAGTACCTGTTCCAGCTGAAACATTCTCACAAGATGGTTTAGAATAGTTTGGAAACAATTCTAAATCAAAAATATGATCAGGTCCATTCCCCTAACACAAGGAGTGTGCTCATTAACAACTATATTGGATGATTCCTCAAATTTTTGATTCTTAATGTTGTATACTCTATAAGCCTTAAAGCTAGAAGAGTATCCAACAAAGATGGCATCATCTGACTTTCAGCAAACTTTGCCAAATTGTCTTTTGTGTTAAGTATGGTACACCTGGAGCCAAAGGACCTTAGAAAACCAATGAATGGTGGCCTCTTGTTCCATAGCTCATAAGGGGTTTTTCCATGGGGCTTAACTACAAGAACTCTGTTCTGCACATAGCATGCAGTGCTGACTGCCTCTGCCCAGAATGTTAGAGGAAGTTTTGAATAAGCTAACATGGTTCGAGCAGCCTCAATAAGTGTCCTGTTCCTCCTCTCAGCAATACCGTTTTGTTGAGGAGTTATGGGAGCACTATATTGTCTGGCAATTCCTTTTTTTATTACAAAATGAGTTAAGAATGAAGTTCTTAAACTCAGTCCCTTGATCACTTCTAATAATTTTAACCTTATGATCAATTTGGTTTTCTATTTCAAGAATAAAGGATTTTAAAGTTTCAGCAGCTTCATCTTTAGTTCTTAAAAAGAATACCTATGTGAATCTTGTAAAATCATCAACTATCACAAGGCAGTATGATTTCTTCCAATGCTCATTATACTTATGGGACCAAAAATATCCATGTGCAATATGTGTAATGGAGTAGTGATAGAGTTAACACATTTGGATTTGTGAGATGTCCTGTGTTGTTTCCCTTTCAGGCAAGCAACACAGTTATATTTGCAGAAAAACTCCTTTTTAGGCAAACCATGTACCAAGTTATTTTTAGCCAATTTATTCATTGTCTTAAAATTTACAGGACACACACGTTTATGCCATAGTGTTGATTCATCACTATCAGCTTTGGAAAGAAAACATGATACTTCACCCATAAGAGAAGCATTGTTCATATCTAGCTTGTACATATCCCCTTTCCTGGAAGATCTAATAAGCACCAATTCGGGAGGAATTGTCATCCCTGGTTTGAGGATAATGCACTCATGTTCTGTGAAAAGCATTTGATACTTTTGATCACAGAATTGAGAAACACTTAACAGATTATGCTCAAGCTGTTTGACAAAGTGAACTTTATCAATTTTTAATTTACCATTGGATATATTCCCTCTGCCAGAAATATATCCTCCGGCCTCACCTCCAAAACAGGTCCTCCATCATAGTTCTGGAACCGTTGAAGGAGAGATATGTTCCCTGTCATGTGCCTGGAGCATCCACTGTCTACAATCCAGACATTGTTGTTCTTGTCATATGGATGTTCCTGCACATAAGATTAGATTGTTAGTTTGTTTGGAAGCCCAAGCCTTGCAGGTCTTGGGTTCTTCCAATGTTAATGACATAATTGAACCAAACGATATGCATTGGGGGTTCAATATGGGTCTTTGAAGAAGAGATTTGGGCTGCAGCATCTTCCTTGATCTTCCAGTCCACCCTTTGGTTAATCTTGGAGGATGAGCTTGTTGAAGCTTTTGCAGCATGGTCTTCTTCCGAAGCTTCTTTCTTTTCGGAAGAAGCCTTTACCACCTTTTCTTCCGAAGCAGTCTTCTTCTGGGATGGTTTCATGGGGAATTTCTTGTTCTTCCGAACCTTAGTGGCTTTTGCTTCCGAAGCCATTTTTCTTTCGGAAGAAAGATTTTCTTCCGAAAGCAACTTTGCCTCCGAAACTAGCTTTCCCTTCCTCATCACTTGTGCCGTTTAAAAGGTCCAAATGTGAAACCTTTCCTGACTCCTTTTCTAGCATTATTTGCATAATATGTGCTTGCAGGATTGTAGTAACAATCTTTTGTCATGTAGTTTTGCAGTCCACACATTATGCACGCAATGTTAGTCTTTAAGGAATGTGAGAGTTACTGTTTCATGGGCTTCTTTTCTGCTTTAGCAACTTTTCCTTTCAATTCTGATCCTTTGTCAGGACAAGAGTGCTGGTATTACACTCTTTTCCTAAACCAGAAGTACCTAACACTTGGAATTCAGCTGAGATGAAGACACCTTTTTGCTTTGGATCAATCTTCAGTTTGGACTCGGCCACTTTCTTAGCAGTTCTTTTAGCAGCTTTAGCTCTGCTTCTTCTGGCCTTAGTAGTTAGGATTTGGTTTTCACAGGAGGAGATGAGTATATCTTCCTGCTTCTCCCCTGTGGTGGCCACTATTGTTACTTCATCCTTTAATTCTAATGGGGAAGGGTCAGCAGTTGGAACCTCTTGCTCCTCAATACCACATCTAGGTTGTCTAATAGACTCATAGGAATGTGGTGGAGCAATTTATTGGTTCCCAACCATCCTTTATTCTGATAACAGAGTTTAGAATGAGAGGATGATGCAAGAATAGCTTGGAAGTTTTGCTCAGAAATAGCATACTTCCTGACCTGAGCCTCAGCAGTGACAAGCTGAGCTTGAGCCTCAGACAATTTGGTTATCAATTCTTTTATTTGAGTCTTATAGTTTGAATGTTCATGTTTTAGTAAGGACACAGTTTTCTCCAACTCCTCAATTTTTCTTTGATAGTCAGATTCAGCCCTTTTAAAATTAGTTTTTAAAACATTTAAAGACTCAATATCGGATTTAATCTCCATATTGTAGTCCTGATACAACTTAACCTTGGCAATACATGCAGGAGTACAGAGATGTTCATATACCTCAATGTCATCTGTTCCTACAATGAGAGCTTGAGCGGGAGTCACATGTTGCACCATAAAGCTCCAGTCAACTTTTTGAGCCATTGCAGCTGTTTCAGTTGACTTTCCAGTTGGCTTTGAGATAGAGGGATGTGTGGAGGCTTGTGGGGTTCCGGATTTGTCTTGGGAGCCTTGCATTCCCTTGCAAAATGACCAAGTTGATTACAGTTATAGCATTTAGCCTTGGTTTTGTCAAACCCAAACTTGCTGTTAGTTGGGTTCTGGGGAAACTGCCTTCCAGTTCTCTTGAAGAACTTCTTTGCTTTGTAGGTTAAAAGAGCCATTTGTTGGACTATGTCCACATACTCTACATCATCTTGACTAAAGCATTCCAGATCATCAAAGCAATACTGAAAATCACTTGAATGTCCACTTCCTGAGACAAAGGCACAACTGTCCTGAAAGGAGCTCTGCTGTGCTGGTTGAGACCTTGGAGTCTCAAGAAATGTGATGTACGGTCCAGATGAGTAGGATGGCTGTTGAGTGTGAGTCAGGTACTGTTGAGGTTGTGTGGGTCCTGTGCCTTCAGCAGCCATCAAAGCATTGCTAGTAGGAAGACTCAGGGGTCTGCTTGTCTGATGGTCTCTCTTGCTCTCCATTTCCAAACGGTATCCATTAAGAATACCATAAAGCTCGGTCATGGTGAGTGTGTTCAGATTCTCTGTTCTCTTGATAGAGACACAATAGAATGTCCATTCATTTGGAAGAGCACTCATGAACTTTCTTGTAAGGTCTCTAAGTTCAGGAGTGATTCCTACAGACTGAAGGGAAGAAATGAGATCCATGTACCTGAAGTATTGCTGACTGAGAGTCTCTCCAGCAATATAGGTGAAGTTCTCAAACTGCTGCTTCAGTGAGTCCTTCTTGGAGTCATTTAAGCTAGAGTACATTTGAGCAAGTGCATCAAACAATTCTTTGGCTGACTTGTAATGCTCAAACCCCACCATGATAGAGTTTGGTATTGCAGTCATGAGAATAGTCATAGCACTGCTGTCAATGTCCATCTTCTTTCGGTCCTCATCAGAGTAATCTTCAACAACCTTTTCTATCATGGCCCCGTTTCCACCAGATGAAGCCACCTTGGGTTTATACGGGCCATTAACAATGGATTGCCATATTTTGTTGTCTTGATACCTGATGAAGCCTTCCATGCGTCTGCTCCATGATCTGAAGTTTTCAGGGGTGATGACAGGTGCTTTTGTCATCGTCCCCATTTCAACTTCGGACTTGTTAAGGGCCATATTGAGTGTGTTGTAGTGAGGAGTGAAAAACAGGTTGATTTGGATGGTAACATCTCACAATCAAGAGCCTAGAAGCTCTGATACCAATTGCAGGATCGGTTTTGTCACTTAATACTTGGTTTTCTCTCAACTCACTAATGCCACACTCGGATCAGATTAAGCAGAGTCTTATCTAAGAGCTGATAATAATATACTAAGTAGCAGAAAAGCACAAAGATATAATTTTCAAGATACTTGTATATATTACTTCTCAACTCAAAGTTTTACAAGACTCTCACAAGCATACTTATAAGTTACAATGGGAAACTATATATACTACTATCTACAGCCTGATATACTTTGATACCAGCTGGAAGCCTATGACTAAAGCATATACTACAATACTAGAGTTAAGGTATCTTAGATAAAGTATTATCTAAGATATGGTAGTCATGACATGTCAATGACTTACCTTTTGTTACTAACTTAAGTTGGTAACTGTACTACCTAATAAAGGTAAACACTGGAATAAAGTATGGTCAACTACATGGCTTTTGAGAAAACGCCATGCAGTATATCAGAGGTCTGCAGCAGAGTGTCAGAAGGTCGATACTTATGTCCACTGGTTCATAGCAGAGTCTTCTGAATGATAAGTTGGCTTCGGAAGAACAAGTTCTTCCAAGGTCACTTATGTTTTGGAAGAGACTGCTTCTTCCGAGGCTTGATGAACTTCATAATTCGAAAGCAGTCTTCTAATTTATTCTCTTAAGACTTTATCTTCGGAAGCATGTCTTTGTCTTCGGAAGTAGAGCTTTGTCTTCGGAAGTTGATATTTCACTTTGTCTTCGGAAGTACTCTACAACCTTCGGAAGTTTCATGCTAAGCTTCGGAAGCCTTTATATGTAGTACCAAAAATTGTCTAAGTGAATTGGTTTTGGTTGCACCAGCCTTCTTCTTGATCCAACAATTTTGATGTCTGTTGAGAAAGACATATGTTGATGATGATGACCCTAGCTCATCTGAGACTGAGCTTGAGCTCATTTCACTCGATGGTTTGTTCAAACAGGCAATTATTGTAATGATGATGATTACCTTTTGGTCTTCTGCGGCAGGTCATGTGCTCATACGAGATGATGTTTCTATTGGGTATATTGTTTTGTCCATCATGTGTTCTTTGACATGTTGTTATGCTTCTTCCTTAGCCCGACTTTGTCTGAGATCTTCTCAACACTTTAACTATGTTTTTGGCCTCTTGATGCTTTGTTGAGGGATTTTATTCATCCGAAATACGTCATGGTGAACATAAGTTTGTCTGAGATCATTTCAAATTTGTATGCTCTTACAGCGGTGTTTGAGTTTTTAGCGTGAATATTGTTGATGCCAATTCGTATTTGTATGCTCTTACAACGGTGTTTGAGTTTGTAACGTGAATGTCATTGATGTAAGCCCAATTCTGAATGTTGTGTGATTGTAATGAGTGTAAGAAGATAGGCGATGCTGATAAAAAGTAGGTGTGACTTCGTTGTTTTGGCGCGGCAAATGACAATTTGCAGCCACAGCGAGCGGACATTCTGAGCCTTATGATCACCACTGCGTGGTAAGAGGCGCAACGCGCCGGTGGTTATCTACCTAGTATATGTTAATTAGACAATGAAATGAACAGTGGCACCTATGTTGACGTGTGTTGTTAATCGCAACTGTAGTGCACGTGTCCATATCACCTCTTTCAAGTGGTGACATGTTTTGCTAAGCTTGTGTTATAATCTCTGTTTTGCACTCTTTTCGGTTTGTGTTCTTGGCTTGCTGCATATCTCGTTTCTTGTCTTCATGTATTTTCGTCTATGTCTTGTGATTGTGACCGGTTGTTGTTGTATTTTTGTATATGTGTGATTGTCAGTAGTTCTTATTGTATGAGCCCTTAGTTTCTTTGATTTCATGGTACTTAATCTAGGCTTGTATCAACCATGGATGAATGTGTGGGTGTAGATCGGACAAGTTATTACCTACCTAGGGCCTCGCCAAGGCTGATTGCAGTTCGGTTGAGTGCATGCTATTAATGAGTGTGATTGATTCCCTTGGTTTTGATATCGGTTTTGAGGTTTTGAGTCACCTAAATTACACATAATGAAACAAACAACATCGATTATAGTTATGTTTATTGTGATTTAAGGTTGTAAACGGGATAATAAAATGTAACCATTTTTTGATAAACTCATGGCCTTAATTGTATTTTATAAATGACCGGTAAGCAAGACCATACAAGCTAAAGCATTTCCAAACAGAGTTATTTATTGTTTCTGTTGATTGATTGCCTTTTTATTTAGAAGTGCATGTATGGTATGCTTGAAATCTCTACATTTTAACCTTCCATTGTTGATATAAATCATTATAGTTACTAGGTGGTGCTGTAGATATTACGGAACAAATCATGTTAGGTTAAATAGAGTTTTTTTAGCCATTTAGTTCACTGATTACAATTACATTTCTTATGATTTGTTTTTGTATGTGTTATGGATGAATCTCATGAATATTAGTTACGTGTTTGGAGTCGATACCAAGATGCTTATGTGTTGTAGGTATTATATTAGAACCGCTAGGATAGTATGTATGTACTTTGTATTCTTAATGTAAGTATAAGCATATGATGAACTTTTTTATTACTCCAGTAGCATAATTGTATTATTATAATCGATGTCATCGGTCATGTGGGGAACTAAAGATAAGATGAAAGCTTGGTTCGTTCATAATAAGTACAATTCATTAAACAATATTGATAGAAAATAAAGTTTAGGTAATCTGTTGTATTGATCAACATCATCAAATTAAAGTTTCACATAATATGTATTCGATGCTAAAGTACTAATCTGTAGCATCTAAACTGACAAGAAACAAAGATATCAACGTGGCACTATGGGAGGAAATCGCAACATTCAATATATATTTAACAGAGCAACAAGTGAGGTATCAATAACGCCTATCATACTCGATCTCACAGCATTCAGAATAACACAAGTTCATTGGTATGAAAAATCTAACAGTACATTCAAACATTAACAAACACAAATGTATACCAACATCAATCACCACATGTAAACCACGGCTTCAGTCAGCAGATGCAACTTACGCCTACCTCAATCCAAGCACAAAAGAGACACAACAGCTAATAGAAAATGTAAGAAATATTAAATCACACCAACAACACAACACATTTACACACACATCATGCGGCTTCTCTTTTTCCAGGTATAACAAGTTATAGGTGAAACAACAAAATCAAAGATTAGAGACCAAACAACAATAGAGACCATGCAAAACAACATCACCATCTTTGCCCTGCTCAAAAAAGACAAGAACGAACTTATGGTATATGCGCAATCTATATCACTAAATATGATAAGTAGGTATTCTGTATTCAAACCAGCTAACACATGTGAAAACACATGGACAAACATTTACTTCGAAAAAATAGTGACACATATGACTATAAAAAGCAATGGCACTATCTGGAATTCTTAAAATATGGCCAATCAATTCAAACAGCGACAGAGAATAGTTCTACACCTAGGATAACAACTATGACTACCCAAACAACATGTATGCACACAATCAAATTCAACTATTATTATCACCCTTGACACTCATATCCATGTCATTGCAGATGTTGGAATATTGATATTATCTTAGTGTTGGGTTTAGTGGTATCTTCGTTAGGTTTATTTATCAAAACAGTTTTGATAATTATTAATCAGATTAATAACATTTAACGCAGCGGAGTAATAATAAAATACCAGAATGAACCCGACAGGATCTGGGTTACAAACAATGCAAATACAGAATATAAATAACCTACTGATGAGATATAATATACATTTGTGGTTAATAATTAAACCGTTTGAGACACCAAGGGACAACGAATGAACGCAAGAATCAACGAACACTAAATTGGAACACAGTGGTTGCGGCTCTAAGAGGCGTGATCCACGGTTGCAATCAAATATATCGGTTGTTTGAAAGTTAAAAGAAAAATCAAAGCTTGCAGAGTTCGATTCTACCAGCAGAAGAACAGAGGAATCTTCATAACACCAACTTCAAGGTCTTGAAGAGAGAGATAGAGAGAGAGAAAGAGAATATGATGAACACTCAAGTCATTAGGTAGTGCTCCATCACTTCTTCTTTTATAAGGAACGTTCAAAATGAAAGCAATAATTGAGCCATCCAACTTGCCTCTTGGCCTACCACTAGCAACTTTGATTTTTTTTCTTTATTTATTTATTTAAATAAACATTAATACTAAATAATTTATAACAATTATAAATTATAAAAAACCGATATAGTTCGTAAGCGCCAGTTAATCAAATTAAGTGGACTTAATATTTGTTGCCCAAGGTGTAACTCTTACGGGTCATAGCTCGGTTGGCAACGTGACGTAACCGAACCCGTACATAATCCAACAAGCTCCCACTTGGACGGCATTCGGTTAAATTCCACGTAGACAGTCAGCGGCGCTCTAGCTGCACATGGCTGCCCCCAACAAGGTATGACACTTTAAAGTCATTAACCAAACATCTTCTTCTAGTATCATTTTACTATAGCAAGACAATAAACTTATGGTGATCATAGTCATTTATCCTTTCTGTAAAAGACTCAATTGAGTCATTGAGATTAATTCTCATATAGGACTCAATCATTATAGTTCTCGATCTAGATTCAAAATGGTCCAATCAAACACACAGTCAGTTTGGGTGAGGCCTCACACTTCACCAGTTTGAATCAACGAGGGCGCCACGATGTCTAACTGTTACATATAATGTAAGAGTACAGAATCCCTTATTGACTACATACAACTCCCACTGAACTTCAGAATTATTCCCAACCAAAGCCTTTATGACTGGTAGTTACGCGACAGCGGTTGACAGTGATCAAAGAATAACTCTCGGTAAACGGAAGTTCTAGTATGCATCTCAGGTCATAGGATACTAAATGAGTACACCAGTATCAAATCTTTTTATAATAAAGATGGTTTGTGACGAGTTACATCCAACGTCATTCATAATGAGGTCTGTGAATTTAGAAGTCAACTCCTTGAGTCTAAATTCAGAATAGTTTTAATTCAGAATTGTTCCCACAAGTCTGACCGACTATGGATAATTTAGAATACAATATCCATGGATTAAACGTATTAAAATTGAACACAATTATAGGATTCATAATTGTATCTATATCAGTAGATCAAAAAAATTCAAAGGTATAACTGTTTAAAAGTTCATACATCCAAATACTAAATCAAAACATATGACTAGCTAATCTAAGCCCGATCGCATTTCTACGCAGATCATGCTTGTTCTGAGTCATGGGCTTAGTAAACGGGTCTGCTAGGTTTTGATCTGTGTCGATTTTTTTTATCACGATGTCTCCCTGTTTCACTATGTCCCGTATATAATGAAACTTCCTCTGAATGTGCTTGTCCCTGTGATGAGATCTGGGCTCTTTGGCTTGAGCAATAGCACCTGTGTTATCACAAAATATCTCGATGGTTGCTGAATACTTGGAACCACATCGAGATCGGCTATGAACTTCTTCATCCAAGCAGCTTCCTTTACAGCATCAGATGCTGCAATGTATTCAGATTCAGTGGTAGAATCTGCCACCACACTTTGTTTGGAACTTTTCCAAGAGATGGCTCCACCATTGAGTGTGAATACAAAACCAGATTGTGAGCGAGAGTCATCTCGGTCAGTTTGAAAACTAGCATCAGTGTAACATCTTACAGTGAGTTGTTCTTCAACTCCTCCATATATTAAAAACATGTCTTTAGTCCTTCTCAAGTACTTCAGAATGTTTTTAACTGCAGTCCAATGGGAAAAGCCAGGGTTTTGCTGATAACGGCTAGTAATGCTCAAAGCATACGAGACGTCAGGTCTAGTGCACAGCATAGCATACATGATGGAACCAATCGCTGAAGAATATGAACCTTTTCCATTCGCTTAATATCAATGTCCATTGAAGGAGATTGCGATTTGTTCAACACGGTACCTTTAGTCATTGGAACACCTCCTTCTTGGAGTTATCCATCTTAAAGCGCGTCATCATTTTGTCTATGTATGTGCTTTGACTAAGCCCTAGAAGCCGCTTAGATCTATCCCTATAGATCTTTATTCCTAGAATGTAAGAAGCTTCCCCAAGATCTTTCATTGCGAAACAAGCTCCCAATCATTTTTTAACTTCGTTAAGCATTGAGATATTGTTTCCAATGATCAGTATATCATCCACATACAATATGAGGAACGATATAGTGCTCCACTAGCCTTTCTGTAAACACAAGGCTCATCTTCACTTTTGACAAAACCGAATTCGACGATTCTCTGATCAAAATGAAGATTCCACCTACGGGATGCCTGTTTAAGTCCATAAATGGACTTATTCAGTTTGCACACCTTATTTGGATATTGTGGATCGACAAAACCATCAGGCTGAACCATATAGACATCTTCAGAGAGATGTCCATTTAGAAAAGCGGTTTTGACATACATTTGCCATATCTCGTAATCATAGTACGCGGCTATGGCAAGCAATATCCTAATCAATTTGATCATAGCAACGGGTGAGAAAGTTTCATCATAGTCAACACCTTGAGTTTGAGTGAAACCTTTCGCAACTAGCCGTGCTTTATAGGTGTGTACATTTCCATGCATGTCGGTTTTTCTCTTAAAAAGCCACTTGCTCCCTACAGCCCGTGAACCGGGAGGTAGATCAACCAAGTCCCAGACTAGATTGTCTCGCATGGATTACATCTCGGCGTTCATGGCATCTAGCCATTTTGCAGATTCCGGATCTGAGATAGCAGATTTGTAGTTAGTAGGTTCATCACCAGAATCAGCTACTACCAGAACCTCAGGACCCTCTAGATTCCAAAGATATCTGTCAGGTTCTTTGCGAGTTCTGCTACTTCTGCGAATGCTTGTGATTATGTCTGAATTAGTAACAATTTCTTGTTGTTCAGACACACCGACTACATCAGCGTTTGTTTGTGGTTCTCGAATTTCTTCAAGATCCATAATATTACTTCCAGTTCCTCGATCAAGAAACTCTTTCTTGAAGAAATGTGCCTTCCTTTTGATGGAAATCATATTTGCATCAGGATGGTAAAAGTAATACCCGCTTCTATTATAGTATCCAACGAAAATAGCTTTTTCGCCTCGAGGATCTAGCTTGTCATTAGACTCGCTAGTGACATAAGCATCACATCCCCATACTCTAAGGTAAGACAAATTGGGTTTAGACCCATGCCATATCTCATATGGAGTTTTATCTACCTTCTTAGTTGGTGCCAGATTGACAAGGCGGGCGGCGGTCATAAGAGCATAACTCCAAAAGGAGTGAGGTAAGTTAGTTCTACACATCATCGATCGAACCATATTAAGTAGGGTTCGATTTCTCCTCTCACTCACGCCATTAAGTTGGGGTGTGCCGGGTGGAGTGAACTGTGAAACAATTCCACATTCCTTTAGATGATCAATGAACTCTTGGCTTAGGTATTCTCCACCTCGATCTGATCGAAGTACTTTGATAGTCTTATCAAGTTGGTTTTCTACTTCGTTCTGAAACTATTTGAACTTTTCAAAGGTTTCATGTCTATGCTTCATAAGGTAGACATAGGCGTATCGACTATAATCATCAATAAACGTAACAAAGTATCTTTCGTGATTTCTAGACATGGTTCTGAAAGGGCCACATACATCAGAATGTATAAGTGCTAACAGATCCTTGGCCCGTTCACCAACATGGGTGAAAGGATCCTTTGTGAGTTTGCCAGCTAAGCAAGATTCGCATTCATCAAAAGATTCATGTCCTGTGGATTCAAGAATCCCTTCAGACTGAAGCCTTTTCACACGGGCCTTGCTTATGTGGCCAAGTCTACAATGCCATAGAAACATATCGTTAATTCCAGATTTGATACGTTTAGAAAGATTATATACATTATTGTTTGTTTGAATATCAATCTCATAAATACCACTTCGAGGTTTAGCCTCAAAATAAAAGATATCATTCAAGTAGGCAGAAATAACAGCATCATTAAAAACATACTTGAATCCTTGTTCAAACAATAAAGAAACTGAAATAATATTTCTGGTTAAACCAGGAGCAAACAAACAATTATTTAAAGTAATTACAAGACCAGATGGACAAGAAAGATGATATGTTCCAGTTGCTAGAACCGATACTCTTTTCCCATCACCAACGATGAGCTCCATGTCACCTTGTTTCAGTTTCTTCCACTTTTCAGGCTCCTGCAAGACATTAATGATGTGGTAACCACATCCAGTATCAAATACCCATGTGTTGCTGGAAACAGTGAAAAGTTCAATAACATAAATCAGAATACCTGAAGAAGAGCCTTCACCATTGGTCTTCTTCACCTTCAGCTTGGCTAGATAGTCAGGACAGTTACGTCTGTAGTGTCCCATCTTATTGCATTTAAAACAGTGTCGCTCCTCAGGAGGGGGCGCTGCTTTGTTTTTAGCCAGCTGTTTGTTGTTGGTGGCAGGCTTGGCAGCAACAACTTTACATTTACCCTTATTGTTATAAGTTTTCTTCTTGGGGTTTGGTTTCCTAACACCAGTAGATCGGACCATCAACATTTGACTGGCTTTACCTGGTATGTTTTGCTCAACAGTTTTGAGCATACCGTGTAGTTCAGCTACACTCTTAACCCACGCATTCATATTAAAGTTCATTATGAACTGGTCATAAGAACTAGGCAAGGAGTTCAAAATGAAGTCTACTGCTATTTCATCTTGCATAGGATAACCAAGTTTGGCCATTTGGTCGATGTACCCTTTCATTTTAAGCACATGGGCACTAACAGGCGAGCCTACTTGCATTTTGCAGGATATAAGCTGCTTTATGGTATCATAGCGCTCTTGTCGGGCCTGTTTCTGAAACATGCCCTTAAGTTGCTCAATCATACCAAATGCAGTCATGTCCTCCATGTTCTTCTGGAGATCAGGAGACATGGTGGCTAGCATAAGGCAGGCTACCTCATCGGCATCAGTCTTAAATTTTTCCCAAGTTCTACGGGCTGCGGCCATATTGTTTTCAGGCTCGTTGGGAACAGCGCTATCTATAACATAGAGCTTTTTCACCATCTTGAGAACCAATCTTAGATTGCGGTTCCATGCGAGAAAGTTGGTGTTATCAAGTTTCTCTTTCTCAAGAATAGACTTGAGAATGAAGGAGTTGTTGGTTTCTGAAGACATCTATAAACAAAATAAATTAATTAGTATTTCGATGTATTGTTTCCTTATTTTAATTAATGACCCATTTACAGTAATTTTAAATAAGGAATGAGAATCTGGCTTAGTCAGTCACTAAAGGCAGCTGGGGCACGTAACATTAGTAAGTGATTAGGCAGACTGACAATGTTTATCAATTGTGAAATTGCACAACTCTCGTGTATGAGGCCGCAACGACAACATTTGTCAATGCATTGATACGTTTAGCCTCATCTATGCCCACTTTTCTCTCTAGACAGCTGTGGCACGTAACAAGAGAGAAAAGTAATAGTCATCCTAAAACAGTTACTTGTGAAAGGGCCGGATGTGTCAACAAAACCCTTGCACCTTGGAAGAATAAACTACACATCAAGTGCGGTGCTGTGGCTCCAAACACTGATGTTTCGCTTAATGTTCCAAGTGTTCCTTATAGTAGGGTGGCATAGACTATTGATTTTTATCTATGGGATCCAATTTTAGTGTTTACCGAATAGGGTCAAACACAACGTATAATTAAGTTATACGCGCGTCATAAAAGTTAGTTTTACAATATATAGTTCGTGATAATAAATGACGAACCCTTTCAGCTCTCGGGACACCAAATTTTAATACCCTATTAAAACTAGGTTCATCGCGAGATAGACAACCGATTTTTAAGTTGATAATTTTAAATTATTAAGATTTAAGTTTTAAAATTTAAACTAATTTTAAATTTGAAAACTTATCTAGTTATCCTTTTAAATGGATAATTAATTTTAATTTAAATATTATCAAGTTTTAAGTTTTGAAATTCAAACTAATTTTGAATTTGAAAACTTATCCGATTATCTCATTTAAAACAAACAATTTGTTTTAATAATTTAACAAGTTGTAAAAATAAGTTTAAAACTTATTATTTATTTTGATTAAAAAAAATTTTTTTTAATCAGCTTGATATTAGGTTGGGTGTTATATAATTATAAATAAAGCAACCATAATAGCAAAGTATATGTAAATCTAATGGCTATGATTGTTTGATCTCGCTAGAGCCAAATAGCGAGATCAAACTAGGTCACGGGTGAAAACACAAAACAACCACAAGGATGGACCTAAGTGCATCTAGTTGTCTTGATGGCTCCCACTGACTCCTTGATTTGTCCTGCTTTCAGTTTTGACTTCGGGTCTTCAAATATTACAATATTTACAAAATAAAAATAAAAGAAAACTCTAATCTATTACAACTTTGAGCCATCAAATGGGCTAAAAACCATAAAACCAAAAACTTTAACAATAACAAATCACATCATAACCATTCAACCACAGGGCACAGGGTCTAGCCAGATTTACATATTAAAACACAATTAAAATAATACGGGCAATCTTTTGGTTAATAAATATTTAACCAAAATAAACAAGTTGCTCAAAATAATATAAATCAGAAACTTCAAATAATTTTAAAGTTTGTGATCTATAACCGGTTAACAGACCGGATCTGATTTGCATGTTGTAAGCCTGGCTCTGATACCACTGTTGGGTTCAGTGGTATCTTCGTTAGGTTTATTTATCAAAACAGTTTTGATAATTATTAATCAGATTAATAACAGTTAACGCAGCGGAGTAATAATAAAATACCAGAATGAACCCGACAGGATCTGGGTTACAAACAATGCAAATACAGAATATAAATAACCTACTGATGAGATATAATATATCTTTGTGGTTAATAATTAACCGTTTGAGACACCAAGGGACAACGAATGAACGCTAGAATCAACGAACACTAAATTGGAACACAGTGGTTGCGGCTCTAAGAGGCGTGATCTACGGTTGCAATCAAATATATCGGTTGTTTGAAAGTTAAAAGAAAAATCAAAGCTTGCAGAGTTCGATTCTACCAGCAGAAGAACAGAGGAATCTTCATAACACCAACTTCAAGGTCTTGAAGAGAGAGAAAGAGAATATGATGAACACTCAAGTCATTAGGTAGTGCTCCATCACTTCTTCTTTTAAAAGGAACGTTCAAAATGAAAGCAATAATTGAGCCATCCAACTTGCCTCTTGGCCTACCACTAGCAACTTTGATTTTTTTCTTTATTTATTTATTTAAATAAACATTAATACTAAATAATTTATAACAATTATAAATTATAAAAACCGATATAGTTCGTAAGCGCCAGTTAATCAAATTAAGTGGACTTAATATTTGTTGCCCAAGGTGTAACTCTTACGGGTCATAGCTCGGTTGGCAACATGACGTAACCGAACCCGTACATAATCCAACACTTAGATCAAACAGACAGTATATCCGAACAGGCAGTATATCCGAACAGGCAGTATATCTGCCGCAATCTTTGATCTTGCTACAAAACACTTACTAGGAATCTCATGCACTGAGATGCTAACAAAAGCAGAACCAAAAGGCAGCCTACAAACAATGATAGACAAAGCAGCCATACTCCTGATCATCCAAGCTAAAAAGACAACAGAACAAGAGTTGTTCAGTGCATAGCAAGCAAAGCTGACGTTCAACCAACATGCATAGCCTCTAGCAGCACACCAATCCCCAAGACTTCGCACCAGCTACCTGGGATAAAAGGCACGGTCACAAATCTTAACGTAAAGATCCCTCTTTGTCAAAAGGTAAAGCTTAAAGTCATCAAATTTTCAAATTTAGTTCCATAGAAATTACTAATGTAGCTTCTGTTACAGCCTCCTACGAGCCAACGGGTAAGAAAAGCAAAATCCATTGACTAGAACTACTATAAACCTTTAAAAGTCCTCTTTTTGTGTTTTTATGTGAGGTGACAATATGACTTGATTAAGGAATGATCTTTTGAGGCTGTCAACTTCTGTTAATTTCTTTTGCATTTTCTAGAAACCAAACTCTAAAATATAAATATTAGATTGATAGCAGTCTTCATGTACACCGGAAAGCCATTTGCAAATGTGTTTGCCATTTGCAAAAGTCGAATACATCTAGTATATATTTATACAATAATAATAATATACAACTACTTAAAAACATACACTTACTATTAAGAAATACGAATATTAAACATAACTAAAAATATCAAAAGATATTTATAAAGTAAATTATGTTAAGTTATAATTTATGTATTTTGATTTAATAAATAAAATTTAACAAAGGAAATGAATGATAGTATCGTATTAACTAATCCACGCGTCCTATTGATACATTGACCGGCCAATGGATGGTTCCTAAAACAGGTTGTGAGATTTAATAGATTATGAGAAAATTCTCAGAATGTATTTTTTCTTTTCTTCTTCCTTCAAATTCTCTCTCACTTAAATTTCTTCTTAAAATGTCCCCCCCTCAGAGCATATGCGTCCATTGCTTAGGTACACATGTCTTTTTGTGACTGGTTCTGATGTACAAGTGCGCTTATCTGTGGAGGCGTCAACGCCTTATCTGAAAAGGACATTTTGAGAATAACTTTATAAGGAGGACATTTTAAGGGAAATGGGAGGGGAAATGAACATTTTAGGATTTTTTCCTAATATTATGTGTTATGTGTGCTAGTTATTTGACATGATATTTAGAACTAGCTATATAAACTGCTTTATTTTTTTTTGAACGGCTGCTTAGTTGTTAGTTGTTATTATCACCAAGTTAGTAATAATCACCCATGCTAAGGTTTGAACCTTGGACCTCCAAGAGAGGCAAAGCCTCCCACCTCCCCCTTAACCACTAGGCTAAGAGATCATTGGTAAATCCAAACATAATAATACAATAGATAAACCAAGAGCTTTTAGTGCAAACATGTGCTCGTGGGTATCCAACATTAAAGGTGCAACAATAAACCCTAATGGATATTATGGATTCTAGAATGTAGCGTGTGTGTATATATATATAAATATATATATATATATATATATATATATATATATATATATAATGTGTGTGTAGGATCAGGATCATTACAAAATCACTTTTTATTTTTCAAACCAAAAGAACCATTGATTTACATACATGTAAATTACGAACCATTGATTTACATAAATGTAAGTTAAGGCTAGTGATGTATAATTGTTTTATATAATTTACTATTCATGTCTGATATACATAAATGTGAAACAACTCAAGTATCACTAGACTTAATTAACATTTATGTAAATTAATGGATCATTTGGTTTTGAAAATAAAAAGTGATAATGTAATGATCTTGACCCTAGTTTTAATTTGAGAACTATTCCTATTTTTTCTTTAAACACCTATAACTCTTTCATACGATATTATTTGACTTTCATTTTTAAAGCAAAGGTTTTCATATTTTGCAAAACAGGCTTGTAAAATTTGATTATTTTACTTTAAACTCAAAATTTATCATCTTTTATAATTTAATCTCATAAAATTTTATACTTTCAACTTTGGTCCCTATAGTTTCCATATTTTTCAAATTTTCATCTTACGTTCATTCTAGGTTTTGTAAGTTAACACAACACATATGCATGTGCGATTCATCAATTTTACATTGCATTCTTAATTCTGTGAGTTAATACATCACAATGTGTGTGCGTGGTTTATCATTTTTACATCTATTTTCTCCCTTTAACAGATTCGTCACTACGCATGAGTCTTAAATCGACTTAGCTATATTTTTAGATGTTTTACGGTTTGGTCTTATTTTTTTCGTATTCACACACCGTAATTTTAGTGCTGTTTGTCATTAATAGTGGTGTGACATTGGTGTTATTTTGTACGGTTTTACGTCCCCCATAGTGTGACAACCTGAGTTTTTTTTTCCATTTTGTTATATTTTATAATAATAATAACAATAATAATAACAATAATAATAATATTAATATAATAATAATAATAATAATAATAATAATAATAATAATAATAATAATAATAAAAGAAAGGATTGTCTGCTTGTGTTAGTGGAGGGATTGAGGAAGCCACTACCCCATGTTTTCTGCAACCAACGACATATCTCTTCCATATAACAAACACCACGATTTCATCTTACCCCATATATTTCCTCACCTCACATCGACGGCAACCTCTCGACACCTCTTTCTCGACTATTTCAATCGACGACAATAGCACCGGCAACCACACTCTCCGCAATCGACACCACCCCGACAGCCCTCCACGACCCCTCTCTATCACCGGCAGTCCTTTTCGGCAGTTCTCACGACCGTGCGACGTACCCAAGCGACGGTTATCCTCGTGATCAGACGACAACCCGTATCTCATTCGGTATGTTTCTCCTTTTCAGTATTCGATATCATTTGGTTTCGTGTACGGTTCCTCCATGTTCATAATTCGCGCTCACTTCGATGCCTGGTTTCGGGTCTTAGTTCTTGTGTGTGTTCCGGTTGTGTTTGTGTGTGTTTGAACCTGCGAATCATGGGTGTGTGTATATGTATCTGATGTGCGATCGTGTGCTCGTGTACGTATTATGTATGTTGTATGCGCGTATGCTTCTGCGTATATACGTGCGTATGTATTCTGCGAATACATATGTAGATGCATGTATATTCTGCCTGTATATATGTATGCGTACGGGAGTGTACATGTTTGTGTGTGTGTTCTACGAACACACATATGTGTATGTGGGTAATCCATACGAAATTTAAAACATGTGCATGGTTGTATGTCTTTTGTTCATGTGTTGCGTATATATATATATGTATGTATGTTGCTGCGTATGTACGTATGCTGCTGGGTGCGTGACTGTATGTTGTTGCGTATGTATGTATATTGCTGCGTATGTATGTATGCTGCTGTGTGCGTGACTGTATGTTGCTGCGTATGTATGTATACGTTTCTGATCGTATGTGTATGCTGTTGTATATGTACGTATATATGTGTGTGCGCAGGTTGTGTATGTATGTATATATGTTGCGCAGGAAGGACGAACACAGCAGCCTTCGGCTGCTTTGTACGCGATATATATATATGTATGTATGCGTGTAGTAACTATATATAAATGTGTTCATATATAGGTATGAATGTATACTGTTGCTGTGTATCATCGAATAGAGGTGTGTACGTGCACCATATTTATGTTTGTGGTTGAATGTGTTATTAAGTGTATAATATGATGTGTGTGCATATTGGAGGGGGGGAGGTCACGACAGTGGGGTTTGACAAGGAGGGGGGACTAAATTATGCATCAAAGTGTGGGTTTGAATTGTATGTGGATGTGTATGTGATCTGTATGTATGTATGCCATCGTAATATGTGTGTTTTTGTTAATGTGTGAATATTTTAATCATAGATGCATTATTATATGTGGATTCTGTGAATCCAATTCATAGTTAAAGTGGGAGTTAGGTGGGGTTATGCTTGTAGATGACAGATCACATATATATATATATTATATGTACATTAGGTAGTGTATGCATGACTTGTATGTGGGGTTGATATGTTTGTACTATTGACGTGTGTTGGGGAATGCTTTTGAATATGAATGCATGTGTTGTCATGGATATTATAAGTACGTGTTTTGTTTGAAGTAATATATTATGTTTGTGTAAAATATATTGTACGTGCGTGTTTTGGATTGGGTCGTGTTGCGGTTGTGATATGTATGTGACGTGTTATGAATTGTGTGGGTTCCATTATAATAAGTTATTCTAAGGAAAATGCATAACGATTATTTTTGTACATGAATTTACATACGTGGGAATAATTGGGTTTTATACAGTTTGAGTGTGCTTGAGTATGTAAGGGAAAAGTTGATAACTGGCACCGTAACCGAGTCGTGAACCGCGAAACCGAAAAATCCTTACGTTTACAATTAATAATTAATTAATAATTAATATTAATTATATATATATATACCGAATAAAACACAGGTTAATCGGAACTCTAATCACTGTGCATTCGTGTATTCACTACTGTGCTATTAAGGTGAGTTTACAGCCCCACTTTTACTTATATACTCCTTTGGGGGAGAGAAACATGCTGTTTTCATAAACGTTACATTACATTGGATTTTTGTAATATTGCATATACTTGATACTATGGTGTTATACTTGCCCAACGGACCGTTAATATGGACTTAGCGAGGTAATTGTTAGTAGTACTACTGGGATTGACATACCCCACCCGGGCTAGTCGCGCTAGCACAACGTTCGTCAAACGGGTGAACGGTTAGCCTAATTACAAGTGTTGTGGTGTGATCCACATCCGGGCCTGGTTTATTATTTGATTACATGTCAGCTCGGCCGCGCCTTAATACACATAGTGATCATTATGGACTAGCTACCCATTATATGCTCTGATTAATAAATCCAGGGATTTCATTATACTTATCGGATTAGTAAATCCGGGGATTTCATTATACTTATTGGATTACTAAATCCGGGAAACTACATACTTGACGGATTACATAATCCGGGAATTACATACTTGACGGATTACATAATCCGGGAACTTCATTACTGATAATTACTGTTTTCTGATAAACCTGTGAACTCACCAGTCTTGTACTGAGATTTTTGCATGTTTTCTCTCAGGACATTGATATGGCACGTTTAGGAGCACAACATCTACCGCATATCATCCAGCATTCATCACAAACTGTCTTCAAGATATAATTTGCATTTACTTTACATAAACTGGATTGGACACGTGTTTGTGTGGTTCAAAACTATTGTTAAAATATTTTACTGTATTCGCTTCCGCATTACTTAAACATAATAGGTTTGTTTCATTAATATTAAGCAATATATATGTTTTGTAATTATCGAGTCGTTTGGTGTAACTGATGCTTATCTGAGATCCTGGTTATGTCACACGCCTGACGGTAAAACCCCGTACGTGAAAAATGAGGGTGTGACAGATTGGTATCAGAGCATTAGTTATAGCGAACTAAAATGAACCTTGCATCTCATCTGCATTGCATTTTAGATTATAGCTGGATTTGCATTAGTTACACACACATAGACTACTAAGCTATGCCTACTAAATAGGTTGCCTGAGAACTTTTGCTTTAACATATCCCTGTGAGCATATGGCTACCGGGATGGTGGCTCCGAGTTGCTGTGAGTCATGGGAGAGTTTGTGTGCATTAGACATCGCCTAAATGTTCTTAATGATTTGTGTGACACATAGACACCTGTATTCTGGATTTCCTGGCAAAAGGCCCTCGGGCTAAGGCAAGCATATCGCATAAATCTCATTGCGAGACCTGGTATGCTTACCTGGGGATTTCTGGGATGAGTGATAAACTATGGTCAATACACAGGTCTCTAAGGCAAATGGTCAAATTACCTTGGCGTGTCAATGATTCCCAAACTATACTGATCCTTTCGTATACTTTGATTAATCACCCCGATATAATACATACATATTTGGTACTTCTATCATTGATGACCACTGTACTTGACAAGATATGTTAGCCTGATAGGAGGAACCGGGGTGATCATGCAAAGCAAATTACCATTACGGGTGCACACGTAATTGTAATTTGTCGTGCATGCTAAGTCCGGTAAGTCTAGTCATGTGGTAACATTGTAGTCAGTATAAGTCATCATTCCTACACGTTGAGCAAGAAAGCCTCGGTTCTTATAGAACATAGCCACTAATGTGGAAACTATTTATCAGTTCTATTTGTAGAAATGCTCACACTTACCTTGAATTTGGATGAAATTCAAACTATGACATTTATGTTAATTCCCCAGATTCAGACTGATTCTCTAGCTTGTCTATTTCTTTAAATCTTTGAATTTCTCTTCCTTTTCATTCCAAGACAAAAGGTCTATTTTCATATGACTGATAGCTTTTGATATTTGGTAATGTAAAGAATGTCTGGAAGAGGACGTGGACGCGGGAGAGGTAACATCTCAATGACGCCTGCAGAATTGGCAGCGATAATCAATCATAGTATCACCGCAGCATTGGCAAACCAACCCCCTCCACAGCAGAATCCTATTGGTCAACCGACTTGCACCTACAAGTCCTTTATGGACTGCAAGCCTAATCCGTTCAATGGAACCGAGGGAGCGGTGGGACTGCTCCATTGGTTCGAAAAGCTAGAGTCGGTGTTCGAAATCTGCAACTGCCCTGCTGGGAATAGGGTAAAATATGCTGCTGGCACACTGGATGGTGCTGCTCTGAGCTGGTGGAACACACAAGTCAGATGCTGGGCATTAAAGCTGCAAACGCCACAACATGGGTAGAATTCAAGGATCTGCTGAAAGAGGAGTACTGTTCACGTGATGAAATACAAAAATTGGAAACTGAATTTTGGAACCTGAAGATGGTAGGTTCTGAAATCGAAGCCTACACAACTCGTTCTCACGAGTTGGCTACTCTGTGCCCTACTATGACTAACCCGGCTTACAAACGGGTTGAAAGATACATCGACGGACTAGTACCTGAAATTCAGAGCATGGTCACCACTGCTAGACCAGCTACCATTCAGGAAGCTGTTCAACTGGCCCACAAGTTGACTGACCAGGCTGTCACGCAGGGTAAACTGCCCCCTCGTGGTGCTGCATCTGGTTTCCACAATAACAAGAGGAAATGGGAACCATCTACCAGCGGAAAGCAATCTTCATCCACCACTTATCAACCTCAACACAAGAAGTTTAATTCATCCCAATCTTCTCATTCGGGCGGTTATCATGGAAATCTCCCAAAATGCAACAAATGTCAGCTCCATCATACTGGGCAGTGCACAAAGAGCACTTGTGAGAGGTGCGGGAAGTTTGGGCATGTTGCCAAGTATTGCCGGGTGAACCTCTCGGGAAAAGCACCTCAACAACAGCAGAACCACAATCAGACTGTGTTATGAATATGGTCAACCCGGACACTTTAGAAGGGATTGCCCGAGACGGAAAAAGAATGGTGACAATGGTGCTGCTGATAAGCCCAAAGACAACAACAATGGTGGTGGCGGTGGCAGAGGCAGAGTCTTCATCATGGGCTCAGGTGAGGCTCGAAACGACCCTACTGTAGTATCTGGTAGATTCTCTATTAATGGGTGTTATGCCTCTGTTTTATTTGACTCTGGTGCTGATAAGAGTTATGTGTCCACCAAGTTTAGTAAAACACTAGGGATGGTGCCTACTTACTTGAGTTCTAAGCATGCCATAGAAATAGCCGATGGTAGGACGATAACAGCAACACAAGTGTTTAAAAACTGTAAACTAGGCTTATCTGGACACACTTTCAGCATAGACCTTATTCCTGTCACACTAGGAAGCTTCGATGTGGTAGTCGGGATGGATTGGTTATCCCAGAATAGTGCTGAAATCGTTTGCAAGGAGAAGCTGATCAAGTTACCTATTGCGGATGATGAAATTCTTACAGTGGAAGGTGAAAAGGTGGGTGCGGTGGTCGGCATCATATCATATTTGAAGGCTCAGAAATGTCTCAGAAAAGGACACCTTGCCTTGTTGGCACTTGTTACTGAACCGAAGGCGGATGAAAGGCGAGTTGAAGATATTCCTGTTGTTAGAGACTTTCCTGAGGTATTTCCCGAAGATCTACTTGGCCTTCCTCCACACAGACAGGTAGAATTTCAGATTGAACTAGCACCAGGAGCAACTCCGATCGCTCGGGCGCCGTACCGTCTGGCACCGAACGAACTACAAGAGCTATCTAAGCAATTGCAAGAGTTGTTACGCAAAGGATTCATACGTCCCAGCTCTTCACCTTGGGGAGCTCCAGTACTTTTGTTAAAAAGAAAGATGGAACCTTCAGGATGTGTATTGACTACCGCGAACTGAACAAAGTGACAATCAAGAATAGGTATCCACTTCCACGCATTGATGATTGGTTCGACCAGTTGCAAGGATCTAGCTACTATTCCAAGATTGACTTGAGATCAGGTTATCATCAGTTGAGGGTTCGAGAGGAAGACATCTCCAAGACTGCGTTTCGAACACGCTATGGGCACTACGAGTTCACCGTAATGCCTTTTGGGCTGACCAATGCCCCAGCAGTTTTCATGGACCTCATGAACCGTGTCTGCAAACCTTATCTGGATAAGTTTGTCATTGTCTTCATTGATGACATACTAATCTACTCCCGTAATAAGGAAGATCATGAGGGGCATTTGAGAACCATACTGGAATTGCTAAGAGATGAACAGCTTTACGCAAAGTTCTCAAAATGTGACTTCTGGATGCGTGAAGTGCAATTCCTCGAGCACGTGGTGAATGAAAAGGGTATACATGTTGATCCTTCAAAGATTAAATCAATCAAGGATTGGCCGGCACCCAGGACGCCTACTGAGGTGCGACAATTCCTTGGTTTGGCAGGCTATTACCGAAGGTTTATCGAAGGATTTTCTAAATTGGCGCAATCTTTGACTGCCCTGACTCATAAGGGAATAATTTATAAGTGGGGTAGCAAAGAGGAAACAGCGTTTCAGGCGCTTAAAGACAAACTCTGCAGCGCACCAATCCTAGCCTTACCAGAAGGAACTGATGACTTTGTTGTTTACTATGATGCATCCATCCAGGGTTTGGGGTGTGTATTGATGCAACATGACAAAGTCATAGCTTATGCATCTAGACAGCTCAAGGTGCATGAGAAGAACTATACAACGCATGATCTGGAACTAGGAGCTGTAGTGTTTGCCTTGAAGATCTGGAGGCACTACCTATACGGAACCAGGTGCACGATCTATACGGATCATAAGAGCCTCCAGCACATATTTTACCAGAAGGAACTAAATATGCGGCAACGACGATGGTTAGAATTACTCAATGATTATGACTGTGTGATCAAGTACCATCCGGGTAAGGCTAATGTGGTAGCCGATGCCCTTAGTCGTAAGGAAACCCTAAAGCCTCGTCGGGTGCGCGCATTACAATGACTATCCACTCTGACCTACCAATGCAAATTAAAGCTGCTCAATCTGAGGCCTTGAAGACAGAGAATCTCAAAGCAGAATCCATGCGAGGCATGGAGAAACAATTGGAGGTTAAAGCTGATGGAATCCGTTATTTTATGAAACGGATCTGGGTACCACAGTACGGGAACTTGCGAGAGCTGATAATGGATGAAGCTCATAAGTCACGTTACTCGATCCATCCAGGTTCAGACAAGATGTACCAGGACCTGAAAGAATTTTACTGGTGGCCGAAAATGAAAGCGGAGATAGCCACATACGTAAGCAGATGCCTAACTTGTTCCAAGGTAAAGGTGGAATACCAGAGACCATCCGGTTTACTCCAACAACCAGAAATTCCAGTGTGGAAATGGGAGCAGATCTCAATGGACTTCATCACGAAGTTACCTAGGACTCCCAGCGGATGCGATGCCATTTGGGTTATAGTAGACCGCTTAACGAAATCCGCACACTTTCTAGCAATCCGAGAGACGGATCGAATGGAGAAGCTGACACGTATCTATTTAAGGGAAATAGTCTCTCGGCATGGCGTACGATATCTATCATTTCTGACCGTGATGCTCGGTTCACTTCTCACTTCTGGCAATCATTACAACGATCATTGGGAACGCGACTGGATATGAGTACTGCATATCACCCGCAGACCGATGGTCAAAGTGAGCGTACAATCCAAACACTGGAAGACATGTTGCGTGCCTGTGTGATCGATTTTGGCAGCAGTTGGGAAACTCATCTACCATTAGTTGAGTTCTCCTATAATAACAGTTATCACACTTCGATCAAGGCAGCTCCATTTGAGGCATTGTATGGACGTAAGTGCCGATCACCTATCTGTTGGGCAGAAGTAGGAGAAAGCCAACTTACAGGACCTGAACTTGTGCACGAAACGACTGAGAAGATCGTGCAAATTCGTAACCGTATGGCAGCAGCACGTGATCGACAAAAGAGTTACGCTGACAAGCGTCGGAAGCCATTGGAGTTTCAGGTTGGTGACAAAGTACTACTGAAGGTCTCACCCTGGAAGGGTGTAATACGCTTTGGAAAGCGTGGGAAGTTAAGTCCAAGATACGTGGGGCCATTTGAGATTGTCAAACGGATTGGCCCAGTAGCTATCAGTTGAATTTACCTGAAGAACTCAGTGGGATACATGATGTGTTTCACGCATCCAATCTGAGGAAATGTCTGTCTGATGAATCATTGATCGTGCCTCTAGAGGAACTAAAGATAGATGATCAACTACATTTCATCAAAGAACCAGTGGAGATCATGGATCGAGAAGTCAAGACACTAAAGCGTAGCAAAATTCCTATTGTGCGCGTAAGATGGAACTCCAAACGGGGACCTGAGTTTACGTGGGAACGGGAGATCAGATGAAGTCTAAGTATCCACACTTGTTCGTGGGTACAACTTCAGAACCTAACTCCAACTGAATTTCAGCATGAAATCCTCTCAACTGAAGGATACTGTGATATCTCACGATATCAAGCAAAGAACATTGTGGGTCTACTTTCACATTTGTTCTACCTCATAAGGTTTCACATGCGTGTGATAGCTCAGATGATATAGATGGATTTAATGATATAACTGACAACGAGTCATCAGATGATGACATCAACTCTTCAAAGTTTACCTCAGAAAGTGAAAACGCAAACTGCATCAGGAAAGAAAAAGAGAATCACTATGAGCTGCCGATGGTTTCATGACCACCTTCTGATGAACAAAAGTGCTAGAAACATTCAAGATATTCCCAAATCAGAAAGAAAACCTAAGATTCTTCTTTTGAAGATCATGTGGTGAATGTGAGTGACATCTGGCACTAACCAGTACGTCAGTTAGCACTAAGGCCGTTAACTCACTGTGTGTATTAACTGTCCTCATGTATTCTCATAGTTTATTTATCGGTTTAACCAAATGCTCCGTATACTTGTTTATTAACCCCAGTGTTCTAATTTTCGGGACGAAAATTCCTTCAACAAGGAGATAATGTGACAACCTGAGTTTTTTTTTTCCATTTTGTTATATTTTTATAATAATAATAATAATAATAACAATAATAATAATAATAATAATAATAATAATAATAAAAGAAAGGATTGTCTGCTTGTGTTAGTGGAGGGATTTGAGGAAGCCACTACCCCATGTTTTCTGCAACCAACGACATATCTCTTCCATATAACAAACACCATCATTTCATCTTACCCCATATATTTCCTCACCTCACATCAACGGCAACCTCTCGACACCTCTTTCTCGACTATTTCAATCGACGACAATAGCACCGGCAACCACTCTCTTCGCAATCGACACCACCCCGACAGCCCTCCACGACCCCACTCTATCACCGCAGTCCTTTTCGGCAGTTCTCACGACCGTGCGACGTACCCGAGCGACGGTTATCCTCGTGATCAGACGACAACCCGTATCTCATTCGGTATGTTTCTCCTTTTCAGCATTCGATATCATTCGGTTTCGTGTACGGTTCCTCCATGTTCATAATTCGCGCTCACTTCGGTGCCCGGTTTCAGGTCTTAGTTCTTGTGTGTGTTCCGGTTGTGTTGTGTGTGTTTGAACCTGCGAATCATGGGTGCGTGTATATGTATCTGATGTGCGATCGTGTGCTCGTGTACGTATTATGTATGTTGTATGCGCGTATGCTTCTGCGTATATACGTGCGTATGTATTCTGCGAATACATATGTGGATGCATGTATATTCTGCCTGTATATATGTATGCGTACGGGAGTGTACACGTTTGTGTGTGTTCTGCGAACACACATATGTGTATGTGGGTAATCCATACGAAATTTAAACATGTGCATGGTTGTATGTCCCTTGTTCATGTGTTGCGTATATATATATGTATGTATGTTGCTGCGTATGTACGTATGCTGCTGGGTGCGTGACTGTATGTTGCTGCGTATGTATGTATATTGCTGCGTATGTATGTATGCTGCTGTGTGCGTGACTGTATGTTGCTGCGTATGTATGTATACGTTTCTGATCGTATGTGTATGCTGTTGTATATGTACGTATATATGTGTGCGCATGTGTATGTATGTATATATGTTGCGCAGGAAGGACGAACACAGCAGCCTTCGGCTGCTGTGTACGCGATATATAATATGTATGTATGCGTGTAGTAACTATATATAATGTGTTCATATATAGGTATGAATGTATACTGTTGCTGTGTATCATCGAATAGAGGTGTGTACATGCACCATATTTATGTTTGTGGTTGAATGTGTTATTAAGTGTATAATATGTGTGTGCATATTGGAGGGGGGGGGGAGGTCACGACAGTGGGGTTTGACAAGGAGGGGGGACTAAATTGTGCATCAAAGTGTGGGTTGAATTGTATGTGGATGTGTATGTGATCTGTATGTATGTATGTCATCGTAATATGTGTGTTTTTGTTAATGTGTGAATATTTTAATCATAGATGCATTATTATATGTGGGTCCTGTGAATCCAATTCATAGGTTAAAGTGGGAGTTAGGTGGGGTTATGCTTGTAGATGACAGATCATATATATTATATATTTATGTACATTAGGTAGTGTATGCATGACTTGTATGTGGGGGTTGATATGTTTGTACTATTGACGTGTGTTGGGGAATGCTTTTGAATATGAATGCATGTGTTGTCATGGATATTATAAGTATGTGTTTGTTTGAAGTATATATTATGTTTGTGTAAATATATTGTACGTGCGTGTTTTGGATTGGGTCGTGTTGCGGTTGTGATATGTATGTGACGTGTTATGAATTGTGTGGGTTCCATTATAATAAGTTATTCTAAGGAAAATGCATAACGATTATTTTTGTACATGAATTTACATACGTGGGAATAATTGGGTTTTATACAGTTTGAGTGTGCTTGAGTATGTATGGGAAAAGTTGATAACTGGCACCGTAACCGAGTCGTGAACCGCGAAACCGAAAAATCCTTACGTTTACAATTAATAATTAATATTAATTATATATATATATACCGAATGAAACACAGGTTAATCGGAACTCTAATCACTGTGCATTCGTGTATTCACCACTGTGCTATTAAGGTGAGTTTACAGCCCCACTTTTACTTATATACTCCTTTGGGGGGGAGAAACATGCTGTTTTCATAAACGTTATATTACATTGGATTTTTGTAATATTGCATATACTTGATACTATGGTGTTATACTTGCCCAACGGACCGTTAATATGGACTTAGCGAGGTAATTGTTAGTAGTACTACTGGGATTGACATACCCCCCCGGGCTAGTCGCGCTAGCACAACGTTCGTCAAACGGGTGAACGGTTAGCCTAATTACAAGTGTTGTGGTGTGATCCACATCCGGGCCTGGTTTATTATTTGATTACATGTCAGCTCGGCCGCGCCTTAATACACATAGTGATCATTATGGACTAGCTACCCATTATATGCTCTGATTAATAAATCCGGGGATTTCATTATACTTATCGGATTAATAAATCGGGGATTTCATTATACTTATTGGATTACTAAATCCGGAAACTACATACTTGACGGATTACATAATCCGGGAATTACATACTTGACGAATTACATAATCCGGGAACTTCATTACTGATAATTACTGTTTTCTGATAAACCTGTGAACTCACCAGTCTTGTACTGAGATTTTTGCATGTTTTCTCTCAGGACATTGATATGGCACGTTTAGAAGCACAACATCTACCGCATGTCATCCAGCATTCATCACAAACTGTCTTCAAGATATAATTTGCATTTACTTTACATAAACTGGATTGGACACGTGTTTGTGTGGTTCAAACTATTGTTAAATATTTTACTGTATTCGCTTCCGCATTACTTAAACATAATAGGTTTGTTTCATTAATATTAAGCAATATATATGTTTTGTAATTATCGAGTCGTTTGGTGTAACTGATGCTTATCTGAGATCCTGGTTATGTCACACGCCTGACGGTAAAACCCCGTACGTGGAAAAATGAGGGTGTGACACACAGCGCGAGGAGCTTAATTCTAGTTATTATTAAATTCAATGAATTTTATGGATTAAAAAATTAAATTAATCCATCATAATATTATCATACTAACCATATAGGTGTCTTAAGGTTAAGATAAAATTATTATTTTGATATCCTAAAATACTTTATAAATAGTATAGATAGTATAGATATTCATTATTCTTTCTATATGTTAAGTATAATGAATTCGTCCGCGTGATGCACGGTTGCTACTAAGCCTCTTTTCTGACCAGCTTTAAATTCTGATTATTATTATTATTATTATTATTATTATTATTATTATTATTGTTGTTGTTGTTGTTGTTATATTGGTAAATGGTATTTAGTTAATAATATAATACTTAATTTAAATAGTAGAAATATAAATATAATATTAATTTAAATTATTATAAATAAGATAATACTTAATATAGTTAACTTAATCATATGCGTTAACTCATCTATTAATTGGAATAAGTTTATTGAATGAGAAAAATTTAGGAACACTTGTATAAAATACTTGTACCATATGCTTAAATAGTTATTATAGGTGTCTTATAAAAATAAAAAATACCGATCTACCCATTGGTTTTGTATTATATAGCATAGTGGGCACCCGCGCTTCGCCGCGGTTTGATTTTAGATGTATATGTGAACGTCGTAATGATAGCTTTTGGGATTGTCATGATTTTAGTTAGTTCAATGATATAAGCGCTCGGATTCTCGTGATGTCTATACATGCTTTAACGATTCGTTATTATATCCTCATGATATTATTACCGAACATATGGTATTTAATAAGTCGTGGATTTCAATTAAAACAAATACGTTAAAAATATTTAAATAAAATTATCATAAAATGTAGAATATTGTATCATGATTAATGGTATATTATTATTAGATTGTTACAAATATAATAACATGAAAACAACACGGTATTAATTTTAACATAATATTATTGTTGTTGTTATTAACCTTTTAATAAAAATAATCATTACTATTAATATCATCATATTTTTTGTTATTATTCTAAGACATGTTAAATATATATAATTTACTAACATATTTAGTCATAAATATAAAAGTTATCGACTACACAAAATAACCCGAGAAAATATAACTATTAGTTATAATTAGCATGAGTTGTATACTTAATTATTTAAATAGTATTACAGACAATAAAATATTAATGTATTGAATTAAATAATTTATATTATTAAATAATATTAAAATGTACTACTTAAAAAAATTATTAAATATGGGTAAAAATAAAACTATTGCATAGGGCACTTGTATTCTATGCTTAAAATATGTATTAGACGTCCTTATAAAATCTATAACATATAATAAAAAGATTTTTTTAGATACATGTAATCATTCTAGCATATCAAATAAAACTTGTTATCATTCTAGTGTATTATATAGTAATCTAGATATAGTTACACACACGAGTTGTATATGCCCGCCACTAGGCACATCTGTCTCATAAACACCCATACGAATCATATACAACTCGCATACGTGTAGTTATGTATGGTTAACTATGATTTTGTGTTAATAACAAACGTATGATGGTTAAATGAGTTGTGTTCGTGAGCTGTGGGGTCGGACTCATGAACCTTGAACGCTATCCAAAGTCATAAATTTAACCAAACCCGTTTTTTAATAACCCCAACAGTAAATCTTAGTGTCGTGCATTTGCACCCCTAACCGGACCAAAATAATTGAGCTAGCTAATTAGCAAGTCTCATTTTGTTAATCACAGATTAGCGATCGAAGGTGGAACTAATCGTGGAGTGCAATGGCATGATAGGCGATCGACAGCTGGAAGCCTTCTTCACTACGAATTGAAAGAACGAAAAACCAAGAATCTTTTCAATTTTCCGTTTAGGGCTTGCGTTTGGAGCCCTCGTTCATCTCAATCAAGACATGTAAGTGTTGAATGCTCGTGGGTTTTGTGGGTATTGCCGATTGCATTAAGAGGATCTACTTGTTTTCTTGTATAGATTTGGAATTGTACTGGGTTCTGAAGATTATCAGCTTTTGATATGGCGCTCGTTAATGTGATCAATTGCTGTCTTGATTCGATTAGAGAAGTAAGCTCTCTCTGCCCATCGATTGTTGCTTTCGCTATGTTATTGTTATATATTGTTTCTTGCTTTACTGGACCAGTAATTTTGTTATAATTCTCTGGATATGCGGATGAATCAAGCAGTATGCTTATATTGAGTTTTAGGATGTTATTATGGTTGTGATTAATGGTTATAGATTCTTGTTATTTTAGAGTCACTATTGAAACTATACACTGTACAAGTAAGGCAGTTTTTTTGCTTAAATTCATGCTGTTATAATGGTGTATTAGTGGGTGATTTGGTAGAGCATGAAGGCTGTAGATTAAGTGCTAGTAATTTTGTTGGATTTTAACAATGAAAAAGGTTGATTCCGTTGAAAATTCAGAATTTAAGTTTCAATGTATTGGAGGGTGATAGTATGATTGCAGCTACTGTGTTCTTCGCTTATCTGTATGCAACTTTCATCCCCTGTAAACATCTTCTTTGCTTTTATTTTTGTCTTTTGTTCAGATATCTGAGGAACTTAAAGATGCTGTAGTTTATTTGGATGCGGGATGTACAGAAAGTTTCAAGTTTATTGGGGCATTCCCTATTCTATTGGAGATGGGTGTACTTGCTGTTTGCAGCTTGGAGAGCACGTCTTCTCTTGATTCAGTAAGTGATTTAATGCAATTTTCTGATAAAATGTGGTTTTAGGTTTGTTGGCTTGCGGCTCCTGTTTTCGTATTTGATATGACTTGGCATTCACGATGAAGTTTTCTTAGATTGTAGTATGCAAGTGCGTTGGTAACCTTTTCTATGCCTAGAATAGTAGTTATGGCTGTAATGCAAGTGTGTACTTGAAAAGAAACCACAAACCATTATGCTTTGTCTTAGAGTTCATATCTTACGAGTGAAAAACTTAGTTTTGCTATACTAGAATTTTGTGAGCATATAGTCTTTTCACGCTTATCATGCCATCTTTTTTTTCTCTTGTTATGGTAATACTTTTGGGATTTGAAGAATAATTCTGTAACTTTCTTTGCTTACTGTTTTAGGCAATTGGTTGGAATCAAAAGAGTGACATCCAGACAAAAGTTGTATTCTTCACTTGCCGCCTTCTAAGTGATTCACATCGATACATTTTACGACGTCTAAGCACTCATATACGAGTCTTTCAATGCACTATATATACATCTATTTCAGAGGTACTACAGTACTTTATCATTGCTGCCCATTTGAATTAGTTAAGATACTTTCCTTGAGACATCTTCAGTATATAATACATCAACATGTGTTTTGTTTTGCTTATGTTTTATTTTAGTTGATACACAAACTTCTACTATTTTCTAGTATCACATCTATATCTTTATTAGCCAAGTTTATCATGTTGGTGACACTTTCTACTTTTTTTTTACTTTAAGTTTTATGCCTTAGTTGATTTAATCTTCCACTTGATATGATGAGTTAGTTTTACTAGAAGAGCATAGTTTTACTAGAAGAACATATTCTTTCTTTTATGCTTTACTGTTATAGTCTCAATCTTTCTCTCCAGTGCTTTCTGCATCCAGAACATGGCTGATAGGACTGATATCATGTCAACCGTAATGATATTAACAAGTGTCTTATAGCATTGGTGTTCACGTTGTTTACATCTTGTATACCTTAGTCGCACATCCTGTTGTCCCTATCATAAATTAAAAGCAATTAATTGACAATTGAATTTTCAGTTAGTTGCTTTATACATTCTCTTCTACTGTATTATATATACGCTCGAGACCTCACTATAAACTTTCGATTCTTCGTTAATGTTACATATTTACATTAAGAAAGTTGGGAAGCCAAAGCAACAAAGCATTTGGTATGCACTGCATAGTAAATTTTAACGTTTGAATATGCCTATTGTTGCTTATGTATTTTTTAAATAAATTCATAGTTGGGTCTAACTGGTTTTAGCTAATTTGTGTACACCAGTTTAACATTTTAAGTTTTATCTATACCTTCCATGCTGGCATGTTCTTGACAAATTATATTTCATTGTGTTTGTCCGTTCTTGTTTTCTGGAAAAGGAAAGGTTTCTGATCTTATGATATGATAGATTTACATAATATGATATTTGTTGTTTCATCTATTGGACCATCAACAAACTGAACATAGATGTTTTCTGGAGCTCATTTCTAATAGGTTAGCTCTTTCTAGAACCATATATTCTGGAGCTCATTTCTAATAGGTTAGCTCTTTCTAGAACCATATATTCTATCTGTTTGTTTAAGCTCAAAATTTTCTTTCAATATTCTGACTATCTAGAAAACTACAAACACATCATGGTTAAAACATAGACTTTCATCATGTCCAAATGCCACAAATGATTTTAGTTTGAGCTTTCCTCATATACATCATAACATTATTGGCAAGTTGGTGATGGTGTAAGCATGTATAGTCTTATTTGATATAATTATGTAGGTTTAAGTAGTGTTAAGTAAATTGGTTATATAAAACCTACATGAAGTGTAATTAATGAAGATAACTTACATTAAAACAAAACACTAGTTAGGTCATTCAGTGATGGTGAAAACATAATATTTCATTTTCATACCATACACTTCCTCTTTGAATCCTTGTTTCTTTATTTGTAATACATAGGAGCCAATGTGTGAATGTGATGGATTTTAGTTTTGACATTTTCTCTTTAAATGTCTACCATTTTGCTTTTGCAGATAGGTCATTCGGCCTATCCTGATTCACCTTTGGGACCAGATGCTTATCATGAATATCAATCCTTACTTGTCCAAGATTATGAGGAACTCATGAAGAAAAACAATCTAAGCTCTACTACTATACATACACATAACACGGGGAATCTTGTTCCTGAAGACGAGGAGGGTTGGTTGCAGCTTACCCCCCGTGCAGAGGACGATACCCCTAAATCACCATCCTTTTTAGTAGGCCATACAGGACAGAAACTGATTGCTTATGTGCATCACTTCCCTTTGATTCTCTGCCCTTTCTCTCCAAAATTCTTTGTGTTACCATCAGAGGGGTCAATTTCTGAGGCATATTTATCAGCTGACCAAGAGGATTCCATTAGCTCTGGGTTACCTCCATTAAGTACTGTCAGAATTCATGATGGTGAGGATGTACCACCTGGCGTTGCTCTTACAGCACAGTTTCTTTATCACCTCACAACACAGGTATGCATTCATTCAGTTATATGTTGTCATAAATTCCACACATGCGTCTATCTATCTTTATTGATGTGTGTTTGTTTCTAATACTTGTAGATGGACCTGAAACTTGAAATATATTCGCTGGGTGATTTGTCAAAAACCATTGGGAAGCTTATCACAGACATGTCTAGTCTTTATGATGTTGGTCGGCGTAAACGATCTGCAGGGCTATTGCTTATTGACCGCACAGTTGACCTCTTACCCCTTGTTGTCATGGAGATTCTCTTGTTGACCGGATCTTTTCATCTGTACCACGTAAACCCGCGCAATGGCAAAGGGTTCACAAACCCAACCAAACCTACTGCGTGTGCCACTTGATGTTCAGATACCACTGGCAGATGTTCTTGGAGAAGTCCCACCAAAGACAAATGTTCAGATTTTTGAAGCTTTTTTACAGGGGTGGAATTCTTATAATTCAGCTACACAAATAAATTCATTAGTTAGTCTTGGTGAGGATTTTTCAGAAAATGAGCTGCTTAGTGGGTCCTTAGTCTCGACAGAAAGCTTTAATGGCACACCGTATCTGGAATCTATGCTTGATAGAAGAACAAAAGACGGTACTATATTGATCAAGAAGTTGCTTCAAGAAACACTGCGTAAAGAAAAGATCTCTATGAATCCAAAAACAGATTTACAACTTATGATTAGAGCTCTTGCTAAAAGTCAATCATGTTTCATGCGAAACAAAGGAATTATACAGCTGGCAGCCGCCACCTCATATGCTATGAGTGAAAAATATCGTGCTAAATGGGATTCATTTATGAGTGCTGAGAAAATACTCAATATAAGCGCTGGAGACACAAGCCAAAACCTTTCTTCACAAATGTGTGATATTATTAACAAAAGTTGTTTCGGAGAATCTGAATCATCACAGGGGCTATTTTCAGTTGAAGATGCGTTGCTGTTAACAGTAACGGGATATATATTGGCAGGAGAGAATTTCCCAACTTCAGGTTCAGCTGGTCCTTTTTCTTGGCAAGAGGAACATTTTCTTAAAGAAGCTATTGTGGATGCAATTCTTGAAAATCCAAAGCTGGCAAAATATAAGTTTCTCCATGGTTTATTTCCTGATCTTGAAGCAAATTTGAAAAAGAAAAAAGACGGGGAGTTACAGAAGAGCCCTCGAAGGCCGTAGAAAGTGATGATGACGATCAGTGGGGAAATTGGGGTGAAGAAGAAGATGCTGACAAGAATACAAGTAATGATAATGTCTACAGTGACATGCAGTTGAAACTAGAGTTAAGGGATAGAGTTGATAATCTTTTTAAGTTCCTTCATAAACTAACGAATTTGAAGGGCAATAAGGGAATTAGAGACATGACATTGAGCTTGGAAAATAGCACTGGCGTTGATGACCCGTATTCTAGAAAGGGATTACTGTATAAACTTTTAACAAGAATACTGAGCAAATACGACGTACCTGGTTTGGAATATCATTCATCTACCGTTGGTCGCCTCTTTAAAAGTGGGTTTGGAAGATTTGGCTTGGGACAGGTATGCAAGTGATCACAATTTATGCTTCTTCAATATCTTTATTTCCACGTTTAGTTTAAATATTAAATATTCTTTTTGAATTGGACAGGCAAAACCAAGTCTCTCTGATCAAAATGTAATGCTAGTTTTTGTTGTGGGAGGCATGAATGGCATTGAGGTTCTTACTTGACCACTTGTCTCTTTTGTTTATAGTTGAATGCAGATGCAGATATTTACACCTGGCAATCATGACTCTTTACTTAAATAAACAGGTTTATTCGGATAAGTTTTATTGCTAAAAAAATAGGTCGCTCCTATAAGCTAGCTAGCTTAGAATGGGCCCATAATGGGTCGCTTGTATGAAACTAGCTAACTTAGAACGGGTCTAAGTGGGCCCACACTATAATACCGCTGTCACCCCTTTGTCATCACCACCACCTCCACCATCACCACCGTTGCTGGTGTAACCTCCACCCTCACCACCGTTGCTGGTGTAACCTCCACCCACTTTGATAATTTTATCTAAAACGACATGTTTCAACCCAAACTCATTTTGACCAATTAGCTTACCCGGCCCGCTTGGCCGCTTGTTTTGCAAGGTTTATGGATATTGATGGCTATTTTTTCTTTATTTAGTTATTGTGTTTTTGATCATGTAAACGTGGTGTGTACTGAAGGTACTGGAAGCTCAAGAGGCATTATCTGAAAGTGGAAGAGGGGATATAGAAGTCATTCTTGGTGGAACAACTTTTTTAACTCCTGCAGACATGCTTGATTTACTTTTAGGTGACCCTAGTTGCATTTGATCTACATAACAACACTTCGGTTTCTGTAAAATTAAAAATCCCGTACAGATATATAGATAAACGTACGTTTCACAATTTTCTAAGTGAATCGGATGATTTTACACCCGCTCTCGCAACTTCTGGTCGTTTAAGTCTGTTGTAGCTTACTGTGGAAACTAGTATATTTATTTATATGACATATGACAAAGTACAAATGAGTATCAAATGGTTACTTTTGAATTATTAAAGTTCACTATTTAATCTTTAAATTTGGCATAAAATACCCAAGTATTTAACGTTATGACAGTCTAGCAACATAACAATGGTGAGTGTAAACATTTACAAAATGTATTGTTTGTTTAAGTACTTGAAAAGAAATTGCATTGTCTTATTAACTATTAGATTGCAAGTATGAAAGTATTAAAAATATTTAGAACTGCTTATAAGCTTGATATTGTTTGCTTAATTAAAATAATTTTCATTTGCATGACAATTGAATTAATTGTGCAATATATAAGAAAGTTTAATTATATGAAAGCTAATTAAGTTTCTCGAAATGAAGCTATATGAGAAGACAACACCGATAGTGTTGCTACACGGGAGGACGTTGAACACAAGGTAGTAAGAAGAAGTTTAAGCCGCTGGTTGTATGAATAGCTCCTTAAGCCACGGCTCAAACATGGGATACCAAAGTTTATTGTTACAATTGAAAAACACTCCACGCATCACCGCTGGGAATGACAAGAACAACCGTGGCTCGTTGCGGTACTACCCAGTCGCGGCTCAGACACAACATTTCATAACAATAATAACGAGCTGCTCAAACCCAACCCATCATTAATATGCTATAATTAAAAGATGTTGGAGACAAAATAGGGCAGCTAATTAAGAGGCCACGACCGCGGCTGACATCGAGAGGAATCTTGGGGCTGCGGCTAACATAGGAAAAAGGAATATTGGGGTCCAACGCTTAAGGATTTCGAAGTAGCGAACAAAAGGTAACCTAAAGGAAATATTCATTGGTTAATAGAAGAATATGAGCATATCACAAACAACAAGGAACAAAAAAACAAAGTATTATGATGGATAATGACACTATAGATAGAAGGAAGGCAGTAGTAACAGAAACAAAGTCAACTATAAAAGACAACAAGCATTGAAATCATATAGAAACCCTTTACACCAAATAGACATAGAACTCTCTGACCAATAAAGTTCATTTCAGATGGTTGACCACATGATACCTCGAATAGAATCATTATTTTGGAAGTTTGCCTTCCACATGCACTATAAATACCACTTCAAAGCACCAGGTAATGAGACATTCTCACTCCTTAACTTTTTAACTCTCCAATCCATTAAATTCATTAATTTTCCCAACCAAGTATACTTATTCGCACACCGGATGGTGATCACGGGAAGAAATCCCTTCCACCCATGGCGAGACTCATGGTGTTATTTTTGTCTTGCAACCTAAGTCCAGATAAAACCTCAGTCTGAATTTAGGTGGTAGCCACATTCCTGCACTACTCTTCGATCTTAACCCCTTGGTTAGGATTCATGTAGCAACAAATAGCTTTTAATTAACATACTAGACATTAAGACCCGCACACAACAATGTTGAACTGTGAAAAAAGCTGGTGTAGAAACAATGTTGGATTGGAGTTATTGATTAACAAGACTTTTCTATTTGATCAAAAGTTAACAAATATGAAATCTAAGTTAACAACTTACTAACAAAAACAAATACTTTGAGTAAATATAAGTACACAAGTTGTTTTTTTAGAGTATTTACTTGATTAAATCAAGACTGAGTACAAAAAGTAATATTCAGCAGATACACTAGTGACTTAACAAAGCTTACCTCTACTATACAAGTATGAGTGTTTATACTATGAAATCTAAACAATAAGAATAAAATATTCTATGTTCAGAATGTACAATAATACAAACAATCGACACATCAGAGTTAGGCAGCTTCAATACCATGTTGTCTCCAAAAGGTATAACACAACAACCATCGGTACAAACAGTCATGTCTTGTGTAACAGTTGATTAGCAGCTCATAGAGTTCAGTGCTAATTAGCAGCAGTCGATCAACAACACATCAAATAAGTGCTAATTGTAACATCTCGTATTTTCGTTAACTTAAAAGTTAACTTTGTTAAATTTAAAAAAGGGCCTTTATGTCAAATTTGAAACTTTGAGGACTTATTATGCTTAATAATTAATTTGGAGATTAACAAATTAATTAAATAATAGAAATAATATTATTAATGTTTAAAACGTTGGATTGATATTATAAAACTTAACTTAAAGTGAAAATAATCTTAAAAATAATTATTATTACTACTACTAATAATAATAATATTAATGATAATATACTAACAGTAATAATCTAAGTCTTATAACTTTAAACTTGTAATTAATAAGTATTTGCATGAAATAATAAAGTCTCAAAACCCTAGGGCTAAACTGTAATTTATTAAAGAATAAAATATAAACTTTGGTTTTAAACTAACAAACATGAAACCACAGGGACTATATGTGTAAATTAGTTTAAAACCACCCAAACCAACCCTCCCCTTACCCCGCAAATCCGGCAGGAGCTCCGGCCATACTCCGGCCGAGCTCCGGCCACCCCTAAAACTCGCTAAAAACCTAAAATTTGATCACCAAACCGTCCTAAAACAATCGTGTGCACGTTTCGAACTAAAAGCACATCTTAATTATGGATAAACACCGGTTACAAGTCGAATCAAATGTGTAACCGAACTATAATCACTTCACATAATCGTTCAAGCCTTAAACACCAATAATAATGCAATTAACTCTACCAAATCGAACGTTTATCTACCTCTAATCGAATACAACACTCATTTACACCTGAATCAAACACAAACAAAGAATTCGAGTACCCTCTTCACGCGGACCTGCAACTCGTTCGAAAACCACCATTCGAGCTTCAAATTGCGAAATTGATAGAGGGCTTTCACTCATCTTCATCATTCGAAGCTAAGGGTACAACGAATTTGATTATTATCAACCCAAACCTCTTGAACCAATGTCACCACAGCCGCGACTTTAGTCGAACCCGTACCCATCAAATTCCACATTCAAAACAGGTAATTAAACACTCTTTGAATTCGGTTTTATGTGGGGATTAAAAGCCCCAAACTTTCATTGATTAACATACTCGTTTGGATGTTCAATTGGGTTGATTTTGATTCTAGGGTTCATATGGGATTTGGGGATTTTCTTTGGAAATATAACTTAACCAATGTTTTTGATTTTAAAACACAAGTGAGGCCTTGGGCCGCTGGTTAAGACACACGCATAAGGGACAGGAGGTCCCGGGTTCGAACCCGGGCCCCTGCACCCTTATTTTTAATATGTTTTGAGCTTTAAATATATATATATATATATATATATATATAATTTTTAAAAATTATAAAAAATCAGTTTTTGTAAAACTTTATTTGTTTTAAAAGTTAGTTAATTATTTTCTGTAAATTTATTTCTTTAAACACATTAACATGTTTTTATATAAAACAATATTAACAAATGTTATAATTTGTTTATTTATAAAAATAAACTTTAAATAGTTGAAGTTACTAAATTATTATTGGTCATTATGTTATCTTTAATTATAGATTAATTATGTTAATTATAAATTTTATTTACATTATAAGGATTTAATTTCTTATAATTTCACAAATTATTATAAAAAGATTTATTAAGTTTTCTTTCATTGTATTAAAATATATATGAATTTCGATAACTAATCTTATTTATAAAAAAAAAACCCAAATTCTTATGGAAACCCTAGTCTACGTTAAAACGTTAATCTTATTATTAACCTTAATCTTGTAATACATATATAGGTTTAGGTGCCTTGTAATGGAATACGTTGGATTATCGTTTAATCTTTATTATCATCTTGTAATGCATATATCAAAGTGAGTATTTCCATACCCCTTTTTCTTATTTTCACACTTTGGGGTGAAACATGTTAACTTATATCATTGCACTTATGAACTTATTCGAGACTTGTAAACTTTATGGCAATTTACTTAAAGTTGTGGTTAGTTGAACTTTTGTGGTTACCATGTTATAGCGTTATATGTACAATCATTAACTATTGCTAGCCCAGCGAAGTCATAGATCTATGGGACAGACAACCTATTTGGTGCTAAAGTCGATGAACTGCCGACTCCTAGGAGCCGTATGCTTGTGCACTAGGGAACCAAATACACTTAGCTGATCGTATATACTTTTAACGTATAAGACTTGTAAAACTTTGTCGAGGTTTAATTGTTGCATTGTTCATAACATCCCTAATCACTTTATTCACTAATTTACAATTTGAATTGCCATCTTTTATATACTTATGTATTGAAAACTATGGAATGCTCACCAACATGTTTATGTTGACCTTTTATTTTTAACATGTTTCAGGAATAACCCAAGTATGCGTTCTACTCTTTGAAGCTTATCTCACTTAGGACTGGACTTAGAGAAATAAACAATGATCTTGTTACTTTCAACCTTGTATTCATGATGTATCTTGTTTGAGACTTATGTTTGTAATGTTACCTTTAAAACTTATGAATAATATATTTGGATTTAATAATAGCGTTATGTGGCTGTGAACGATCTTAACTCTCACATCTCGACGTTTCCGCCGTCTAGGTTGGGGTGTGACAGATTGGTATCAGAGCCCATAACTATAGGGATTTAGGTTATTAGAAATGGTGACCTAGACTATAGTTGCATGAACTTCATAGAATATCCTTATACTTTTGTGCTTACATGTTGTTTGCATGCTACATAATGCCATGCCTTTTGTGCAACTTGATGCCTTAGCATAGGATTGCCTTATGTATGCTTAAAACTTAGTTACTTGTCTCCCTAAACTTATCTTTGACTCTTTGACTCTCCCCCGACGATTGAAACTTCCTAAACTTATTTTCGACGACATGTGAAATCTACACTTATTATCGTGGGTTTAATTCCTTAGACTCTATGTCTAATCTATGAAAATCTCATCAAGGTTTTGATTTCATGAACCAAAGAAATTTGTGTGACACATAGACACCGTTATTTTGAATTTCCTGGCAAAAGGCCTTCGGGCTAAGGCAAGCATATCGTATAAATCTCATTGCGAGACCAGTTATGCTTACCTGGGGATTTCTGGAACGAGTGATAAACTATGGTCAACATACACAATTCTTTAAGGCAAGTGGGTCAATTTACTTTGACGTGTCAACGATTCCAAATGGTAATGCGTTACCAAATGGAACCATCCTCTTTGTATCTTAAAAATCTTTGATTCCTTGAACTGGTTTCTTCTCATTCTTATCATACATAATATTCCTGTGATATTGAACTCGTCTTACCTTTTAACTCCTATGTTTAAACATCATTACACGTTAGGCGTTTCATGTAGCTATTTCTATACCTTGATCAACGTGTACATGACTCTTGTTATACCCAAAGATATTAGTCGTCTAAACCGAATGGTTCTCAAAACTTTAACTCGTTACTTATGGTTCTCAAGTCTTCTTAAAAATGTGTCCCATAACTAAAGACATGCAATGTTGTAAGCTGGAATTTCTATATCTTGGGATACTTTGTCTAGGCAAAGTGTAACTAGTGATCTGATTCGACCATTGAATCCGGTTACTTGACTTGAAATCCTTGAGATGAGTGACCACTTATAAGTACACGTGTCTTCAATAAGGTTATGGTTGATCTCGTAATTTGAGAAGTCCATGTATCTCCTTTCGATTGTGAATCGAATGTTCACATCTCATTGTGGTGTTGAATAATTCCTGTCATTGATTTTTTTTTTCCGATTTAAACCATCCAAGATTAGAACACCACAACAAAATCTGTTATCTTGAACCTTGATCTTAAGCTTGTAAGAATGATTCACTCTTTTGTTACATTGATGTAACTTGAAATTTTCTGAATTTCTAATTGATATTCTTTTCTTTTCGCTGTTATGTCAAACTTCGTACCGTTTGCATCGGGGGAGATGCAAGAGTTTGTAAGTCAACCTATGACTAAGAACACTCGTATCTCCTAAATGATTCTAACTCGTCAAAACAGGGGTGATTCCCTTACTTTGCTGATGCTTCTCTATTCGTTTTGATAAATGGTTTCCAATCGTGTATTTTATGAAATTTCATCCTCTGGATTAGGGTGATTACCTTATCTTGAGGATTGACTTCAATTATTTTCTTTGGAACTTGCATTTCACAAATGACATGATCTCACCAAAATAGGATTAAAACCCGTACTTTGGTGACAATTGTCAATTTCCGATTGTTTTCTTGTTATTATGAAATTCAATCATCAAGATAGGCATGAATTCCATACCTTGATGATAATTTCATTCTTATGGATTGTATTTTCTCAAATGAAACGACCTCATCAAAGTAGGAGTGAATTCTGGATTTTGATGAAGAAGTTCATCCTGTTACATTTTGTTTTTGTAAAACTTCATTGTTAAGGTAGGAGTGATTTCCCTTACCTTAATGGTGAGTTACCTCGTCTTATTTCTGTAGATCCTCAACAATGAGTTGGGATCGAACTTTTTGATGTGTAAGTTAGTGGTCATACCTTGGGAATACACCATCAAGTTAGGAGTGAAAACCACACCTTGATGACTATTCTCATTTCCTGATCTTCAACTTACCAAGATTGTAATCAAGTGACGCGAAGCATGTAGTAACTTGAAGGGTGAAACAATGTTAGTGTTTCGACCTATCAAGCCAAAGCATGATCTCTGAACTTGAAAGGAGACCCGATCGCTTTAGGTTGATTTTGATTCCAAGCTTGGAGCATTTAAATTCTTAAATCGATTTCTTTCCCTTTATTCTCATGTTTTGATTTGACCTAGCTATATGGAACCATTTATTCCTTACTTATCAACTTTCATTTTGAGATATCATCAACACATGATTGCGTGATGGTAGTCTTCTTAAACAATATTTCTGCTAAATAAAGACATTATCAACTTGTGATTATGTCTTTCTAGTCATACGAATGTTCTCGACTGTACCTATGGGTTTGATGAATTACGTATGCAATCTATATTTGGAAATTTGTTACCTTGCAAAACATGGTTACAAATACCTTTCTTATTGTTTGTGTCATTTCTTGAATCGTTTTTGAATTCTTAACCTTGAAAATCATTGAAATTCTATCGTGGTTTTGAACAACAAGACTCGTTATTATCCTCATTGCGATGTGGATATAATGGTTCATAAAATTTCGTAATTTGTAGTCATGGGTTTGGCATAAAAGAAAAGACATAACTTGGCATGTGTCCAAGTGTCTTACCTTTACATATGACAAAACCTAACCTCCGTGTTCCGTGAATCTCCTGTTTAACTTTTCATTCACTAAATGCTTCTTATTTTAAAGGACATGATGACAATTGGTGCATTATAGACCGATTGGCTAATTTCATATTGACTTATGTGGGATAACAGGTCGAGAAAATTATTTGTATATGTTTCAAATATTCGTATACCGTGGTATGACGTTAAAACATCGATCGTTATTTTGGATGACCGATTCATTTTCTGCTTTTAATAATGTTCCTAATCACCGTCATGAACTCATTCTAAAATTTTCGCATATCGTATTATACTTAGACCGATGGTTGGTCAAAGGAGAAATGCATATTCCCAAGACATGCGTTAAGATCGTTCCTATAGTGACGTTTGGGATTCCTAAATCCCGACGGATAACTTTTCTTACCATTGTTGGTCTTCTATTGATTTCAAGACATCACTTTACTACAAATTACATTCTAAAAGTTGTGGCTTATAAGTCTAACACACCACGGTAACTCGTCATCGTTTACCAACATTTCATCTCAAAACATCTTACATTTTACTGAAAGGGTTCAAATTGGCATGCATTATGCCAAGAAGCTTGAAGGAGTCCCTAAAGTGAAACATCTCATCTGTAATCAAACGTCTATCATTGTCCGTTCGTACACTTATCTTTCATTTTAACCCTCTTGTTCGTTTAAGTTTCATTCTTAATTTCAGGACGAAATTCTTTTAAGTTGGGGAGACTGTAACATCTCGTATTTTTGTTAACTTAAAAGTTAACTTTGTTAAATTTAAAAAAAGGGCCTTTATGTCAAATTTGAAACTTTGAGGACTTATTATGCTTAATAATTAATTTGGAGATTAACAAATTAATTAAATAATAGAAATAATATTATTAATGTTTAAAACGTTGGATTGATATTATAAAACTTAACATAAAGTGAAAATAATCTTAAAAAATATTATTATTATTACTAATAATAATAATAATATTAATGATAATAATACTAACAGTAATAATCTAAGTCTTATAACTTTAAACTTGTAATTAATAAGTATTTGCATGAAATAATAAATTCTCAAAACCCTAGGGGCTAAACTGTAATTTATTAAAGAATAAAATATAAACTTTGGTTTTAAACGAACAAACATGAAACCACAGGGACTATATGTGTAAATTAGTTTAAAACCACCCAAACCAACCCTCCCCTTACCCCGCAAATCCGGCAGGAGCTCCGGCCATACTCCGGCCGAGCTCCGGCCACCCCTAAAACTCGCTAAAAACCTAAAATTTGATCACCAAACCGTCCTAAAACAATCGTGTGCACGTTTCGAACTAAAAGCACATCTTAATTATGGATAAACACCGGTTACAAGTCGAATCAAATGTGTAACCGAACTATAATCACTTCACATAATCGTTCAAGCCTTAAACACCAATAATAATGCAATTAACTCTACCAAATCGAACGTTTATCTACCTCTAATCGAATACAACACTCATTTACACCTGAATCAAACACAAACAAAGAATTCAAGTACCCTCTTCACGCGGACCTGCAACTCGTTCGAAAACCACCATTCGAGCTTCAAATTGCGAAATTGATAGAGGGCTTTCACTCATCTTCATCATTCGAAGCTAAGGGTACAACGAATTTGATTATTATCAACCCAAACCTCTTGAACCAATGTCACCACAGCCGCGACTTTAGTCGAACCCGTACCCATCAAATTCCACATTCAAAACAGGTAATTAAACACTCTTTGAATTCGGTTTTATGTGGGGATTAAAAGCCCCAAACTTTCATTGATTAACATACTCGTTTGGATGTTCAATTGGGTGATTTTGATTCTAGGGTTCATATGGGATTTGGGGATTTTCTTTGGAAATATAACTTAACCAATGTTTTTGATTTTAAAACACAAGTGAGGCCTTGGGCCGCTGGTTAAGACACAAGCATAAGGGACAGGAGGTCCCGGGTTCGAACCCGGGCCCCTGCACCCTTATTTTTAATATGTTTTGAGCTTTAAATATATATATATATATATATATAATTTCTAAAAATTATAAAAAATCAGTTTTTGTAAAACTTTATTTGTTTTAAAAGTTAGTTAATTATTTTCTGTAAATTTATTTCTTTAAACACATTAACATGTTTTTATATAAAACAATATTAACAAATGTTATAATTTGTTTATCTTTATAAAAATAAACTTTAAATAGTTGAAGTTACTAAATTATTATTGGTCATTATGTTATCTTTAATTATAAATTAATTATGTTAATTATAAAATTTTATTTACATTATAAGGATTTAATTTCTTATAATTTCACAAATTATTATAAAAGATTAATTAAGTTTTCTTTCATTGTATTAAAATATATATGAATTTCGATAACTAATCTTATTTATAAAAAAAAAACCCAAATTCTTATGGAAACCCTAGTCCACGTTAAAACGTTAATCTTATTATTAACCTTAATCTTGTAATACATATATAGGTTTAGGTGCCTTGTAATGGAATACGTTGGATTATCGTTTAATCTTTATTATCATCTTGTAATGCATATATCAAAGTGAGTATTTCCATACCCCTTTTTCTTATTTTCACACTTTGGGGTGAAACATGTTAACTTATATCATTGCACTTATGAACTTATTCGAGACTTGTAAACTTTATGACAATTTACTTAAAGTTGTGGTTAGTTGAACTTTTGTGGTTACCATGTTATAGCGTTATATGTACAATCATTAACTATTGCTAGCCCAGCGAAGTCATAGATCTATGGGACAGACAACCTATTTGGTGCTAAAGTCGATGAACTGCCGACTCCTAGGAGTCGTATGCTTGTGCACTAGGGAACCAAATACACTTAGCTGATCGTATATACTTTTAACGTATAAGACTTGTAAAACTTTGTCGAGGTTTGATTGTTGCATTGTTCATAACATCCCTAATCACTTTATTCACTAATTTACAACTTGAATTGCCATCTTTTATATACTTATGTATTGAAAACTATGGAATGCTCACCAACATGTTTATGTTGACCTTTTATTTTTAATATGTTTCAGGAATAACCCAAGTATGCGTTCTACTCTTTGAAGCTTATCTCACTTAGGACTGGACTTAGAGAAATAAACAATGATCTTGTTACTTTCAACCTTGTATTCATGATGTATCTTTGTTTGAGACTTATGTTTGTAATGTTACCTTTAAAACTTATGAATAATATATTTGGATTTAATAATAGCGTTATGTGGCTGTGAACGATCTTAACTCTCACATCTCGACGTTTCCGCCGTCTAGGTTGGGGTGTGACACTAATCGGTAGTGGTTTAGCATATGCTGATCGACAGTTCATTAAGCACTTGGTAGCAATGTTTTCCGAACCGGATCAAACAATGAAGTGGACGTCTTACGGGTTAACTGGTCGGACTGGTTCAATTGGTTGGACCGAATATAAGAATAGGATAAAATTATAACTATTTTATAAATATATATGTAATCAATACTAAAAAATAAAAATATATATGAAAAACCAGTTTGACCGGTCCATCCCCCGTTCATCCGGTTCGACCCCCGGTTCAACGATCCAGCTCCCGATTCGACCGCCGGTCCGACCACGGGTTCAATGCCAAAATGGTTTTAAGCACCTAATCAGAATGGATTAGATACCGGTTCCGATCTAAGCGGTCGGACTGGCCGGTCCAATCTAGTTTTCAAAACAATGCTTGGTAGAAATCAGCAGTTGACACTCGGTGCTGAATTCTTGAGTTTTCGGTAATTTCATCCTCTTCATAGATCAACAAACATTAAAAAAACAACTATCATTTCCATGTGTTACGACAGGTGTCACTCCCCGTTGACCGGGTCCAGCTGTGACTGACTGATATCAACATAATGCATCAGAAAATAAACATTAATTAATTTGCATCTAATCATCCATAATAATACAAATACTAGTTAAATATTTTCTATTCCTAAATATATAAGTTTAAGTCAATTGTCTCAAATGATAACAATTAGATAGGGTGGTGGCTAAACTCTAAATGTTCGAATAGGTCAATCCTATCCATGATCACTTGGTAAAATCATTTTTCTCCTGAAATAAACACCCAAAATACGTCAACATAATATTGGTGAGCTCATAAGATTATGACATAAGACTTAACATAATTCATAAAATAAGAATAGTAATAGTGCATGAGATAATGTATCACAATCAAACCTGGACTCGGGTGACCCTCTTGAGTGCTAGAACATCCCCTAACCCATACCCCTTATTGTTATGGGATTAAGTGCACCCTTCTAAGTATAGTTAATTTATACTAACTTGTGATACAAAGGTTATTGAATTTCAATGGGCGGTTTTCCTGTCCTAAAGGCCCATTGTATGCGTAGATTCCCCAAATAGAGTTAATGATTTTGCTTATGTTAAGGGAGATAAGAAATAACCATTGCACCATAATAATGATTTTCAAGAGTGTGTATTCGACCCCAAAATAGTTGAAGTAAAAAGGGGGTTATGAGACTCACCTTAGCTGGTTCCTGAAGTAGGTGTTCGTGGTGTAGAGAGATATAGACCTGAAAGGTTCTTAAGTTCATTTATAAGCATTAGATTCATTTTAGTCATTTATCTAAGCCCAACCCCTCTAGTTCAGGTTTATCCTATAACGATTAGGTTATTTACATTACATGTGTGTAATTTGGTTCAAATCTTGAAGTTTGAAGTCTTGATTTAGCCATTGGTTATAATAGGGTTATTAAATCATGATTTTAGATTATAATAATGATTAAAGGTAATATTTGGTTATAAAACAATAAAGTTTAAATTTATTGGCAAGATTGGTCCCTCAACTTTGCTAAATTGACACTTTTAACTCTCATGTTTGGAATTTTGCACTTTAATTATTGATAAAGGATTTATTGTTTTAAGTGAATTAAACTACTGTATTAAGCTAGTTTTTATATCATTTAGGTATTTTTTAACGGGTTCAAAAGTTTGTTTTCTGTTTAGGCGTTTATGAAAATACGTTGAGAGGTTTCTTACTTGGAATTGTTGAGTGGTCCATATGATGGTTTATATTTAAATTTAACTTATTTGGGTATTATTTAAATTCTGGGATGCAAATGTTGTGGCCATAAGGTTGGTGCTTTGGATATTTTATATGTAAACATGGATCGGGTCGCGTTTCGGGTGTTTTTATAATGTATTTGCAAGTTTAATGATTTTATTAACTTTTTATGTTGGATCAAGGATTATGAGTCATAATCTACTAGAAAGTATTATTTTTATTAGTTTAAAGGTTTTTGTAAATTTATTTATTATTTTCTTTTCAGTGAGACGTTAGTTTACTTAAATTAACAGTAAATTTTTTTATAAATTCCTAGAAAACTCCATAAATGCTAAAATTTTATTTTTAACTTATTTTAATCATTATTAGTACATTAGCTATTTTAGTTTCAAGTCTTAAGTCATTTTTCTCGGTTTTAGTATTTTAACGTTTGGGGCTCGGTTTTTAACGGGTTTTTGGGTTCGGGTCAACTTTTGTGACACCCGGTCAAAACAGGTCAGCGCTCGCACTAGACTGTTTTAATAATAATCCTTTAGTTATTATTTGTGCTTGACTAATGGAAAAACCTAAAATAACGATTTTTAACGAACCTTAAAAACGGTTTACTATTACGTTTAAAAAAAATAATACCAATAATAATAATAATACTAATAATAATACTAATAATAATAATAATAATAATAATAATAATAATAATAATAATAATAATATAATTATAATATTAGTCTTGCATGGATTACAACTAATCATCCAAATATCCCTACTCAATCTTTATAATCATACACACACATATTCTACACACACTCTTCACACACACCAAAACACACACAACCCTCCACATTCTCTCTACCCCTTCCCCTCCCTAACTCCACCACCGAGACCATCACCACCGCCGGCCTCCACCACCCGTCGCCACCCCCACCGCCGTGACCACCACCGCCAATCGCCACACCATCGGCCACCACAACCGCCGGAATCACCATCACCACCGAGCATCACTACCAACCCGTTACCCCCACCATCGAGCACCACCACCAACCAGACACACCACCACCTCCGATCACCTTCATCAACACCGGAACCGCCACCACCATCAACTTACACCACCATCACGACCACCATCTGCCACCCACACCCTTGACATCCTGACCACCCGACACCATCACCACTCTCGGTCACCCAACCCCCACTCCCATCGGTCACCGAGCACACGACATCCCCCCTTCTCTCGAACACACCATCACCACTATAAGTGACCTTTATCGCCTACATTCGAGTTGAAACGAGAGAGTTGCAATCTAAGATCGTTAATGACTTGGAGGAATATTCGGGTGTTAAGAAATCTTCAAACTAACATTGGAAACCTTTGGTTTAGGCTCAAGGTATACTCATTTAAGTTAGATAATCTTTATCATTTCATGCATGGATGATCAAGATGATGATCTTGATAAACCCTAGTTTCACCCACTTGAATGTGAAATGAAAATTGATACTTTGATAAAATAATGCTTTTATGAAAAATAAACTTTTAAAAGGGATTATAAATCTGAAAAATACATGTTAAAAGGGTATTAGATTGGTGAAATCATGTTATTTGTATGATTTGGGATTGTAAGAATATATTTAGTTGTATGTATATGTTACATATATATATATATATATATATATATATATATATATTATATGTGTGTGTGTGTGGTGTGTGTGTGTGTGTGTGTGTGTATGAATGTGTAGATTGGGAAAATTTGGAGACCATAAGTTCATAGGATAACTAAGTTGGAATGATGTTAAAATAAAGTCATAAAACATGGATTAAGCAAATATGATGGGTGATGTTGGATATAAGGCCATAGGAATGTGATTAAGATGAATTAATGGATAGTGTTGTTTATCATAAAAAGAAAAGTTTAAGACAAAATAGTAATATTAAATATATACTTGGACGTGTTATAAGATATCACTTAGAAGATAAGTTAGATGACAAAAGACTCGAGGACTAGAAACCATGATCAAAGACCGCTAGTAAGACTAAAAGGATGTTATGATTTGACAAAAGACAACAAGAGACCCCAATACTTTATAAATATAATATATAAAACTAAAAGTTAATATATATATTTTGGACAAATAACAACGAATAAAAGGAAAATATATATATGAAAATATATTTTTAAACAAACAAATGGATTTTTAAAGGATAGCTAATACATTCGTAGATTTAAAAATAATATTTATTTTTAAAAAAGAATGTATGTTTTATTAATTGACAATTTTGATATAGTTAGAAACTATTTTATAAAAGAAATAGATTTTTTAAAATAAAAATACAAAATTTACCATTTTACAAAAGGAATTGGCAAATATTTGAATAAATTACCACAAACTATAAAAATAAATATAAATTCGTGTAAGGCCCCGTTCCCGGGCACCTCACAGTTGGTCGTCATTACCCATAAAAACATACATTTAATATAACTTAATAAAAACCATGCAGCGGAAACTTTAAATTTTACTATAATGCTTTTGTAAAGTAATACAACACTCGTTACAAAATATCATTTGTTTGCATTACAATACAAAAACGTTAACGAAAGAATGCCATCCCAAAAGAGCTGAGTAGCCGCCTCGTGCCATCCTCAGCAACACTACCTGCCAACTGGAAAACACATAAAAGTCAGCGTTGCTGAGTGAGTTCTAGTTTTGTAATAAAACATACTTTTACTTATTTAAAAGTATCCTTTCGTGCATGCGTTCATACATCATACGTACACAGAGATAATATTCGTTATTATCTTCATCATTCGTTATTCATCGTTATCTTTAACTTCTCGTATGGATTCTGTCAGGCTTTACCCACTTCATAGCACTTGGCTATGATTACTGTGGTCGAATGACAAGAATCCCGTCCATACTTACTTGCACGCATTGAAAGGTGAATTGTACCAATACCATATGCTACACCCCGATCGTTATTAGCTACCGGGCCGTAGTCAACATATGACGGAAAATCGTATGCCCGGTACTAGAGGTAAGCGGTAGAGGTACCATGACCATGGTCAATCACATAGAAGGACCAATCGCGTTATTTAATGCTTGCAAGACATAATTCGTTCGTTCATTAATGCATGTATTCATCATCATTCTTCTTTTCGTTCATTCGTTAATACATGCATTCGTCATCATGTTCCTCTTTCATTATCTTTCACTTTACGATACATAATACTTCATTAGTTCATTCTCGTTATTCGTAAAGTTTCAGAAAGATAAGCACACAATTACAAGGAACACACACACTTATCATACATACTCATCATACATTCATCACCATACGTACATCATCATACATTCATCATCATACGTAGCATCATACCACATTTAACAATATTTTAATAATATTGTTAACAATAATACACTGATAATAACATCAGAAACAATAAGGGTTAACCGTAATCATCATTACATGCATGAAACATCATCATTTTTAACCCTAGTCAGCCCTGGTCAAAACCTCGAACTTCGGTATTTCAGGAAATTTCTGCAAAATTCTAAGTGTCCTAGGCGTTTGAGCCCTGTTGGGCGTAAAAGCCCTCTGGCCGTATGAGCACTATTGGGCGTAAGAGTACTGCTGGACTTTTCATCTTACACTTAGATTTATCATCTGGTCATACGACCACACTGTTGGTCGTATGAGCACTATTGGTCGTACCATCCCTGGACTTGGGAAATATATTCTGATCATACGACCACTGTTGGTCGTATGAGTCCTGTGGGTCTCTTCATCATACTTAGAAAATTTCATCACATAGTCATACGACCACTTTTGGTCGTATGAGTCCTGTTAGACTCATCAGCACTTAGAAAAATATATCTCCTGGTCATACGACCACACTGTTGGTCGTATGAGCACTAGTGGGCTTTAACACTTAGAAAAATCCTGGTCATACGACCACACTGTTGGTCGTATGACCACTGGTGGACTCATCAGCTTGTTCTTATTTATTCCAAGTCCAATTTCAGACATATTTGCAACCTGTTCATGTGTCTAATCCATAATCCAAGTCCCAAACATCATAATGCCTAGTTCTAAACATATACATATGATTCTAGGCATAAATCTATCATAAACATAAGCATACATACATTCATTTCATACGGGTTTCAACCCAAACTTTACAAAAACATACTTGCATGCATTTTCCAGCCCCAAAACATTTAAAAACCAGTAAAACGGGGTCTAGAACTCACCTTAATTTGTCTTCGGGTTTTGGATGCCCTTTCCTTGAACTTCTCAGTCGTTTATACACCTAAAACACACACACAGTGCAACCCGAACACACTAGTCACATTTATAAGCTCATATATGGTTCTAGAATCGTCCTAACATCATAAATTCGAGATTTCTTACCAAAAACTTCGAATTTCTCAGGTCCTTCTTCAAAATCCCGATGGTTTTCTGCTCCTGCTGCTTTCTCTCTCTAAAAAACCGATGCAAAGAAATGTGCAGGAGGTAATGGGCGGCCATGCCTTCCTTTTGTACAAAATAAATAATAACTTTGCCCATTTGGCACTTTTGGTCCCTCCTTTTTAGTTGACTTTTATTTTCTTCTCCTTTCTTTCTATTTCATTCTTTTAATTTCTTTAATAAGAAATTACGGGTGTTACAATTCGAGATTGTAGTTGTATAAATCATCTAGTTTAAGAATATAATACGTAAGAAATAAACGTAGGATTTACAAGTAGACTAGTGATATTAGATGTCCAGTTAATTAAGAAGTACACGTTTAAGATAGATAGTTTATAAGAAGGACGCGTTGCAACTCATAATTCCTTAGAAAATGTGATTTACATTTACAAATATCGATGATTTTTTTAAAATACAATAAAATATTTTTAAAGAAATAAGTTGGGTGAACAAGTATTCTTATAAACATGCTTTCTCAAATATTAATTAAAGTCTTTAACATCTAGGATCTGGATAGATCAGTGCAAGACATTTTTGATCGGTTATTGATCACGTTCAAAGGTGAGTACTTTGGCCACATTTTTCTTTAAATATTGTTTATTTAAACTGTTTTTGGGGAAAAAACATGATAACTGTTTTATTTACATGATGGGTAAAATGAGGATAATATATTTATGATGGTATAGTTTTGGTCAATATTACAAGTGTGTGACTATTGAGCCCTAAATCCCCCCATAATTATTAACATCGGGGATGAGGCCGCAGACTATATTGGTAGATCTATCGGGTTAGAAGGGCCCGCTCTCGCGACCAGTCGCGCTGGTCAGGATATATGTGGCGAGGGAGTTTATATGTTTGCACTGTTGTGTGGGGCAACGACGTGTTTCTTGGCTTGATTATAGACTTATGACCTGATTGTTATCGTAGGACCTAGCTAGTCTATGTTGGGTATATTATCTCGCTACATCATAACGTTTTTGAAAAATTTTTTTTAAAGTTTTAAAACCCGAATGCTCACCAACTTTATGTTGACTATTATTTTCTCATGCTTTTCAGGGTTGTAGATAAGCTCTGTTGTGAACTAATGGTCTTTGAAGGGTCAAACGTGTTAGGTTGACTACCTGTAGTGGGAACATTGTAATAAATAAATGTGTCGTTTAACTGAACATGACGGTTGAAATTAGTACATGAATTTCACTATGATAGGTTTAAAAACGTATAAAGGTTTAACCCTTGTAGTCAACTGCTTGATTTTTAACGCTTGACTATAATTGTTGGAATATTTCCAACTCCTGTTATCACCACGTCACGTGACCTTCCGCTGCGATTTTCGGGGTGTGACAACTTTGGTCACACTTTGGTTATAAAATACTTTAATATACTTATAGTAATGTTTGGTTCTAGATAGTTCATTGTTTTATCTTAAGGACACGTTTTATGAATTTTTATTATTTTAGCATGAATATCCTTTATATTTTTTTTACCAAGAAAACAAGATTTATTAATTATGAAATTAAATTTTTAAGCATGTCTTATCATTATGATTCTACTGAAATTTTGTACATTTGGATTTTATGCATATTTGGCATTTTCGTTAAGTCTAGCGGTTAGTTTTGTTAAGTCCTGGTTTTGGATTTCTAATAAGTGTTTTAATCGGGTTTTTCCCTTCCCAAACATTTTAATATCATAAGTAACTTATAAATGACCCCATAATTTCAGTAACTTACCCCAACCTATTTCTTTTTATTTTTCTCCAAATCCCATATTTTTAAGTTTTTGTATAATTTATAAGATGTGAAATACATATGCTTAAATTATAAAACTTCATTTTAACTTAAGATAATATCTAATAACTTCCAGAAACATTTAGGTTTAAAATTTTGGATTTAGATATTACAATTTTATATTTTGCAAAAACCAGGTTTTCGGGTATGCTATATTTACTAAAATTGTGCTTGTGAGAAAAATAGGTTTTGCGAAAGCTTGTGTATATTTTGCTTACTAAAAAATTTAGTGTTTTAAAGTTTCACAAGGTGTTGAGGGTGTCATGGGGTTGGTCGAGTCACAAACGTGACGAAACGTGATATTTCGCGTGTTTGCGGTAGTAACGGGTTACCTTGATGAGTGTGGTAGGTGAGATGAGTGCGTAGATTTCTGAATGAGCTTGAAATGATGGAAAATGGATTCCTAAAGTATTGGATTAGTTCAGGTCATAGAGTTAAAGAAATGAAGGATAGAAACTTGATGTAGGGAGAGTGTGACCTTGTAGTATTACCTTGGTTCAAGGAGGTTGATGGCTATGCTTTTGTGGTTGATGAGAGTAAGAAAGTGAATAGGAGAAGTGGAGAGAATGTTTTAGAGTTTAGAGAATGTGTAGTAGTAAAATGAAAGGTGATGGTGGTGTGGGTGAGGGTTCTCGGTCGAAAAGGGGTAGGGTGGTGGGGCTGAGATTCCAAGTTCTTAGTTAATGCCAAGATTTGATGGACTTCGTGAAGATTTTGGTGGATTTGCAAGTTACCAAATGCATGGAAGGCTTTGTGTGAATTGGGCAACTTGGGTGGTAACTAGACTAGTCATCTAGTTGATTTTCTTTTGTTTTTATAATTTATTATGCATAATTATATATATATATATATGTGTGTGTGTACCATGTTATATATATATGTATGTATATATTTATATATACTATATTAATAAGCATTTGGGGAGGCAATATTGTCTTTTCACTCAAAACTCTTAAAATTAAGAGATGTACAAGTTGTGTTGCATACTTTACAACTTGTTTGAGGTATCTCTACAATGTGTTTCATCTCCATCATCTTCATCAGAACCGCCAAGACAAAAGGAACGGAGTTCGCAGAACTGAAGACAAAAGAAGAAGGTCTGCGACCTTCTTTTCTTCTGCAGATCTGAATATACACTTCTCGATCGATTATCAAATGGGCAGGCTTTGGTGCTACTCAAATGGGCGGACATTTTCAAATGGGCACACATCTCAATCGATTTATACACTTCAAAACGTGAAGAATTACTCTACCATATGTAAGGATTTCATCTACCATACGTGAGTGCTGCTCTTCTCTTCCTATTTCATCTACCAATTTGGTGTTCATGTATCTTGTTGTTCATGTGTGTTGGAATCAAGTTAGGGTTTTTGTTTATGTGGATATATCTTTGCTCTTGTATGTGGTTCATGCTCAAGAGCTGTTTAGGCATTATCTTTTACGCCATATGGTTGATTTCTGTATGAATTTTTATGTTTTGCGTTAGAAATCTGAGGAAATCGAGATGAAAATATGTTAATGTAGCGGTTTCCTGTTGAATAATTTAGGGTGTTGTCAATGAATGCAGTTTAATGTAAGTGAAGTAGATGAACAATAGGGCTGGTTGTTGTTTATTAGATTTCTATAACAATAGGGCAGTTTAATGTTGTTTGAACTGCATTTGCTTGTGTTAGGTTCTAGGAAATTAATATCTTTCATTTCTTTTCTGTTTATTGGTTTCCAGATACCAAACTAAGGTTTTGCTTTATGATAGAAAGTCAATGACTGTAGCATTGTTTGTTTGACGTTTTATCTTTTGTTCCATCTTCAAAGAGTTCATGTTTTCTATGGGGGGAAGTGGAATGCATACCCATGGTTTTGTTTTCCATATTCAAAATTTGAAACCTGTAAGAATCCTATTAATCCATGTACTTAAACAACTTTAAGAGTTTTACAACTGATGATATCCAGCTGATGACACAAACATATAAATAGACTATATAGTTGTAGTGCTATATTTGACTATTCGTAGCATTGCATTAATTTGTATGTTGCTATATTGAGCATGTTATGATATCTTACGAAAATGAAAATGGCATGCATATGTGTGAGGTGTTGTATTCAATGAGATGAAAGGTGTGTACTCCCAGCCTGATAACATATTAGGCCGAACATCTCAGCAGGTAAGTCTGATCATTAGTGGAAGCCATTTTCTCTGCTATAGACCTGAGTTATAACTCATGAAACACATCCATGTTTATCCTTTTTTATATTGAAACTGCACCCGTTTTGTTTATTGGATAGAATGTAGGCATGTATATTTTTGTCTTCCAGTATAGTAGAATACATAAAATCAAGGACTACTGACACACTTTCTGTACAATTCACCTTATAATCTCCAATTCTGTTCTGACTTTTGCTTTGCGTTTCTGTGTTCTGTAAGAGTGGATTGAGAAAAAGACGAGTTTTCGTTGTAGACAGGTTATCACTCACGATAAAATATATGTTTATGTTCAATGATTCAAACAAAACTGTGTAAATTATATGATTTTTAATGTTTGGTTTGTAGTAAAATAATTATACTTGCAAAAAAACTTGTACTTGTGAGTGCTTAGTAGCTAGATTGACATTTTTAGGGATCATGAATAATAATAGGCCACCCAAGTATATAAAAGGTCAAGAGTCATGGAAAATTTCTTTATGCAAATCAAATTATAAACCATATAGTGATTTCAATCTCCAACCCGTGCAAAACCAAGGAGCTTTGGTGAGTCTATGATTTTGTCTATAGAACTTTGTGCTACCTAATTGGTTCTTAATCCATGATCTTGTCTATAAAGTATAAACTTTGTGCCACCTGAATATGTCGAACATCTTTGTTTATGTTTTCTCTGTATGCAGTTATTTCATCTTTGTAAAACATTTACATCTCAAACATTATGGCTAATGTCATATTATAATTTTTACATGCCGTTTTTCCAGACAATGCTTATGGTGTTGACAGTGGAGACGATCCCCAAGTTATCCCCAAACTCACATTTGAAGAGTTCAAGGTTTGTTTTTGTTCCGGGTGCTTTCTGTGAACTATTTTATTCCTTTGTTGAAGGGCTCTTTCTCTAACGTCCTGTTGTTGATAGTATATCTGTTAATTACCATCATTGAGTACTTCCTTTTAACTAAATATGAAACACACAGGAATTTTACCGCAAATATTACCATCCAAGCAATGCCAGGATATGGTTTTATGGAGATGATAATCCAAATGAGCGCCTGTGTATTTTAAGTGGTAAAACTTATGAATTAATTAAGTTTCAACTTAATATATGAAAAAACAAAAGCATGGATCCTTCTTTTGGCTTACTAATAAGACTGTCTCCAAACAGAATATCTCGATATGTTTGATGCAAGTCCAGCTCGCAATGAATCAAAAATTGAAACACAAAAACTGTTTGCTAAGCCAGTTAGAGTAGTTGAGAAATATCCAGCTGCTGATGGTGGTGATCTGAAGAAAAATCACATGGTATGCCTTAATTGGTTGCTTTCCGATGAGCCTCTGGATTCAGAAACCGAGCTTGCACCTGGATTTCTTGATCATTTATTGTTGGGAACCCCTGCATCTCCACTAAGGAAAATTTTGCTTGGAAGTGGTCTGGGAGATGCCATTGTTGGTGGTGGAATGGAAGATGAGCTTCTTCAGTTCAACATTGGATTAAAGGGTGTTTCTGAAGAAAACATTCAAAAAGTTGAGACTTTAATCATGAACACACTTGAAAATCTGGCAAATGAAGGTTTCAACATGGAGGCTGTGGAAGCGTCCATGAACACAATCGAGTTTTCTCTTAGAGAAAATAACACTGGATCTTTTCCTCGTGGACTTGCCTTGATGCTTCGTCCTGTTGTAAGTTGCACTTAACATGAGTACTTTCTGTTGTTTATGGAACTCAAGCTTATTTGTAATTTTATTTTGTTTTATTTCTTGTGCTTACAGGGGAAGTGGATTTATGATATGGATCCATTTGAATCCTTGTTCCTTTTATGTCCTGAGGTCGACCTAATTTCATATAAGGCACTAAACTAAAAAATTAATTAGAACCTTGAAACTAAAATAATGATTTAAGGCCATCCATGTACTCATACAAGTTACCTGGTAAAAAATGATTACATGCAAAGTTGAATTTCTTTTGACGTGGCACCAGGAAGCTGGTAAACCTAAAAGATCACCGTAAATAAAGTTTCGAAACTTGGATGTTTTTTCTGTTCTAGAAATTACTGATTATGTAAAAGAGAAATTTGACCAAAGTTGGGTAACCTTTCTATGTACTATGTTTAGTTTTAACGTACTATGTTTATGAAAAACATTTTTTTATTCGTATGCTATTATTTAATTGAGTTTTGTGATGCTTATGACATAAATAGACTATACAATAGAAGCCACGCATGTATTCAGAAAACAAATATCGCATTGTGAAATATGTCGATGTCGTCGTCGCCGCATCGCGCGGGTTACTTACTAGTATATATATATATATTTACTGGTGTGTGTGTGTTGGGTGTGTGTGTGTGATTGTATACGAACATATGCATGTATATAAACATAATTATTTTTATATGTTCGGTCATGTGTGGGTGTGTGTGTTATTTTATAACTCATGTGTTCACACATATATATACATATTGTGCATTTGAGTGGTCATGTATGTAGTTATGTATGTATAAAGTGTGTGTCGAGATGTATGTATATTTGTATATTATGTATGTATATTTGTATATTATGTATGTATGCCGTGTTTGTGTATATGTGTGTATATTGTGAATGGAACAAACCGTTTTATTACATTTTATTAGATGTGATGTTATTTTTAATTTTATTTGTAGGGTGTAAGTATTAGGTGGATTTATTGTTTTGTTTTATAGTTATTGTTAGTATTACTTTATATATAGTTTTGTCTTACAAGAGTTTTTATATTTTTTAATTAGGGTTGAGGCTTAACAAGACATAAATTTTTATTTATTGGTGGGATACTAGGTTTTGGTATTACGCGTAGTTAGGTTCATATATTTTTTCCAAATATTGTTTGGTATTCGGTTGTGCTTAATTTGCTTCCTTATGGTTTTACATCTAGATTGCTAAGTAACAAGGTCCATATATAACCTCTTATTGTTTCAAAGTTTAATCTTGTTGGGACCATTTCATGGGCTTTCGATGTGATCGTGGTGTGGCCTGTTAAGTTTTCTAAAAAAAATCGGGTCCAAAATCAGGGTTGTCACAACATGGGCCTTGATAATGTTCAAAACAACTATCAATTCCTTAATACGTTGCGACTTTATATAATAAAAACAAAACCGTTACAAAAATTTATTTCGAAATGTTGATTAAACATAAACTAGGAATTTCTCCAGCGCGTTGCCGCGGGGAGATCAATACACTTGTCATTTGGCATTATTTTGAGACGGTTTAGGCTCAGCGTTTGACCTCGAAGCGTATTGGCGGCAACTCAGGTTGTAAGCAATAAAAGTACACTCACCATCCATGGAAATGCCACGTCAAAACCCTATTTGTGCCAAAGTCATCATAGCCATATGGATTGGGTAACATGTAAACCATATACAAATCTCTCTCTCTCTCTCTCTAGAGATCATCATATAAATCGAGAAGATAAACATCGCCGGAAAAGTCGATTATCCCCCGCCCTCTCTATTGTCTCTCTCTCTCTAGTTACACACACTATGTAAGAAATGAAAAGTCATATGAATAAATAGGCTTCAAAAACTTTAAAAACCATAAAACTACTGAGGCAAAATTAGAAAGATTAAAAAGTATGCTGCAACCATCGAAAAAATGTTTTAATACATACTATAATACTCTATATAGCGTTTGGTTCTCATGCTGGATATTATTTTAATATTGTATATAACTTTTAAGTTGTTTATTTTTCTTACAACTTTTAACATATAACATTTTGAAATATTATAATTTATGAAAATACTGTTTTGTCAAGAATTTTTGTATTTACGTTTCGATATATATTTTATTCAAAATCGAGTCGAGTCAAATATAATATACTTTTACTTTTTGATTTGGTTTTCATAGCCTTTAATGCATATTTTCACAACAAACGTAATTGTTTTCTTAAATCCAAAATACACCGTTATCACATACTAATATTTATAGACATTTCAATATAAATTATATTTATAACCGAGCTGTTGTAACACCTGAACATAACCCATTAGTATAGGGCACAAAGATTCATCCCAATTCCTTATTATATTCTTATTTGAATCGATGTTAATTCTATGATAATTATTCTACTTAAATTGCTACTAACAAAAAAAATAAATTAAGTCATATTATTAGTAAAGATTATCATAATTACTAATCTTTTTTTCAAAAACATGTAGATAAATTGAATAATAGGTGTAACAAATAAGTTAGACCAAAAAGTCAAACTCCCACACCCTCATCTCCTTTATATAAATCCAACTTTCTCCCAAAACACCACCATGTCATCCCACCACCGCCAACCGCCACCACTCCTCACCCTCACCACCGCCACCGCCACCGTCACCACCACCCAACATCACCACCACCCTCCACCACAGCCACATCGGCATCTTCGCCTTCACGTGATCCCGCATCCTCTTCACCCGATCCCTCCACCTCCACCTCCTCCCCTCCTCCGCCACCACCGCCGTCGATGACGACGAAGATTCCATCTCCACCGCCTCCTCCCACCACACCGTCACCGCCTCCTTCCACCTCCAAATCAAACCCCTCATCTTCTGGAACCGACATGGGTCCAAAAAACTCCCGATTTCCCCCAACAACACCACCGATTTCCTACTGTTTACGGTAACCGCCGACGCCACCATCCCTGGTCAGAACCTAGCCGCCATCTCTCTTTGGCCTAGCTTGCTCACCACTTAGTTCTTGTTAGAACCCATTTGTTGCATTAACAACTTGTAATTTCAGCATTAGTGCTTGTACATTGTGCTTTGAGACTTGAGCTTTTGAAAGTTGTACATTCTGCTTTGCCTTTGGTACGGTGGCACTGTAGCCACCGACTAAAGGTAATAATATGCATTATAATGCCTGAACAACAAATTTGTTGGAAAAACTAGAAGAATCAAATTTAAATTAAACAAAAAATTAAAGATTTTACAAAACTAAAAAATATAAAAAAGAAGTAAGATGGGGCACAAACTCAAGTAGAAATTATTATTATCCTATTATCCTACTATTAATAAAGCAGGTGAGGAATAGGAACTTGTTTATTTTTTTGGTGTTGACCACGACTCTTTTGTGAGATTTCATATTTGACCCCGTCTGTTCCTCTTTAAATGTTCCTTTTTCATCGTTTTCTTTACACTGGGTTTTAAATGGAGATTAGAGAGTGGGTGGCCGCCTTACCATGCAAGCGATGGTTGTCTAGGCGTAGATGGTTCTTACAGTCGGCAAAGTCAACCTCAGCTTCCATGGCCTCCTCCCCCTGTAACATCGGTGTCGTTACACTGGTGGATATTCTTTACACTGGGTGTTGACGATGGTGTTGGTGGTCATGGCTGATTTTTTTTAAAAATGGTATATATTATAAAATAAATTAGGTTATTGGGGAAGTAAAAAAAAGGAAATCAGTGTATCCGCTGATAGCAATAGCGGATTAGGAGAAAAGTTTTGAAATAGTCTGACACTCAGACTGACAACACAGAACCCGGTTAACACCCCACACATAATCCGCTATTAAGAATAGCGGATTAGGACAAAACTTTACCCCAAGTTTAACCCATGTTAACTCCCGTTAACTTTTAACGAGAAAAAAAACACCTAATCCGCCATTACTACAAGCGGATAGCGCTTAAAATTTTTTTTTCTTCCTAATCCGCTATTACTAATGGCGGATTACACTTAAAAAAAATTGGGGAGCCGGCCAGTATCGAACCCAGGTCACTTCTATACTCATGCATGTACCCAGCCAATTAAGCTGAGTGTCTAACCCATTTATAATATGGTTCTATTTGTTAATATATAGTAATGGACATAATTAAATATGAAATTTTTTAATGTTTACTTTTTTAATGCTACTATAAAATTTTTTACTTAGTAAAATTTAAAATTAATAAAAAATTTTAAAACTAAATTTAACCCTCATTTTAATGTTTACGTTTTTTTAATATTAACTTAGTAATTATTTAGTATATATATTTATGTTACTTATTAAAATTTAAAACAATAATTAATATGTAAATACCACTAAGTCTACTAAAAAAGAGAAACACGTGATTGACATTATAAATTAATAAAATATTAAAATTACAACAAACATATACTCAGGCACATGATAATAAAATACAATTAATTATTTTGTCGGTATGGACATTTGTTGACCCTGTGACCCGTTCTTTTACAACCGGAACACTAACCACCCATCCTTTCCACAGCGTAGCTGGCGTCCATCTCGTTATGCATCCTTCTCGCACGCCGCCTTCCCCTTACTATAGTTATCTTAGATGCGTCCCCACGAATTTCCCAACCCGCATGCATCCAGTCTTCTTTATGAGGCACCGGAAAATACTCGTTGTTGTATTGTGCACGGTACACTCCCGTAAGAAACCTTGGATCCGCAGTTTGTTGTGGACTTTCACGTAGATAGCCACAAACTGCAACTGCATCATGGCAAGTTCAACTCAACTAAACCAACTGTAATATCACACTTAGTGCGGTGTTTTGACCTAGACCAGTACTGAATATGGTCAAGAAACCATCCAAAGTACAAGGGAACCACCTCCATATAGTATGATGTTATACCTTTTTTCTCATTTCTCCATCGGTAATCAGTCCAGTATTAAGTTAATACCATGCTCCGTATATCAATGCTGATTAGTAGCCAGTCAGTTTTCCTGATCCATAAAGGAAGGTAAACAGTGTCAACCTCCCAAATTAGGGGATATGGTGATTTTCTTCCCGCCATATCAATGGCGGTTTGAGGGTTTTCATTTCTCATTTCATCATAAAAACAAGGTGGTAAGACTGTCCAACTTACATTTGCACTTGGGTTTTTTAAAAGCTTTGACTGTCTAATACTCATAACTCTTACAGTCCATGCTTTAAGGTGCTGCACAATAAGAATTTAAAAGGTAATACATTATTCATTTACTATATGGTACCATGAATATAAAGGTAATACATCTTACCGTGTTCGTAAGTGAACGATTTGAATGACAACCTAATAGGGTACTCCAAAAATCTCTGTCTAGTTTATTGCTAATGAAACTAGTATAGCAAAATGGTGCATCTCCATTAGTATAAAAATCTACGACATCTTTGGACCAGTTTATGGACTCGTCGATAGAAACGGCAAAGATTCTTTTGGGTGTTTCATTTTGTGCTTCATTTTGACCTTCATTTTGATGGAGATTCTCTGAAGACGATGACGGAGTTTTTGACACGGATGGCCTCTTTAAACTTCTCCATACCAAATCTGTAACTCTTGCCGTCTTAGGTGGAGGTTGAGAACAGTAAAAACCGTCTTCATTATTTGCCATTTTGTAGTTGATAATGAGAATTCGTTGTTTGAAGGGTTGTTTGAAGGGTATTTATAGACTTTAAGGGTATATTTATTTTTATTATAATTTATTTTTATTAAAGTAAAAGTATATTTATTTTTATTATAATTTAAGCAAAAGTATATTTATTTTTAAGCCTTACAAGTTTAAAGCAAAAGTAGATTCATCGTTTATTATAATTTAAGACTGTAAAATATAAATATTTTTATTCCAACACCCACCTACTTCATCATCAGTTCATCATCCTCATCACTATATATGTAACACCCCGAAAAGTCAAAACAAGTCATCGAGAATAATGGGCTTAATTGTGGGTATTTAATAAAGGAAGAAAAATGGATTATGGGCTAATTAGGTTTATGGACAAGAGCCTAAGTGGATTGAGGCCCATAATCAGCCCTTAACCTACCCAAAGCAGCCACCATCTTCTTCATTTCAACCCTAACTCCAAAAATTTGTAGAGAGAGAAAGTAGAGAGAAAGTCCAAGAAACACAAGATTTGGAGCCTCTAAGGTCAAGGGATTGAAGATCTGGGTGTTTGTGCAACAAATCTCAAGAAAGTAGCAACAAATCCAGGTAAGAATCGACCTATAATGCCTTCTGTAGATCAAACCCGGATTCTAGGGTTTTGGGGTTTTAAAAGTCTCAAAGAAACACATAAAGGTCGAATTTTTACCTGTGAAAACGTGTAAAAAGGTTAGAAATGGTTTCATGGAAGGTAAACCAAGGATTTGGACGTAAAAAGCTAAGATAATGGGTTAAAAACGGGCTGGTTCGTCATTGATATGCATCCAGCGAAACTGTGCCCCGATCCAGCGAAACTGTGCACTCATCCAGCGAAACTATGCAGCGACTAAGAGAAGTTCTAGCGAAACTACAGTTTCGCTGGGGCGAAACTACAGTTTCGTTGATAAGTTCGCCAGTGCCCAGGTTGACCCTTAGACGTTGCGAAACTAGGAAATTCCAACGAAAGTTGGGCGCTCAAGACAGCGAATCTGTCTAGCGAAACTGGCAGAAGTGCTGCCCAGCGAAACTGACAGCGAAACTGGCAGCGAAACTGCCAGCGAAACTGTGGGCGAATTTATGATGAAAATGACGTTTTTGTGTATTAACTTTCATGCAGCTAGAGTATTTGGACTATAGCTTAAGTAACTTAGGATTGAAGCTAATTGCTAAGTTCAGGTGAGTTCTAGACCCCCTTATTTAAACGTTTTTCCATGTTTTTGGGGCTATTATGCATAGTAAACATAAGGTTTTCAAGGTAAGGATTTCAACGTTTTTAACAAGAAAATACATTTTCTAAAGTAAAATGTGACATTTAAATAGCTCAGAATAATTTTCGGGCGCGCTGACCTGGCAGCCCGGCCCCAGCCAGGGGCGTTGCCCCTTGGACCCCACTAGGGGCTGCTGCCCCTAGGACCCGCTGTCAGGGGCTGCCGCCCCCGACCCCCGCTGTCCCGCGGAGGGTCGGTTACGTGTCATGATGACTAGTACTTGGTATGTTGTGTACTTAATAAGCTAAGTATTATATATATATATATTAAGTGAAAGATAATACTAATGAGAAGTGGAACTTAACGAATGTTACCCCCGGGCCCGTTTGATGATGAAAAGTCTTGCAAGCACTATGATAGACTTCACTTATGTGAGTCTGATGTATGATGATGGATCCGTATTCATGAGCGGGCTATGTGCCTTGCAGTGTGGATCAACTGTCGGGGGAAGCTACCATAAAGATGTGTACCGACGGGGATCGATCAACCGTCGGGGGTAGCGACCATGGATAACGTGTACCGACGGGGATCGACATTCGTTGTCGATCAACATGGAGCTCTTGCTTTTTGCAATCTCGCCTATGATGAAGTGAAACATAATGAAAGAATGAAAGATAATGAACGTGCTTAATGTGATGCAAGTAATGTTTGTAGTATGATGTATGCGTGTTCATTATATGAAGGATAAAAGATTATATTTTCTTATTTATATAAAACTAGAACTCACTCAGCGTACCTGACTTTTTATGCATAATAGTGGACAGGTAAGCGCTGATGCTGAGGATGGCACCACGAAGCTACTTGGGGAGATATGGATGACATTCCTGTTAATGAAGTCTTTATTGAAATTAATGAACAAGGAATATGTTTTGTGTACATTTAAAGGACAAATGTATGAGTACAATGGGGTTTTTAAGTTTCAAATGAATGTTTAATTATTTTCCGCTGCAATGTTTTGTTATTAAACTGATTTTATGCTATGAATTGCCAACTGTGAGGTTTCCCGGGAACGGGGCCTTACAAGTTGGTATCAGAGCCAACGTTTAAGTGAAATGTGTAATTTTTCAAAATAAACCTTAACTTAAACTGATAATGGGATGGAAAGGGAAGGAATGCCAATCTGAGTAGCTGCGTGCCATCAGGTATTTTCTTAAAGTTAACTGGTATTATGTGCGCATGTTATGTGTTTATGTGTTACTGTTAGATTTAGATGCTAATGTAGTCAGGACAGGTAATGCTCGGGGTACGAAGAGTAAAGTAGGTGGCTAATCACAACTAGCCACTGTAATTAAGGACTTACTGTACTTGACATAAACTGAGCTATTCCCTTGAATGACCGCGTTGGTATTTGAATCTTTCAGTGTGGGATAGAGGATGGCTAGCGGTAGATCTTCTAAGGTTTTGCCAGATAGGGGTTGTGGTGAACGTGGTGCCGAACCGCGTATCACGAGAAGCATGGCTAGGGCGGCTGAAATGGCACTCGAAGAGCCCGAGGCCCATCACGTGGAAGGCAGCGATGATGGCACTAGTTTGAGGATCGCCATGAAAGAGGCTGTTGTTAAGGGAGTCCAACAGGCCCTACAGGCGGTTCTGCCGTCCATTATAACTGAGGTAATTAGGGCGGCGAAGGAGACGACTGCTATTGAAGAAAACACGAAGAATAGCGATAACAAGAACTGGCATGGAAAGCGGGTTGGACGTGACAGTGCCACCCTCAACACAAAGGTTGCAAGGACGGAGGGCCGGCGTGCAGCTTCGTCTGGTGCGAGGACTAAGAAGTGTGGTAAGTGTGCCAGAGAACACCTCGGGGAATGTAGATTGGGAACCAATGTCTGTTACCGATGCGGGAAGCAAGGTCACGTGGCCAGAGAGTGTGGAGTGGTACGATGCTACAACTGCAATGGAAGGGGTCACAAAAGCAAGGATTGCAAGAAGCCAAGGGCAGAGGGCGCAGGGCCTTCGCGATAAGGCAGGAGTAGGTTAGGACGGGGCCCGATATTGTGATAGGCATGTATATAGTAAATAAATTTCTGTCTTCCGTGTTGTTTAATTCCGGAGCTAGAAGGAGTTTTGTTTTGTTGTTTTCCTATGTTAAGTTGCCCAGTAGGAGTTTTGTTTATGCTATTTTCTGTACTAAACTGCCTGTTAGTAGTAAATGCCTTGATGAGTCCTTTGACGTAGAAACTGCTATTGGTAAGTTCATTAGAGTTACGGATGTAATAGAGAACTGCACTATAGAATTAGAAGGTCATAGGTTTGCTGCCAAGTTACATGTGATGCCCTGGGAGGATTTGATGTAGTACTAGGGAGGGATTAGTTAGCAACTTACGAGGTGAATATCGTGTGCCGAAAGAAGGTGATTAGACTGACGACGCCTGATGGAAGTCCGGTAACAATATACGGAGATCGGGTTATGACGATTCCGAAAGTGATTTCGATGGCGGTGGCGGGAAAGTGCATGAGGCGTGGATGTAGCGCTTCCTTATGTTATGAGAAGGATGTGGAAACGCCAACACCACAACTATCCGATGTGCTGGTTGAGTGTGATTTTCCAGATGTGTTCCCGGAAGAGTTATCGGGATTGCCACCTGATCAAGAGATCGAATTCCAGATTGACCTGATACTGGGTGCTTAACCTGTCGCCAAAACACCGTATCGATTTGCTCCAACGGAAATGAAAGAGTTGATGGAGCAGTTGCAAGAGCTGCTAGATTAGGGGTTCATTAGGCCGAGTATCTCACCTTGGGGTGCTCCGGTCCTGTTTGTAAAGAGGAAAGACGATAGTATGAGAATGTGTATCGACTACCGCGAGCTGAATAAGTTGACGGTAAAGGACAGATACCCCTTGCCGAGAATCGATGATTTGTGTGACCAGCTTCAGGGCGCCAGTTGGCTTTCACGAATAGACCTTCGATCGGGTTACCATCAGCTAAAAGCGAAAGAACAGGATATCCCTAAAACGGCTTTTCGTACGCGCTACGGTCACTACGAGTTCCTCGTCATGTCTTTCGGTTTGACTAATGCGCCAGCTGCTTTTATGGACCTGACGAACCGAGTGTGTCGGCCGATGTTGGATAAATCAGTGATTGTGTTTACTGATGATATCCTGATTTATTCAAGGAACGAGATAGAGCATGTCGGTCACATTCGAGAAGTATTGGAAACATTGAGAAGGGAGAAATGGTACACCAAGTTCTCCAAGTGCGCATTCTGGTTGCGTGAAGTTCAATTTCTTGGGTTACGTGGTGAGTCCGGAGGGGATTATGGTCGATCCGGCAAGGGTGGAGGCGGTGATGCAATGGAAGTCTCTAAAGACGCCATCCGAGATCCGCAGTTTCTTGGGTTTGGCGGGCTATTACAGAAGATTCATTCAAGACTTCTCCAAAATTGCTTCTCCACTGACCAAGTTGACCCGGAAAGATGTAAAGTTTGTATGGGGTCAAGCTCAAGAGAAGGCGTTCGAAGAATTGAAGACGAGATTGACCTAAGCTCCTGTATTGGCATTACCCGACAGAAGTGAAGACTTGGTGGGTTATGCTGATGCTTCTTACTTGGGGTGGGGTGCGTGTTAATGCAAAGAGGAAAGGTTATAGCCTATGCATCCCGACAGCTGAAAGTTCATGAGGTTAATTATCCCACCCATGACTTGGAGCTAGCAGCCGTGGTCTTGGCATTAAAGATTTGGAGGCACTATCTCCACGGAATGAAGTGCACCATCTTCACAGACCACAAAAGCTTGAATTACTTCTTCGAGCAGAAAGATTTACACATGAGGCAGAGACGATGGCTGGAGCTCATAAAGGGTTACGATTGTGAGATCCATTACCATCCGGGCGAGGCCAACATGGTGGCGGATGCCCTTAGCTGAAAGGAAAGGCCCGAGCCATTCCGGGCGAAGTCTTACCAACTAATTATGACCTCCGACGTGATGACATAGGTTAAGGAGTTTCAGAATGAGGCTTTGAAAGAAGATCGTCTTAACTACAAAAGGATGAGAGGTCTAGTTACGGAGTTGGGTGAGAACACTCTTGGTGTTAAGACCCGATTCGGACGAATGTGGACTCCTCGATACGGGGATCTACGTGGAAAGATTATGGACGAGGCCCATAAGACTCGATACTTCATTCACCCCGGTGCTACCAAGATGTATCACGGTATGAAGAAAGATTACTGGTGGCCGGGCATGAAACACGATGTGGTGGAGTACGTGAGTAAGTGCCTGACTTGCTTACAAGTAAAGGCAGAACACCAGAAACCCTACGGGAAAAATCCAACCATTGGATATACCTGAGTGGAAGTGGGAGCACATCACTATGGATTTCATCACGAAGTTACCACGTACCCCGAAAGGGTATGATGCTATATGAGTGATAGTCGATCGCTTGACAAGAGCGCCTACTTCCTACCGATCCGTGAGACTTATTCATCTGAAAGATCGGCGGATCTATTCATCAAGGAAATAGTAACTCGTCATGGCGTACCGGTATCCATCGTGTCTCATCATGACACCCGTTTTACATCAAAGTTTTGGAGGAGATTCCACGATGCGATAGGGACGAGACTACATATCAGCACGGCTTATCACCCTCAGACGGACGGTCAGTCGAAAAGAACGATTCAAACGTTAGAAGACATGCTACGAGCATGTGTAATCGACTTTGGAGGAAGTTGGGATGAGCACTTACCGTTGGCGGAATTCTCATATAATAATAGTTACCATGCCAGCATTGGTATGCTCCCCTTACGAAATGTTGTATGGTAGAAAGTGCAGAACACCCGTGTGTTGGGGTGACATCGGGCAAAAGGAATTGGGAGCCTTGAAGTGATTGAGGTCACAACTGAGAAGTTAGATAAGATCAAGACATTCATGAAAGCTGCAAAGGACTGCCAGAAGTCTTATGCCGATAAGAGGCGTAGACCTATAGAATTTGAGGTTGGTGACAAGGTTATGCTCAAAGTATCGCCTTGGAAAAGCATCATTAGGTTTCGAAAAAGGGGAAAGCTAAGCCCAAGGTTCATAGGGCCATTCCATATTATCGTAAGGGTAGGGGAGGTGGCCTACAGACTAGAATTACCTGATGAGTTGAGTGGAATTCACCCTACGTTCCATGTATCTCATCTTAGGAAATGTCTAGCAGACGATGATGCATTTGTACCATTAGAGGACATTGAAGTCGACGAGCGACTGAATTATGTAGAGCAGCCGGTGGCCATCCTGAATCGGAAAGAGAAGCGCTTACATAATAAAGTAGTTCTGCTAGTACGAGTATAGTGGAAACACAGAAGAGGATCAGAATCTACGTGGGAGACCGAGGAAGAGATGAGGAGACTTTATCCCCAGTTGTTTGATGACTGACAGGTTTCGAGTACGAAACCTAAATAAGTGGGGGAGACTTGTAACACCCCGAAAAGTCAAAACGAGTCATCGAGAATAATGGGCTTAATTGTGGGTATTTAATAAAGGAAGAAAAATGGATTATGGGCTAATTAGGTTTATGGACAAGAGCCTAAGTGGATTGAGGCCCATAATCAGCCCTTAACCTACCCAAAGCAGCCACCATCTTCTTCATTTTAACCCTAACTCCAAAAATTCATAGAGAGAGAAAGTAGAGAGAGAAAGTCCAAGAAACACAAGATTTGGAGCCTCTAAGGTCAAGGGATTGAAGATCTGGGTGTTTGTGCAACAAATCTCAAGAAAGGAGCAACAAATCCAGGTAAGAATCGACCTATAATGCCTTATATAGATCAAACCCGGATTCTAGGGTTTTGGGGTTTTAAAAGTCTCAAAGAAACAAATAAAGGTCGAATTTTTACGTGTGAAAACGTGTAAAAGGTTAGAAATGGTTTCATGGAAGGTAAACAAAGGATTTGGACGTAAAAAGCTAAGATTTTGGGTTAAAAACGGGCTGGTTCGTCATTGATATGCATCCAGCGAAACTGTGCCCCGATCCAGCGAAACTGTGCACTCATCCAGCGAAACTATGCAGCGAAACTAAGAGAAGTTCCAGCGAAACTATAGTTTCGCTGAGGCGAAACTACAGTTTCGCTGATAAGTTCGCCAGTGCCCAGGTTGACCCTTAGATGTGGCGAAACTAGGAAATTCCAACGAAAGTTGGGCGCTCAAGACAGCGAATCTGTCTAGCGAAACTGGCAGAAGTGCTGCCCAGCGAAACTGACAGCGAAACTGCCAGCGAAACTGGCAGCGAAACTGCCAGCGAAACTGTGGGCGAATTTATGATGAAAATGACGTTTTTGTGTATTAACTTTCATGCAGCTAGAGTCTTTGGACTATAGCTTAAGTAACTTAGGATTGAAGCTAATTGCTAAGTTCAGGTGAGTTCTAGACCCCCTTATTTAAACGTTTTTCCATGTTTTTGGGGCTATTATGCATAGTAAACATAAGGTTTTCAAGGTAAGGATTTCAAAGTTTTTAACAAGAAAATACATTTTCTAAAGTAAAATGTGACATTTAAATAGCTCAGAATAATTTTCGGGCGCGCTGACCTGGCAGCCCGGCCCCAGTCAGGGGCGTTGCCCCTTGGACCCCACTAGGGGCTGCTGCCCCTAGGACCCCGCTGTCAGGGGCTGCCGCCCCCGACCCCCCGCTGTCCCGCGGAGGGTCGGTTACGTGTCATGATGACTAGTACTTGGTATGTTGTGTACTTAATAAGCTAAGTATTATATATATATATTAAGTGAAAGATAATACTAATGAGAAGTGGAACTTAACGAATGTTACCCCCGGGCCCGTTTGATGATGAAAAGTCTTGCAAGCACTATGATAGACTTCACTTATGTGAGTCTGATGTATGATGATGGATCCGTATTCATGAGCGGGCTATGTGCCTTGCAGTGTGGATCAACTGTCGGGGGAAGCTACCATAAAGATGTGTACCGACGGGGATCGATCAACCGTCGGGGGTAGCGACCATGGATAACGTGTACCGACGGGGATCGACATTCGTTGTCGATCAACATGGAGCTCTTGCTTTTTGCAATCTCACTTATGATGAAGTGAAACATAATGAAAGAATGAAAGATAATGAACGTGCTTAATGTGATGCAAGTAATGTTTGTAGTATGATGTATGCGTGTTCATTATATGAAGGATAAAAGATTATATTTTCTTATTATATAAAACTAGAACTCACTCAGCGTACCTGACTTTTTATGCATAATAGTGGACAGGTAAGCGCTGATGTTGAGGATGGCACCACGAAGCTACTTGGGGAGATATGGATGGCATTCCTGTTAATGAAGTCTTTATTGAAATTAATGAACAAGGAATATGTTTTGTGCACATTTAAAGGACAAATGTATGAGTACAATGGGGTTTTTAAGTTTCAAATGAATGTTTAATTATTTTCCACTGCAATGTTTTGTTATTAAACTGATTTTATGCTATGAATTGCCAGCTGTGAGGTTTCCCGGGAACGGGGCCTTACAATATAATTATGTATACCCTCATTACAAACCACTTCAAACACCAACTTCAAACACCCACTTTCTCCAACATCATCTCAAATCACTTCAAACACCAACTTCAAACTCATCTCAAAATGAATATGAACATGCATCTCAACCCGGGTCCAAGGGATGAAAGTCTGCTGTACCTGGGAGCCGAACACCGGGCCAGAAAGTTGTTCCTGAATCCACAAGAGGGGGACAACTGTACACTTGATTTTAAGCGTGGAGACGGTTCATTTTTGGAGCTGATTTATGACGAACACATTACTCTAACGGGTAAAGTTTTAAAGTACATCCGTTTATTTAGTTTTGGCGGTGTTGTACGATGTGCCTATAGGAGAATTGATAGGGCGTTGATAGAAGCACTGGTTGAAAGGTGGCGGCCCGAAACGAACATGTTTCACCTGCCTTTTGGTGAGGCCACTGTAACCTTGGAGGATGTTAACGTTCTATGGGGGTTGCCCATCGAGGACGTGGCATTAGTTGGAGCCGAGGGTTCATACAACGAGGACAAACGCAAGCATATGTGCATAACTTACTTAGGTTTTGATCCAAAACCAACTGATTTTAAAAATCATATGCTAAAACTCAGTACCTTGTTAATGTTTATGTTAGGTTACCCAATAACTGATGAATCAATAGATTAAGAATGTATGCAGCGTGCACGTTGTATTTGCCTAATAATGATTACTAACAATGTATTAGCAGATACGAATAATGGGTAAGCATCATTACATTTATTAAGTCATTTGACTGATATTACTGTTAGTGGGCAAATCAGTTGGGGTGCTGCTGCCCTAGCGTCTCTGTATAGAGAACTCTATAAGGAAACCAGGCCAAATACAAAGGCAGTGGGCGGCCCAATGTCACCGCTACAAATATGGGCATGGACCCGGATACGCCCGTTAGCACCCATAATTGTCAATCAGCAAATAGATTGGAAAAAACCATATGGTGCAAGTTAAATACATACTATTGTAATACTTAAATATATATTATTATTCTAATACTCGTTATTGTCTTCGTGAAGGTGGGCGGAGCATGGCATTAGCAACACAGATACTACTTCGCACGTTATAAAGGCCCACCGTACAACATTACAAAATCTCCGAGAGGCCGATGTATTTTTTCTTTAACATAATGATTTTATAAATCAATGTTAAATAATAAATATTAATAGATTTTTATTTTAACAGTTTGATTGGATGCCTTATCGGAACGTGATGCGAAGACTCCCTGAAATGTGCAAAACAGGCATAAGCAGTTGGAAGTCACAATGTTTTTTGCTTTATTGGAACATTGTTGAATATCATCCGGTGGAAAGGGTGATGAGGCAGTTTGGATTTCTTCAGAAAGTCCCTGCCCCATTCCCCGTTTCACATCAAGTGCTTAGCAAACTCCGTAAAACAATACGGAAAGGGAGGTTAGAAACAGACTGGTCTGTTCATCACGCGGCGTATGTCGACAATTGTAACCATAGACACGAAAATGTTGTGGAAGGTGTGCCCACCAACATGCCTACGACACACCATACTTACAATGATTGGTTTCATCGGCATATTGTTTTGTATATAAAGGACCCAAGGCACATCCCCGGTGTTGTCCATGCTGGATTTGATGATCACGGTGGAGCTACAAGATACTTGGTAAGTATAATTACTAATGTAGAATTAAATTTAATAAATAAGTAATGCGTATAGTTAATTATTTTGGTTTTGCAGGTGGATGGATTAGGCTTCATTGGTCAAGAAGCAATCAGGATGCGAAACATGGGCCCTGATCATTACTACGAAAATTTTGGAGGGGTCCAAGGCATGGCTTCTCAATTGATTGGATCGGTTAATCAAATTGATCAGCCTACGTACATACAGACTAATGAACCGGATCTGGGACTGGATAACACACTCCCCCAACGTGCTCCGCGTGGTCGGGGGCGCCGTGGTTGACAAAGAACACGGGTAAACTTTGTACCCAATGATGATGATCAGGGGGAGGGTACCCAACATTTTAGAGGGCCCCCACCCAACTATAGGGACGGTCCCCAAATTTTACAGGGGCAACATCCAACTATGGGGCGGGCCCCTCCAATTTAACAGGGGCAACACCCAACTATGGGGAGGGTACATCATATGTTGGAGGGCCAACACTAGATTGGCAACCTGTTATCAGCCTTCATTTGAAAATGTTGGAGAGGGATTATTAAACATTCAATTAGGTACCCAGTCGAATTTTAACAACAACAAACAAAACAACTGGGTATCCTCACTGTTTGACAACACTCCCTCTGTTAATATGATTCCTGCGATGTACTCAGACCAGCCGGGGCTCTTTCAGAATTACGATTATACTGGTTTTAGTGTACAACAGCCGCAGTACCAACATTTAAGTCCGGTTCAAATGATCTTGGACCTACAACTTAGTCAACCCGAAGGCTTCAGTCCACCAAATGATAATGACCCCGAAGATCCAGTAACAAGACGCGTACAACCACCGAGACATCCAAAGCCAGTTGGTTGTGGCACCGGTGGCTGTCTGATCCGCTATCCGCATAGGCATTAAAACAATATATTTAAATATATTGTTTTATTAAATATATTACCTTATGTAATCCGAGTTTCACAATGGCGGATTATGAAATATTTAATAAAATTGTTTTTTCTTTGTTTGTAATAAAATTGTTTTATGAAATATATTACCGTCTTTAAAACCCATGTGATAGTGTCATAATGGAGTGTGTCATAATGGAGTGTGTCATAATGGAGTGTGATAATGGAGTGTGATAATGGAGTTGCAGACTTTGTTTTTTCTATCTGCAAAACCCATGTGATTGTTTTATGAAATATATTACCATCTGCAAAATTGTTTTTTCGCAATTGTTTTTTCCCAATGGGGTTGCAAACTTTGTCTGATTGTGTCACAGTGAAGTGTGATAATGGAGACTTTGTTTGTGTCATAATGGAGTGTGTCATAATGGAGTGTGTCATAATGGAGTGTGTCATAATGGAGTGTGTCATATTGGAGTGTGATAATGGAGACTTACTGTAGAGTTGCAGCCTTTGTTTGATTGTGTCATAATGGAGTCAATCACATGATTCAATCAAAACCCATGTGATATTTCAGTCGGTATCACTGCCAAAAATAATGTGGGTTGCATGTGATGTTGCAGACTTTGTTTGATTATGCATGTGATGTTGCAGATTGTTTCATTGTGGGTAGAGTTGCAGACTTTGTTTGATTGTGGGTAGAGTTGCAGACTTACTGTAGCAACATATTGTATAATGCTTCAATACAAAATGACATTTTTATGATATCAATTAGCATTAAAATGTGTATAATAAGTAATAAACAAGTATGTTTCATGTGTTTAAAATAACTTAATGATATATGGACCTAAAGTGAGGGTTAAATTTAGTTTTAAATTTTAATAAGTAACATAAATATATACTAAATATGTACTAAATAATTACTAAATTAATATTAAAAAACGTAAACATTAAAGTGAGGGTTGAATTTACTTTTAAATTTTTTTATTAATTTTAAATTTTACTAAGTAAAAAATTTTATAGTAGCATTTTAAAAGTAAACATTAAAAAATTTCATAATTAATTCTGTCCATTACTATATATTAACAAATAGAACCATATTATAATTGGGTTAGACACTCAGCTTAATTAGTTGGGTGCACGCATGAGTACAGAAGTGACCTGGGTTCGATACTGGCCGGCTCCCTAATTTTTTTAAGTGTAATCCGCCATTAGTAATAGCGGATTAAGAAGTGTTGGACCAAAAGAACCAATGAGCCAAGATCAGGAAAACCTCTAAGTCCCACATGCCACTGCAACAACTGCTGAAGACTCCCATCAGCTGTTCTGACAAAGTCTGAAGATCAAAGTATGAAGATCAAAGAACTGAAGAACAACAGCCGAAGACTCTAAAGTACTGAAGACAAGTACAGAAGTCTGAAGTACTGATCATACAAGTACTGAAGACTTCAAGTACTGAAGACAAGTACTGAAGAATCAAAAGCTGAAGAACTGAAGAACTGAAGACCTTCTACTGAAGCACAAAGTCTGAAGACAAAGACTGAAGACAACAGCTGATGACATCTACTGAAGTCATCAGCTGTTACATCATCTGAAGCCAAGTCTGAAGAACAAGTGCTGAAGACTCAGAGTTTGTCACAACAGCTGAAGAAGTCTTCTTCAGTTGTTGTGATGGTTTTTCCCTTTTAGTAGTTTATTTTGTTTCAGTAGTTGTACAACAGCTGAAGAGCTTGTTCTTCAGCTGTTATAGTATCAGTAGTTATAAATGACTGAAGAGTTTGTTCTTCAGTCGTTGTAGGATTTCAGTAGTTTACTTTTGTCAGTACTTGTAAAAGATAGTAACACTTTTGTAAGAAGATGTCAGCTGTTGACATCTTCAGTAGTTTTATGTTCCGTCAGTTGTAATTTTAATAATCGGTTGATGTCAGAGAAAGGACATCACCACCATCCTTTTGCCGCCTATAAAAGGATGGTGAACCATGCTGTTTTAATTGCCGAAACGTGTTGAGCAATAGAACAATTAATTTTTCGCAGAACTCTTTTCTCTCTCTATGTTTGTGCTTTTACTTGCAATATCTTTTATGTTCTTGCTATAATTGCTAATTAACGTGCTAAATCCGCTGCAAACCGATCTGATTGATCAAACGAGAGGCTGAGATCCTGTCAAATGGTATCAGAGCGGATTAATCATTGATCGATTTCACTATTGATCATTTGAAACTGCTCTTTTGATCTCTCTGTTTGATCGAATTAGCAATTTGCAAGAATTAGCCATAGAGAGTGAGTTTCTGCTGTTTCTGGCCAAAATCTTGAGGTCCTCTGGTGGTTTTGAGTTACGTTTGTCTTGTTTAAACTTGTTTTTGACTAAAACCTGAGATGACGACACCAACTAATGATCCTCACAATACTGGTTCCTCAACCAAGCCTCCGATGCTTGTTAGGAACGAGTATAACATATGGCAAAGATGTATGCTTCACCACTTGGCTGTCAACAGTGCTGGTTGTTGGAAGTCAGTGGTGCATGGACCATACAAGCCTATGGTGAGCGTCCCTGAATCTAATGAATAGGTTGCGAAGAAACCTGAACAATATTCGAACGAAGATCTAAAGCTGTTCGAAATTGATGCTAGAGCCCATGGAATTTTAGCCATGGCTATTCCTAATGAGATTTATTCAGGGCTCTTGCATCATGAGTCTGCTCATGACCTATGGGTTGCTCTAAAGGAACAATTTGGAGGAACTGATTCGGTCTTAGCAAACAATAGGGAAATCCTCGCCCAACAATATGAGACAGTCTCATATAGAAAGGGTGAGACTCTGACCCAGCAGTTTGAGCGGTTCTCTTGTTTGATCTCTGAGCTGAAGATGGTCAAACAAGAGTACTCCAATAGCCAGATGAACAACAGGTTCCTCAGGTCACTGCCTGAGAGATGGGACACATATACCATTGTCCTACGCTCCAGTGCTGATCTGGAAACTCTATCTCTCACCCAACTTCATGGGAAACTGCTCACTTTGAGAGAGAAATAGAGCAAAAGAGGAAGTCGTCCTCTTCTGGCAAGCTCGCTGATGACTTTGTCCAAGGTAATGCTGCCTTGATAAGTCATGAGTCAGAATATGCTTCATCAGAAAGTTCTTATGATGAGCATATTGATTTCTCTACCAACTCAGAACAAGCTTTTGTTGGTGTTAGTAGTTCAGGAGGTAGTGGTGACAACTTGTGTTTTCTGATGGAGGACTTGAAGGGCATTCCAGATGATGATCTGGAAGAGATGGATATTTTGAACCAAATGGCAATGATAAATATCCGCTCTCAAAAGTTCTACAAGAGAACTGGTAGGAAATTCCCTGGACTCTCTGGCAAAACCAAAGTTGGTTTTGACAAGAGCAAGTTGAGGTGTCACAAGTGCCAAAGGCTTGGACACTTTGCAAGAGAGTGTAGATCGTCTGGATCTAACTCCTCTACACCCTTTGTGACTTTTCCCAGCAATAGCTCACAGCACAGAGGGCAACCTTCCTCCAGTTCTGGCCATCCATCACAAGCACAGGCACCACCTGCTTATTTTGTGCCACAGGGTCATATGCCATATCCTTACCCCTGTTACTACATGCCTCAGCCTAGTCAAGCTCAAGCACCCTCGGCTCAACCACCTCATGCTCTTCCTGAGCCTCAATCTTCCCAATCTCATCATCACACACAACCTCAACAACATAGCTTTTTCACCCAAGTGTTGTTGACTGGAGTAGTCTACCAGAAGAGCTATCTGGTCAGGAACAACTACTCCAAGGTGCTGGTCAACATGGTGGTGACCAACCTTTTGGAAATCTTGCTCTGATGGCCCTTGATTCTGCTGAGGGGTCATCATCGAATGCCTCATCTCAGGTATCCACTGAGGCAAAAGCCAAGCTTTGTTCAGAATCATGCATAGCAGCATTTGCTTCTATTAGAGAAGCAAATGTAGCTTTAATAGATAAAAATCTTGAGCTTGAGCACACTATTTACAAAAGAAAAGCTGATTTTGAGGCTGTACTCAAAGATAAAAATGATGAGATTTACAAGCTTAAATGCCAAATCAAAGATGATAAAGCTAGGGAAGATGTACTTCTAGAGAAGTACAGAGACCTCAAGGAAACTCTTGCAACCACCCAAGTTGAGTGTGATCGGTGGGTGCAATCATGCAAGGGTTTTGAAATGCTTCTTAGCAAGCAATCAGCTTCCAATGTGAAGTTTGGCATTGGTTACAATCACACTGCTCCTCCTACAGATTTCACTTCAAGAGCAGAAGTTGAATCTGATGGGGAGAGCAATAACCAATCCTTCTCATCATGTGACCTACTATCTTCTGAATCAGCATCATCAGAGATAGAAGTCAGCATTAACTCCTGTCAAAACCAATCAGCTGATGCTACAACAGCTGATGGTTCAAATGCTGACTGTCACATGACCAAAAGGCTGATCAACTCAGGTGTTGTCACTAGAAGTACTGAAGGTACTGGAGAGCAAGTGACAACATCTGAAGTTCAAACCTCAAATACTGTTAGCACTAAAGAGAAGAAAACTAACAGTAGGAAAGGTTTGAAGACAGCTAAAGAGGATACCAGGAAAGCAGGCACTAGGAAGAAAACTGCTAGTACTAATGGCAAACAGCTGAAGAACAAGTCTTCAGCAGTTTCATCCTCTTCAGCTGATGATCAGCATAAGATGAAGAAGAAGCCATGTGAGATATGTGGCTTGTTCAATCATCTTACTGATGATTGCTGGTACAAAAGGGGTTCCAAACTCAAACAGAAGGAGAAAATCAATGAGAACATCAATAAAATGAAGAATGAGTTTGAAACCAAGTTTGTACTAGCAACATCCAAGCCTGAAATCCCTAAGCCCAAAGCTAAATCTAAAAAGAAGGTAGGGGTTACTCAGGCAACAGCTGAGGTTGCTCAGAAAAAGATGGTACAATATAGGGATCCATCATCAGCAAACTCCAATGTGTCTGTAGAACTGAAAGCTTTATCACAGAATCAGACACAGCTGGTGATGATGGTTCAACAACTAGTAGGAAGAGTCAACCACTTAGATGCTCCTGTGTTTAAACCACAGAAAAGGAAGTCCAAGCCAAAGGGTTCCTCTTCTGCACCATCTTCTTCACCTCAGGCTATCACACTTAACACAACTGTTTGTGCTGCACCTGTAACTGAGAACAGACCCAAAACCAAGCAGGTTTGGGTCTCCAAGACCAACTAACACATGGTTGTGTTTGCAGGGTTCTTCAACATGCCATAGAAGCATCTGGTATGTAGACAGTGGAGGATCCATGCACATGACAGGAAGCAGCTCCCTTCTTAATGACTACTCTCAAGGAAAGAAGGGATTTGTTTCCTTTGGCAATGATGCAAAGGGTTACATCATCGGAAAAGGCTTTGTTTCCAATGGGGAAATAAGGTTTGATGATGTGAACCATGTGGAGAATCTCAAGTACAACCTCTAGAGTGTCAGTCAAATGTGTGACAAAGGCCATGTTGCCCTTTTCACAAGCCAGAACTGTCGGATTCTGTCATCCAAAGTTCTGAGTTTGATTGACAAGGCATTGGATGAACACACTCTCCTGAAGGCCAACAGGACAGGAAGAGTGTATGCCTTAGATCTTTCCAAAAAGATAGATCTAAAAGGCCATCCTTGCCTATTCTCCAAGGCCTCTCCTCAAGAGTCTACACTATGGCATAGAAGGCTGGGTCATGTTAATTTCAAGAACATGAATCAGCTGATAAGCCATGGTTTAGTTAGAGGATTGCCTCTAAAGGAGTTCAAGTGTGAAGATGACTGTACTGCTTGCTTGAAAGGAAAACAACACAAAGTTTCATTCCCTTCAATAGAAGAACCAAAGTCCACTGCCTGCTTGCAGCTCCTGCACATGGATCTCTTTGGTCCTGTCAGAGTGATGAGCATGGTAAAGAAGAAATAATGCCTGGTAATTGTGGATGATTACTCCAGGTTTGTATGGACTTTCTTCTTGCACTCCAAGGATGAAGCAGCCAAGACTATAATGAACTTTGTGTTACTTGTAGAAAAGCAGTATTCCCTACAGGTCAAGTGTGTGAGAAGTGACAATGGAACAGAGTTTAGAAACCACACACTTGATGACTTCTACCTGTCCAAGGGAATTCGAAGGCAGTTTAGTATTCCTAGAACTCCTGAGCAGAATGGAGTGGTGGAGAGAGAAGAACAGGACTCTCATTGAAGCAGCAAGGTCCATGTTGGCTGACTCAGGGTTGCCACTGACCTTTTGGGCTGAAGCTGTCAACACAGCTTGCTATGTACAGAATAGAGCTTTAGTGAATAAGAGGTTGATGAAAACTCCTTATGAAGTTCTTCATCATTTGGCCCCTCTGATTTCATTTTTTAGAGCCTTTGGGTGTCCATGTTTCATTCTCAACACTAGCAACCCACTCCAGAAGTTTGCTAGTAAGGTGGATGCAGGGTATTTGTTGGTTATTCATCAACTTGCAAGGCATACAGAGTCTTCAACTGTAGAACAAAGGGGGTTGAAGAAACTCTGCATGTGAAGTTCAATGAATCTCCAAAGGACAAGATTCCACAAAACCCTGTGGAGTTGTTTGATCTGGACATACTGCAATATATTCCTTATCAACCTCCAGCTGTTGAGCCTGTCAACAGATCTTCACCTGGTGGTACTGATGATGATGTAGTCAGTACTCACCTCTTCAGGTTTAGTGACAACCTGCCTGAGTCCACTGAACCTGATGCTCCTGTAGCCTCAGCAGCTCCATCCACTACAAATGCTGATGAGATTTCTGCTTGCTCTACTTCGTTTGAGCTACCATCCTCTACATGGTTTCAGGAATCTCCATCACCATCTGTTGCTGCCGATGGATCTACAAACACTTGCACAGATATACTAGTCTATCAAGAGCTCAAGAATCACCCTACATCTCAAATCATTAGTGATATTCATGCTGGAGTTTCAACCAGGAGTCAATTGTCCAACTTCTCCTTCTATGCTCTCTTCATCAGTCAGCAAGAGCCAAAGAACTATCATATTGCTTTAAGAGACAATGGATGGGTGGAAGCTATGCAGCTTGAGCTTCTTCAGTTTAAGAAACAACAAGTGTGGGAGCTTGTTCCATTACCCAAAGGTAAGTGTGCTATAGGCACCAAGTGGGTATTTAGGAACAAAACAGATGAGAAGGGCCAAATTGTCAAGAACAAGGCTAGACTGGTTGTTCAAGGGTTTGCACAGGAGGAAGGCATCGATTATGATGAGACCTTTGCTCATGTGGCTAGACTGGAAGCAATCAGACTGTTTTAGCTTATGCTGCCTTTCACAGTCTTAAGGTTTATCAAATGGATGTCAAAAGTGCCTTCCTATATGGGAAAATAAAAGAAGAGGTTTATGTGTGTCAACCACCAGGCTTTGAGGACAATAAGCATCCTGATTGGGTGTACAAGCTTGATAAGACTCTTTATGGGCTGAAGCAAGCACCTAGAGCCTGGTATGAGACACTCTCAACTTTTCTTCTAGAGAATAAGTTCACTAGAGGCACCATTGAAAACAACTGATGTACTGAGGTGGATTACAACTACTGATGTATGATTTTCAAATAAATAAGTACTGAAGAACAAATTTTGCTCACAAGTACTGATGTGTAATCTTACACAAGTACTGAAGACAAAATTTGTTTACCCGCTCTGAAGAGTATTTCATCAGCACTTGTGAACATCTGATCGCAAGAGCTGAAGGCATAAATATTCACAAGAGCTGAAGGGTCAATGAAACATCTGAAAGTCAGCCAAAGAGCTGATGAGTAAGTGTAGAGGCTAGCATGAAGCAACTGATTTGACGGAAACAGCTGATGAGTAATTTCTCATCAGCTGATGCCAACAGCTGTTGTTTCATACCCAAACAACTGAAGGACAAAACCATGTCTTCAGTAGTTTCACAACTACTGATGGCTAACACCAAGTCCTCAGTTGTTTATAACAACTAAAGCAATACCATGTCTTCAGTAGTTCACAACTACTGATATCAGTAGTTCACAACTACTGAAGGCTAACACCAAGTCTTCAGTTGTTACAACGTCTGAAGAAGAATATTAGGTCTTCAGTAGTTCATAACTACTGAAGACTGACAATAACTCTTCAGCCGTTTACAACATCTGAAGAAGAAAACCAAGGATTCAGTAGTTTTAACTACTAAAGACTAACACCAAGTCCTCAGATGTTACAACCACTGAAGGTTAAGACCACGTCATCAGTCGTTACAACAACTGATAACTAACACCAAAACCTTCAGTAGTTTTCTTTCAGCCTTTGCCCTACCCTATAAATACCTAACGTTCAGAGCATTTACTCCTCACTTGACCTAACCTTTCAAACCTCTGAACTTCCCATACACCATTAATGGCGACCATGCAACTGAAACCTCGACACAACTGTGTCGCTCATCTCACCAAATCGCCATTATGGCCAAAATTTCACCATGCTGTCGATCTGATGCACGACTCACCTTACCAAACGGTATTCCTTTTGAACCCTACCATCTACACCGACTCCCTGACGGAGTTTTGGACGGACATCACCGTCCAAACCAGAGAGCAGGATGGCGAGGTCTCTCTCCGGTCCTCCGTCAACAACCACCCAGTGGTTATCACTCCAGCTACCTTGCGCCAAACCCTAAAGCTGGAGGATGCCACTTACCCAACCTCCTACCCCAAAGGCGCCCTAGATCTATCCTTCACATCCAACGACTACCAGGGTGACCTCTCCGCCACAACCTTGTTGAAGAAACACTTCCCTGATCCCAAACGCCTCATCTTTCATATGGTGAACGTATGTCTGGCTCCCAAAACCTCTTCATGGGACCAGATGTCAACAAGGTGGCAACAGGTATTGTTCTCTATCCTTGAAAAACAACCTTTAAACTTAACAGATATTATATTTTGGAAATCAAGGATATGGCCACAAAATCAGTTTCTAACCGATGGATCTTGTATCCTCGGTTCATCATGGCCATAATAGAGAACCAGCTTCAGGCTGAGGGACTTGTTGGCACTGGGGTCCCTGCCATGGCTGTTCTAGCCGAGGTATACTCCAGGCACAACTCTGACCAATCCCTAAAACAGGCTGGCCGGCTGCGAAAACCCACGCAGCAGGAACCCACAGCCTCCACCTCCAAATCCAAAGTCCCCACCAAACCAAAAGCCAAAAAGAAGCCCAAAAAGGCTACTCAGGGAGATGAGTCCCCTGAGGATGCCCCTGCCACACAAAGGCAGGATGTGCCTGCTGGTTCGATTCTCCCAGCAGGTACCACGACTCCACCCACCACAACCGCACAGGCTTCCTCTCAACAGGAGCATGATGCAACCACTTCTGGGGCAGCCACACTTCTGGGGTCTATCTCACTTGAGAAGACTGCCATTGAAATGCACAGTCCTCCCCCTGTGCACACTGCTTCGAGCCCATCTACTGATGAGACCGCCCCACAAAGCCCTACATTGGCAATAGCCAAAGTGCTGACCCATCTGAGCACTCCACCCTCTCCCAGAAACCCATCACAACTGGGGAGACTCCAACAGAAGAGGGGGTGGATACACGTGCCGGTGGGAGCCCACAACACAGAGAATCACAAGTCCAATCTCCCAGTGTGGCTAGGGAGATAGGACAATCTGGTGAGGCTGCCACTTCCTCTGTATCAACATCTGAGCAGGGTGAAGCTGGTAACATCAATAAGACCTCACCAGAGGCAACTGCCGATGATGGATCCAATCCGGAGGCTGGAAGTCCCCAGTACCATGAACAAGGGGCACATGCTATTACTGAGCCACACTCAGAGCATGTACATCCTGACATTGTCAGGAGGTCAGGTGATTCAGTTCATACTGATGATGACCTGAGCTTCTTCTTCGACGTTGTAGCTCACAACACTATCTTAGAGGATGAGATAAGCAGACTCAAAGAGCTGCTTGCTCAGATGACTCAAGATAGAAGTCCATCTGCCACCACAACCCCACAGATGGCACCTTCACCCGAAGGTCTCACAAACACTGAGCCACTCCCACAAACTCGGCCACCAGCCCCTGCTTCTGGTACTAGCTCTCAGGGTCAGAACCCCCTTGAGCAGCTGGATGCTATCCTCCAGAAATCCCTGCGTCTCATCACACCCATACTAAAAGATATAGTCATTCAAACCATTGATGAGAGGCTTCCCACTTATATCCAACCCATGGTGGAGGTTGCCATTACTAAGGCGCTTGCTGATAGTCAAACCCCAACCAATGCACCCAAAAAGGGGGAGACATCAGTGCAAGCCAAGAGGAAGAGGGGAGAGGAGGATTTAGAGGCAGAGAAAGAGGTGGTGGTTGAGAGGGAGAGGGCTGAGGAGAGTAGTAGGGTGAGGGAGAAAGGGAAGAGGAAAGAGAGGGAGGTTGAGCATATAGAAGTGGCTGGAATCTAAAAGGATTTCAGTGTCACTTATAAGAAAAAGGGAGAGGAGGGAAAGAAGGTGGCTGACTCCGATCTAAAAGCCCTTGTCAAGGAGGCTGATGCTGAACAAAGCAGATCAATGGACTCTGCCATTGATCAGCTGTTCAGGCAAGGCTTTGACAAGGACACAGCATTGCTAGATCAGGAGCTCAGGAAGATGGAGATTAGGGAGATCGAACACCGATGGTCTACTTATAGCCAAGAGGACAAAAAGAGACTCGAGGCTATGAGTAGATTCATTTCGAAGTATCTGGGCAGGCCAGTCCTTGATGTTAAAGCATGGACCAGGGACAGAATCTTGGCTATAGCCGCCAAGATCTGTTCAGCTGGTGATTTCACCAAAGGACTGGTCGCTGAGGCCCTCTCCGAAGCCGGTGCTGGGAACAGGACACTGCTGGCAAAACAGACCAAACCATCACTCATCTCTAGATTGCTAGCAGTGCCTGCCAACATTCCCACATCAACCACCCAACCAAAACCCACAAAACCAATCCCTTCACCATCAAACCCCGCAGCCAATGATCCACCCTTGAAGAAGAAGAGAAGGGTGTTGAGGCTGTAAGAAGAAGAAGAAGAGGAGGATGAGGAGGATAGTCTGCCCATTTCAGCAGTTATACCTCTACCTAAAGCCAAACCACAAACCATCACTCCCACCTCACAGCAGGACACTATGAGGGTAAAACTAGAAGAAGAGGAGCAGCAAAGATTACACGATGAGGCAATGCTGAAAAGCATTGACAAATCATATGCTGCTTCTACTTCTATCATGAACATGAAGAAGGAGGCTCTGAGACTCTTCACTCTTAAACAAACCTTTCAATATGAAAAGGAAAGAGTGAGGACTTGGCCTGACCCAAGGGTGTCTCACAGGATTGTCAAGAAAGACATGCTTGTGAGATACAAGAGCCAACTTAAGAGAATCGTAAATGAAGTGATCTCTGTGGCTCTTGTAATCACACCCTGGGAAATAGTAGAGGAATTCGAGAAAGCCTATAGAGCCAACCAATCACCCCAAACAATGCTAGATAATAGGGTGATTAGGAAAGGGTTGGTCTATAAGAGGCTTGAGAACTTCCATAGGGATGAGCTCAACCTGTTGTTGGAGGGAAAACATCCTGATGAATTTGCATACAGGTAAGTCACAACAGTTGAGCTCAAAAATGGAAAACAGGCCAAGTACATCTCAGAGCTGTACGGTCGGGAGGGATTGTTCGATGGTGCGCCTGAAGACCTTACCAAAGAAGAACAAATGATCTTTCTTCAGGCCTACACCCGAGAATCCTACCGGCTAGTACATGGGAGGTAGATCTCATGGATGGGACAACAACTCTGTGTCCAATTCCCCAAAACAGAGCTCCCATCCATACTCAGCCAATCAAACCTTAGAGACTACCTCTCAGGCCAGTGCTTATCTGGGTCAACTTCTAATCTGATCTAGAAGGAAATAGACCAATATTTCTGCCAACAATAAGTGGGACAACAAATAATTAGAGGTTTTGGCTGCATTGGTTCAGGGGGAGTTTGTTGGACCAAAAGAACCAATGAGCCAAGATCAGGAAAACCTCTAAGTCCCACATGCCACTGCAACAACTGCTGAAGACTCCCATCAGCTGTTCTGACAAAGTCTGAAGATCAAAGTATGAAGATCAAAGAACTGAAGAACAACAGTTGAAGACTTTAAAGTACTGAAGACAAGTACTGAAGTCTGAAGTACTGATCATACAAGTACTGAAGACTTCAAGTACTGAAGACAAGTACTGAAGAATCAAAAGCTGAAGAACTGAAGAACTGAAGAACTGAAGACCTTCTACTGAAGCACAAAGTCTGAAGACAAAGACTGAAGACAACAACTGATGACATCTACTGAAGTCATCAGCTGTTACATCATCTGAAGCCAAGTCTGAAGAACAAGTGCTGAAGACTCAGAGTTTGTCACAACAGCTGAAGAAGTCTTCTTCAGTTGTTGTGATGGTTTTTCCCTTTTAGTAGTTTATTTTGTTTTAGTAGTTGTACAACAGCTGAGAGCTTGTTCTTCAGCTGTTATAGTATCAGTAGTTATAAACGACTGAAGAGTTTGTTCTTCAGTCGTTGTAGGATTTCAGTAGTTTACTTTTGTCAGTACTTGTAAAAGATAGGAACACTTTTGTAAGAAGATGTCAGCTGTTGACATCTTCAGTAGTTTTACGTTCCGTCAGTTGTAATTTTAATAATCGGTTGATGTCAGAGAAAGGACATCACCACCATCCTTTTGCCGCCTATAAAAGGATGGTGAACCATGCTGTTTTAATTGCCGAAACGTGTTGAGCAATAGAACAATCAATTTTTCGCAGAACTCTTTTCTCTCTCTATGTTTGTGCTTTTACTTGCAATATCTTTCATGTTCTTGCTATAATTGCTAATTAACGTGCTAAATCCGCTGCAAACCAATCTGATTGATCAAACGAGAAGCTGAGATCCTGTCAGGAAGAAAATTTTTTTAAGTGTAATCCGCCATTAGTAATAGCGGATTAGGAAGAAATTTTTTAAGCGTTATCCGCTTGTAGTAATAGCGGATTAGGTGTTTTTTTTCTCGCTAAAAGTTAACGGGAGTTAACATGGGTTAAACTTGGGGTAAAGTTTTGTCCTAATCCGCTATTCTTAATAGCGGATTATGTGTGGGGTGTTAACCGGGTTCTGTGTTGTCAGTCTGAGTGTCAAACTATTTCAAAACTTTTCTCCTAATCCGCTATTGCTATCAGCGGATACACCGATTCCCTTTTTTTTTGACTTCCCAATAACCTAATTTATTTTATAATATATACCATTTTTAGAAAAAAATCGGTCATGGCTATGGCGGGTGGAGATGGTGTCGTCGTTAGTTGCCATTCTGCCTCTCGTTTCAGGTTAAGGTGGGGCCGGCGGTGGCGGCGATGGTGTTGGTACAACCACTTCTATAGTCTCTTCCCTTCACAATCTGTGTGTTACCCTATAAAGGTTTTTCGATATGCTCGTCGGTCGTCGCTGTGGCTTTCTCCGGCTGGTCACTCCGATGTTATAAAAGGTGCGAGGCCTTATATTCCTTGCACTTGTCAATGATGATGACCCATGGCTCATCTGGGACTTTACGTTGGTGCTCCTGTTTTTGAAATCTGGTTCGAAACCCTAAGTACTGATGTGTTTGACCTTGAATGCTCATTTTCTTATTTATCTTTGGTCTATGAAGTTGGGTTTTTTTTGGCCTAAAAATCAGAACCTGACCTCTGATCTGTCCTCCGATTTGATTTTGTGTATTGATTTTGTTTTTGGGTAATTCATTATGTTGATTATGCTAAGGATTACCCATCTGGGACATCGTTAATGTTTTGGTTTTGGCTAGAGAAGGACGCACGACAGCTGCTGATCATTACTAGACCTTTGGTTGCATGTGTTGTATGTTCTAATTTACCTCTCTCTCTTTTGGTTTTAGTGTTTTTTTACCTTGCTACAGGCTTGCTTTATCAGTGCATGCAGTCCGATAATGATTATTTGTATTTGCCTAAGATCTAATTTAGTTGACCCTGATTGTTTTGTATTACAAGTTGTGATGCACCTCTTCCATTTAGTATGGCAACTTATATTGCGATTATGGCGGTGATCTTAGCCTCGGGTGAGTTGATTCAATGGTCATTTGCCTCTTTTATGGTGAAAGTTATATGCTTATCATTTCTATTTTTTGCATGGTTGTTGATTTCTTCAATGAGAAACAGATTATGGTTTTGTGTTTATGAAAGGGTCAATGACTGTGTTGTGGGTTGATTGTTCAAGAGTGTAAGGTGGTCATGTTAGGGTGGTGATTATGAGCTTGTGTTTATTTGAGCCTAGCTTCTGTAATTATAGTGGTGCATTGCCTGATGTCGTGGTAGGCTATGGTTGAATGCTGAATCCAACAATTTGGTTCAGTTCTTCTTCGGGAATATTTACACCATCTCGAATGTTAGTAGGAGATGATGACAAACATGCGTTATGTTTGTTGTGTTGGCACGGTAAACGATTATTTACAGCCACAACGAGAGATCTCTGGGCCTTTTTAAAACACGCTGAAGATACACGCAAGCGTGGGTAGAATACACCTAATTTTAATATGAAATAGAATTATAGTGTTACATGTTTGTTTAATATATAGCATGACATATTTGTAAAAGAAATTCAAAAGTAGTGATTAACTAAACATATTTCTGATAAATGATAATTTGATAAACATTTTTATAATTAAATAACATTTTTAACATGTGATAAGACCATCATATTACAAGGTCTATATGGTGTTCTTTAGAACATCCATTAGTTATTAAGATATCTTCTCTCTCTTATATATATGTATATATAAAGAGATACATATAGAAGGAGAGTATTTCCATAAAACAAAGTGAATATGTAAATAACAAAAACCTGAGACACTCATGCAATGAACTCTCATTACATCGTGAAACCCAACAATCATAATATGACATGCATAGGCGAAGCTTAATGAGGGCTGGGAGGCCCTCCTTTTTTCGTAAGTAGTGTTAATTTTCGTGTAAATTTTCGGATATATATAGAGTTTTCCCCCTTCTAAAATAGTTTAGTTTTGCCCTCGCCCTCCTGTGGTTTCGTTCAAGCTCCGCCCCCAGTGGCATGTCATGCCGGGGCACACCTCAAGGCCTTGTGTGCATGCCCCACCACCTTATATACATCATAAGCCTTTAAAATTATTTAAATTTGTATAAATCAAGGGTTTTCATTAGGAAAAAACCCGATATTAAAACATCACCCCACCATCCATGCACATCGTATGAATTGTATAATCTTCTTTACGGACAGAATAACACGTCTATCGATTTATATAGTTATACGAACCATATAACACATCACTAGTGGATGGATAATAATACACACTGTTCATTTAAAAAATCCATAAGAAATACTAAAACAAAGACTTGATTACATGAAAAGTCCTTATGGTTAGGTTTGTTTTCACTTTTAGTTTGCAGGTTTGAAAAATTATAAAGTCGGTTCAAACATTTGAAAAACATACCATAAATGGTCCCCGTCATGGATGGCCATTATCTATTTTCCGTTAAGTGCCTGTAGACCAAAATACCCCAAGCTTTAAAAAAACTAGTAATTTTAATTTTACTAAGAGGCTGTTTGGGATTGCTTATTTAGAACAATTTTTGACTTTTGGAGGGGTGAAAAGACCAAAATACCCCTCCAAAAGTCACCAGAAGTTAAAAATTTTAACTTCTGGTGACTTTTGGAGGGGCATTTTGGTCTTTTCACCCCTCCAAAAGTCAAAAGTTGTTCTAAATAAGCAATCCCAAACAACCCCTAAATATACATACACCTCACCTCCAACCATCGCCATGTCACCCAACACCGCCAGTTGCCTTACCACCACCGCCCCTCTCACATCCCATAGCCTGTTGTTGTCTCAAAGACCACAACCCACCATTGTTGGCGACGAACACCACAACCTAGACCAACAACCACTGGACCATAATACTGCAACCTACGTCGCTGTTTTGGTGTGGTGGTGAGACAGAGACAATCATGGTGATATGAGGGTATTTAATTTAGATCTACTAATGGAGGTATGTCGATGAAGGTTTGGTGGTGGAACCATGGTGTTTGTGAGGATGAACGGGGTTTGTGTGGAGGGTTGACGGTGGTGGATGAATGGTAGCGATAGTGTGGTGACCGATTAATCAAAAGAAAAAGGTGGTAGACTTATCAGTCGAAGCAGACATAAAAGCTTCAGTTGCGGAGACAAATACGATGGACACGACCATCATCATCAATGTCATTATGGTGAAAAGCTTCATCATCTTCATCGATGAAAGAGCTCTGTGAGGTTTTGGTGGTGGTTTAAGGACGATATAATGGTGTACTTGTGGTGGTAGAGATTTTAGGGGCTGTTTGATTGTGCTGACTGAGTAAGATCTGACTGAGTCAGAAGCTGACCCAGTAAGAAGTTCTGACTGGGTCTGCATCCGACTGAAACTTGGCTGTTTGATTTAACTGTCTGATTCTGCTGAATGATAAAAATAACCTTATTGCTCCGTTGTTCTAACGAGTTTGAATTTAACTGGTGTTATGTAATCAATAAAAATAGCCAAATTGAATGCAAGTACTACCGTGTTAAACAAGACACGTTCATTTTTCAAAAACCATACAAAAACACACACACTTGTGTCACTACACACACCAAAAACTTATACACAAAAACCCTAATCTTGAAACCACCCGCAACCACCACCATGTTCCACCATCATCTTCTTCACAAAATTTCAAGAAAACACATCAAGATTTCAAGAAAACACATCATCAACACATGGGTACACATATTTCAGACAAAACCCATGAAGATGATCAAGGGGGAGGGGGAGGTGGTCGCGCAGGGGAAGTCGCGTAAGGGGAGGGGGAGGTGGTCGATTGGTCGCGCAGGGGGAGGTGGAGGGCGGCGGAGGGAGGGGCGGCGGAGGGAGGAGGGCGGTGGAGGGAGGGCGACGAAGGGGTGGTCGTCGGTGGTCGCGCCGTTAGGGCGGTGGGCGGTGGTGCTACGGCTGCCTGCGGGTCGCGAGAGGGTAGGGTCAGTCGGTCAGCATATTTTTTTTCAAGGTCTGGGTCAGCCTCTGAGACCCGGTCAGCCTGGCTCGAAGCCGAATTCAAACGGGCTGACCGCTGACCGAGTCAGCGGGTCAGCCCGGTCAGCCGGGTCAGCACAAAACAAACAGCCCCTTAGTGATGGTTCAAGTGGTGGTGGTGGTTCAAATGTTAAGTTAGGTTAATAAAGAAAGGAAGAAAAAGGGATTTGATGGGTTTCGTATTTAATTTTCTTTTAGTTATGATTTTATTGATTTTAACTTAGGTGTATTTTAGTCATTTGAAAAAAATAACATAAAATTTAAATGGGCATCCATTACGAGGACTTTTTTCTATTACATTCGTATATACCTTTGAACTGACTTTGTAATTTTTTAAACCTGAGGATCAAAAGTAAAAAGAAGTTTTGTTAGATATTTAAGTGTAATTAAATTGACTAACAATAAATGTGATCATAATTTTAATCAAACAAGTCAGGAGGTGTGAAACGCACACTTATTTGAGTTTATCGTGATCTTTGATTGAAAACTCATTACTAGTGAAGCCCCTAAGCAATAGGGGTTCCAAGGGGGCAATGCCTCATTGGCGGTAGCGAGGTCCAAGGGGCTGTATTCTCTGTCTGAGGTTGAGCTACAAGGTCAGCTTGAAAATTTTTATTTTGATAAAAGTAACTTCATTAAAAATGTATTTGAAATTGATTCTTAGAAATTGATTTGAGTGGAAAAACGACGTAACTTTTAGTTATTTTTGAATTTAAAATAAAAATTGCCAAATAACAGTTTCTTTCACCTTCCCTGAAATCAAATTGGTTTATCATGCTGTTTGCGGATGATATTGTCTTAATATCAGAATCTAAAACGATGCTTAACGAGAGGCTAGAACAGTGGAGAGCAGCACTAGAGCGCAGAGGTTTAAAGATAAGTCGCTCTAAGACAGAATACATATATATATATATATATTATATATATATATGTAGATACATATATACATATATATATGTATATACATATATACATATATATGTATATATGTATATACATATATACATAATACATACATATATATGTAAATATACATATATATATACATATATATATACACACATATATATACATATATATATGTATATATGTATATATATAAATGTATATATATGTATGTTAGTGGTGAGGCTGAAGAGGACACCCAAATCAGTATCCAGGGTATGACGGTACCACAAACGTCTAGGTTCAAATACCTGGGCTCGTACGTACAGGAGGACGAAGAGATACACAGCGATGTAGCCCACCTGTTCAATTAGGATGGTGCAAGTGGAGAGCAGCATCAGGGATTCCGTGTGATAAGAGGTTCCTAACAAAACTAAAGGGAAAACTATACAGAGTGTCAGTACGTCCAGCTATGTTATACGGAACAGACTGTTGGGCCATAAAGAAATCGCACGATTGACAAGTAGAGGTCGCGGAAATGCGAATGCTGAGGTGGATGTGTGGACATACAAGATTGGATCGAATAAGAAACGACGTGTTTCGACAGAAGCTAGAGGTGGCTTGTATCACAGATAAAATACGAGAGGGAAGATTAAGATGGTTTGGGCACGTGAAGAGGAGGCCGATGACAGCACCTGTTAGAGCAGTAGAGAATGTCAACTTAGAGGGTAGGAGGAGTAGAGGGAGACCTAGGTTGACTTGGGACGAGATAATTAGGCGAGATATGGTAGACTTGCACATCTCTGAGCACGTGATCGAGGACAGGAGTGCGTGGAGGTGTATAATTAAAATTAAGAACTTTTAGTGGGATCTCTGGATAGGAAGGGTAGACGAAAACTTCTTGCGGGACCCCTTACGTGAGGTGTAGGTTTTCCACAATATGCCCTTATACGTGATACTGGATGCGAGATCCCTCGCTTATTTGATGTACGCACTTTCTAATTCTTTATGTGATTTATACCTATGTGTTGTATGCCTTATATTATGATCACTATTGTTTTTGCTTTCGTTATCGAGTCGAGGGGTCTCTTCGGAAGCGGTCTCTCTATCTCCCAAGATAGAGGAAAGACTCGCCACCACCTACCCCTCCTAGACCCTGCTCTTGAGTGAGATATACTGGGTATGTTTGTTTGTTTGTTTGTCACACCCTTAAATTCTTCCTATTCTGGTTCACAAAAATCACTCAATAAAACATATTAGTTCTTGATCTCGTCTGAGTTATATCCGATTGATTTATTCAGATGAACAATCGAATAATTTCGATTTGAAAATGATCTTCACAACTTTTAAATAATCCAAAGCCTGCTTTCCTCGATGAAAACCCACAAAAGGGACCGTACGTGGAGCTTCCGTCTCATACGGCTCCTCTAGGGATGGAGGTAGGCCCAACCCAGGTATGCAATACTGGAACCTAACTCGAAAAACCTGAAATATAAAACTTTTCTTTAAACATCCTAAATTCACATTTCAAAAATGTTTTTCAGCAAAAAAAGATAGATTTTTGATTTCAAATTCTTTACAATCTTAATCACAATGACCTTGTATAAATAACCAACTTACTTTAAAACAAACAATTAAAAAACACAACGGTTTTGTATGTTTATACAAAGTGACCCATTATTTCACCACCATCACATCTTTTCTTTCAAATCACACTTTTGTCTAGTCAACACCAAACGGAGAATCTTTTCTGTTTCCCGCGCCGGTAGACAACACAACATGACGCTGCTCCGTCAGACATACCGGAGACACATTCACCCCTTCTTGTCTTCTTCCTCCATTTTCATGTCTTCTTCACCATCTCACACGCACCACTTATAACACTCCAACATCCCAACATTAGGGCTCCAAATCCCCCATGGATCCACCTCCAGACGACTACAAAAACAGAGCCCGAACAGCACTCTTCGTAATAATGGCCTTTGCCTCCTTTACCCTCGCTCTATTGCTCCTTGCCTTCAGCTACTACTGCTATTTGCGCAACAAACTTTCCAATTTCTTGAAAACCCCAAAAGGTCTGTGTAATGTACTCATGTATCACTTTATTGATTTCCAAATAGATCTATGTTTGTCTCTAAGGTTTACATTGTTGTATGCTTTTAATTTGGAGTGTTTTATAGTATTTTATGAACTATTAAAAGGTGTTCCTAAAATCTAGAGGTAGCCTTTGAACAGTCCTCTAACCTAATGGTATGATAATTGATTAATATTGTGAGGATAGATTGTTTTTTTTAAATCTTTTTTTGTTTTATTTATTTCTGTGAAATTGTTTGTTTTTTGTTTTTGTTTAGATGGAATTGGGTCTGCTGATAAAGGGAATGATCAACGTAAGACTCAAATTGTTACTGAGAAAGGGCTTCAAGTGTTCACGTTCAAGCAGCTGCTTTCTGCAACTGGTGGGTTTGGAAAGACTAATGTGATTGGGCAGGGTGGGTTTGGGTTGGTTTACCGTGGAGTGCTTCAGGATGGGAGAAAGATTGCTGTGAAGCTGATGGATCAGGGTGGAAAGCAGGGAGAAGAGGAGTTTAGAGTGGAGGTTTGGTTTCTGTTGTCCTCTTAACTGTATTATGTAGTATTTGTACAATAAGAAAAAGAAGCACATGATCATCATGATGAAATATTTTCAGTTGTCCAAAACTAGAACTTGAAAGGAGCGTATTTTGTTTTGTTAATTTGTGCAGGTAGAAATGCTGAGTAGATTACGTTCACCATATTTACTTGCTTTGATTGGTTACTGCTCAGAGAGTCATCACAGGGTGTTGGTGTATGATTTTATGGCTAATGGTGGTCTTCAAGAGCATTTGTATCCAATTAGAGGTATGTACTTTCTATCCTAATATTCTAAACCTAGTGATAGAGGAAGTTACTGCCAGACTAAGTCTTGTTATTTTCCATTTATGCCAGTTTTACAGGTTCTATCTTAACTTTTCTTTAGATTTTGAAATTAATGGTTGAATGCTTGTTCTTGATAGCACCAAGAAAGTTGAGAAACTATGGATGGAGGAAACCACATTTTTTAAAGTTCAACCTATCAATGTTGATTTTGTTATGTGGCATAGTTTCAGTACGATACATTTTAAAAGTAAATTGTTACTTACCAGAACCAAAGGGCTTGTGGCCTACTAGTACCAAAGTGTTTAAATAAGGTGTCTCTCATCATGTGCTTAAAGGTTCAAGTCCCATGGTGGATGAAATTTGTAGATTTAGTTGTAGGATTACAGGGTGTGTGAGCTAGTTTTCCTAAAAAATGCTACTTACGAACCCTAAAGTGGGATTGTCTAATAGTAGCAGTCATATGATTCACTGCTTAATAACATATACTTTAGACTAAGCTTGAGACTTTGAGTTGCATCATTGGATGCTATCATGGTCAGTACTAGATCCCCACTATTTGGCTAAATAACTAATTAAGGTGTTAATCCAAGAACTTTGGGTACATAATTTCAAGGTCTTACATGCACTGCTGTATTCTCTGCTTAAAGTGATTGACCAGAGAAACCCATTGGTGTTATCTTCATGCACTTTGGTCATGGATGGGAACTTTTTGGTCAAACAAAGTAAATGAAGTTGCTACTTATATACAGTGATGTCGTGATGTTATAGTTAGTGGTCTGAGTAAAGTTAACCATAAAGATCTCCTGCATAAAAATTCTCATATGATGTTATGCTAGTGCATAAGACCATTGTTTGTTCAAATATGTTAATCTGGGTTTTAGTTTTGCATTAGATGCAGAATCTGAAAATCATGTGGCTTACTTACTTTCATTTTTACACATCAGTCACCCTATTTCTGTTCATTTTGTTTCGCAAGAGAATATTGAGTAAAATGAAGTAACTGAATCCAAAAGTATATTAGAAACGGAACAGCAAACTAGTTTAAAGGAATGATACATCATTCCCCTAATGTAGTCTGATCGTTTCCTAATTAATTAATTTTCTTGCTAAACTCACTATCACAAGTGTTCATTGGCATGACTAACTTAAGATCTACCAATACTCTTACTTTTATATTATTGGTCTGATGAATGTAAAGATTCTTATTATGATCACCAGGACATTAGCTGATATTGGCTCACAAAATTACATTTGAACACTTCGGTAAAATTGGTGAACAAAGTGTCACCTCCTTTGTCGACAATACTATAACTGCATATATTTTTCATTATGTTGATGCATGTACTTGCAAGGCCAGCATGCATTGACTTTTGCCTGTGAAAATACTGTGTAACATGTGACAAAAGGTTGTTTACGCAACTGGGCTTGCAATGTGCACACTTAATCAGCCAAGCCTCGCAAGACGCCTAGCACTTGAATTGGTTCCATTATATATTTAATCAAGGGCGAGTTGCCATTAAAGATGATTTAGAATACCAAATTTGGCTAATGTGGGGCATGTTTGTTTTTTTAATTCTCTTAGGATTGGAAGATCCAGTTTGTAACATTTCGAGTAACATTATTGCGCTGCCAAGTTATTGCCTACTTGGCAGTCCACAAAGGTGTTCACTAATGCGCCATTTCACTATCTTTTGCTAGTCCACGTAGGCGTCCATATCAATTTTGCATATTCCTTTAAAAAGGTTAATCTCATTTACTTATGAATGCAAAAGAACTTTTTTTAATAGATACCATATATAAATCTAATAACTTGCAATCTTATAAGCTAAGATATCTCAAATATAAAAGTTACATATAATTGTACTCTGATTTTGAAACCAGTGGTAATTTACTGTTCATCCTAATGCCTTTTATATAGTAAAGTAATACCTTACTATTTTTTTATTACATATCTTTCTTTATAAAACAGTCAATCTTTTATTAAACAGTTCTTATTATATATAAAACTAATTGCAAGTTTTTCCAATTTTTAATAATATTATATATTTTATTGAAGCCTTCAGTTTCCAAACTTTGCAGTATTGATGCATTATTATTATTTTAATTAATTGTGTAGTAATCACTATCAGTCATTATATATTTTAATTTTGTGTTGGCGATGAGGCTCTTTAATCTTGAAGGTGTTTAACAAATTTTCATTACCAACTACCATGACTAGGATTGCATTAGTTCACCACCATGGATGAGTGTAGACTACTAACAACCATAACAATTCTTAAAAAAACTAGCTTATCTAACATAAACATAGAATTTGCATAATTTATTCTAGTTACATGTTTTTGAATTTTTGTTGATATGTTCTTGGGGCCCTTCAATCACCATCATGAATCACCCCACCTAACCGCTACACATCTATAACACTCAACCTAATCCTGTAACAAGATTCAAATCATTTTTAGATCTTAAAAGAAAAAGAAGACCTAGATATGTAACAAGCTTTAAACCTAACATCCAACCTAAATTGAGATCCAAATTATCTTCAGATATAAATTGAAACTAATAAGAAAAATGAAAAAGATAGGATAAGGTAGAAGGAGGTGGTGTGCGGTTGATGGTAGCCAATTATGTTAGAAATTCAAGGCACATACAAACAATCAAACTACAGATTCGTAAATGGCACTAGGATATAAAGTGGTTTGGTCACGGTGAGTGACCTCAGCCTTGGGCTGCAACTAGGGTTCTCTTTCTCTACTTAGATTCTCAAGGAATTACATTTAGAAATGTAGAGATACAATGTAGGGTTTTCTGCTTAGGGAGCAAGCAACAAAACACTAGGTTTGTGTCTTCGACTTAAACAAACAAAAAGAAACGTGCCTAAAGAATGGGCCTCCACAACTCGACAATCTCCCACTTGGAGGATTGAATTTGATAAGAACTGAGAATTTGATTAATTGAAGTATACAAAGAACAAGATAGTTGGCCAATTTGAGAAAGCTAATCTCCGCAATTCTGATTACAAATTTTTATTAGAATACCAAAAGACAACCTAAAAGCTAAATACGTGAATAAACAAACAAACAAACATACCCAGTATATCCCACTCAAGAGTAGGGTCCGGGAGGGGTAGTTGGTGGCGAGTCTTTCCTCTATCTTGGGGGATAGAGAGACCGCTTCCAAAGAGACCCCCGACTCAATAACAAAAGCAATAGCAATAGCAATCAATAGCAAGTAATAGCAAGCATATTATATATCATACAACACATATGTAAATAACACATAAAGATTTAGAAAGCGCATACAACAAAATACGTGGCATGTTTCATCTAGAAAGGGCTTCATTTATCCTTCCTAACCACATATCCCGCTAAAAGTCTTTGCTTTTAATTCTACGCCTCCACTCACTCCTATCCTGGATTATGTGCTCAGAGAGGTGCAAGTCTACCATATCCCGCCTAATTATCTCGTCCCAAGTCAACCTAGGTCTTCCTCTACCTTCTACTCTCTACGCTGATGTTCTCTACTGCTCTAACAGGTGCTGTAATCGGTCTCCTCTTCACGTGCCCAAACCATCTTAATCTTTCCTCTCGTATTTGATACAAGCAACCTCTAGCTTCTGTCGAAAGATGTCGTTTCTTATCGTATCCAGACTTGTGTGTCCACACATCCACCTCAGCATTCGCATTTCCGCGACCTCTCTCGTTCGATTTCTTTATGGCCTAGCAGTCTGTTCTGTATAACATAGTTGGACGTACTGCCACTCTATATAGTTTTCCTTTTATTTTTGCTGGAAACCTCTTATCACACAAAATCACTGATGCTGCTCTCCACTTGCACCATCCTGATTGAACACGGTGGGCATATCGCTGTGTATCTCTCCATCTTCCTGTACGTACGAGCCCCGGTATTTGAACCTAGACGTCTGTGGGACCGCCATACCCTGGATGCTGATTTGGGTGTCCTCTTCAGTTTCACCACTAAAGTTACAATGCATGTATTCCGTCTTAGAGCGACTTATCCTTAAGCCTCTGCGCTCTAGTGCTGCTCTCCACTGTTCTAGCCTCTCGTTAAGCACCCTTTTAGATTTTGATATTTAGACAATATCATCCGCAAACAGCATGCACCACGGGACTGGCTCTTGCATAGACTTGGTCATCTCATCCAACACTACTGTGAAGAGGAATGGGCTCAATGCCGAACCTTGGTGGAGTCCCACTTCCACCGGAAGAAGTCTGTGTCTCCGACTGGTGCTCGCACACATTTTTTTGCCCCGTCGTACATATCCTTGATTATTTTGATATACATCTCTGGTACCCTTCTAAGTCGTAGACTTTCCCAAATTAGTTGACGCGGAACACTGTCATAGGTTTTTTCTAGGTCAATGAATACCATATGGAGGTCCCTTTTCTTTTCTCTATATTTCTCCATTAGCCTCCTTATGACATGTGTGGCTTCTGTTGTAGAGCGTCCTGGCATAAATTCAAATTGGTTTATTGCTATCTGAGTTTCGCGTCTAATTCTCGTGTCAATAACTTTTTCCCATAGTTTTATCGTGTGACTCATTAGTTTTATCACCCTGTTGTTTGCGCAACATTGGACATCTCCTTTTTTCTTATATATGGGGACTATGACACTGCTTCTCCACTGCTCTGGCATCTTCCCGGTCTTGAAGATAGTGTTGAATAAATCTGTTAGCCATTGCAGGCCCTCATCTCCCAGGCACTTCCACACTTCAATCGGTATGTTGTCTGGCCCTACCGCCTTAGCCCTTCCCATTTTCTTCAGAGCTCTCGTAACTTCGTCGACTGTGATGCTTGTACAATAACATTTGTTTTGTACTTTTGTTGCGTTGTTTGAGTTGTTTTATCGATCTCAGTTTGTTGATTAGGGTTCCTTATGTTGAAAAGGTTATAAACTCTAAACTCTTGTTAGTCTCCCCCCACTCCTCCACTTCCTGAATTCTTGGATCACCCCCCACTTCCTAATTTCTTGCTCTTTTTACCCCCACTCAGCAGCAACTGGGTCAGATCTGACTCAGATTGACCCTGACCCAGCAGCAGGTTCATATCAAAATTCTTCAACATTGTGCTCTGTTAGGTGTGGAGGCTTAAGGGCAGCCGAGCCTATTTGCTACCCAGTTTATTTAGGCAGTTGTCTATTTTAACGTTTCTTGTTTCCTATTTGTGTAACCCTATTTTATGTATTATATATAGATGGGTAGACCTTTGCAATACTTTGCTTGTTTGAATTTTGCAATAGAGAATACAAGTGTAGAGTAGAATAAATCTAAAATGATGGCTGCATATCCATCTCTTGAGCTTGAACTTGTGTTTATAGACTTATAGGATTAACACAGACCTTTTTTGCCTTTAAAGTATTCTTGGTAGCTAAGTTTTCTTAATAGGTAAATTTTCTTGAGGTAAGCTTGCTTATAGCTAAGCCAACCCGGTGATTAAGGTCACATACTATCTGTATACTAAATAAACAAAATAGAGCAAACTAATTTCTAGTAACAGTCTTAGATGTATTAAAACTCTTCACTTTATATTGAATAAATTTATTTGGCAAAATATTGTGAATCCTGATCTTTTGTTGTGATGCAAAATTTATTATTGTTTGAGGTTTAGAATTTAACAACCCTAACATATTCTCTTTTCCTTATGCTTTAGATGAAATGGTTGGTTGTAACTTGTAAATTTAACTTTTGTCTAGAGCATTGACCACGAGCACTAGCTATTTATCCTTGACGATGATGGATTTTTACTTCATAAACTCAGGTTCTAATGCTGTTCCTTCAAAACTGGATTGGGAAATACGGTTGAGAATAGCTCTAGAAGCGGCAAAAGGTTTGGAGTATCTCCACGAACATGTTACACCTTCTGTGATTCACCGAGATTTTAAGAGCAGCAACATCCTTCTGGACAACGGTTTTCATGCAAAAGTTTCTGATATCGGTTTGGCCAAGCTTGGATCATACAGAGCTGGTGGTCATGTTTCCACTCGAGTATTGGGCACCCAAGGATATGTTGCACCTGAGTAAGAATTAATATAGCAAGCCCATCAATCATCATAAGGGTTTTCTTCAAATCATAATCATGGATTATGCATGGCTGTGTAGTAAGATTTTAGGCTTAGGGTCTAGGCCCCCAAATTATTGGGGCCCCTAATTTTATATCAGAAAAAAATATATTCATTGTTCAATCTAGTTTTTTGGCTCTAAAAATCTTCAGTCCTAATCGAGTCCCATTTTAACAAATAAATTTTGAGTCTAAAACTTTTCATATATACGTACTCGAATCGTACTTTAATGAACCTGTTTTTACTCTCATACTCGGGAAATTGTATATCCTGCTTATAACCATAAGATTTTAAAATAGGGTCCCAAATTCTAAATTTGCCTTGACCCTAAAAATGGTTGAGCCGTCCTTGTCATTGATCCTCGTTCTAAAGATTTTGGTTACTTATTGCTGAAGGTATGCTCTCACTGGCCACCTGACTACAAAATCAGACGTGTATAGTTATGGGTTGTCCTTCTAGAGTTGCTCACTGGTAGAGTTCCTGTTGATATGAAAAGGTCTCCTGGAGAAGCTGTTCTTGTATCTTGGGTGAGCTCCGCATTTCATTCTGCATATAAACATGTCAAATCAAGTCTGGTTGACCTGCAAACACTTTTTGTGTCTAAGTATTTAATGTGCAACACTTATAGTTATCTTACAAAACCGATTAAGGATAGTGTCTTTATTAAAAGTTCAACCCGTTTGACCTATCTGACCCGTTCCCTATGGAGCTCTAAGCTGTGTTTATTTGTGGAACAGGCTCTGCCTCATCTGACAGATAGAGATAAAGTTATTGAAATTATGGATCCCGCACTAGAAGGTCAATATACAATGAAGGAAATTGTTCAGGTGGCGGCAATAGCAGCAATGTGTGTTCAGTCAGAGGCAGATTACAGGCCATTAATGGCTGACGTTGTTCAATCTCTAGTCCCACTGGTGAAGAATCAACGGCATTCTTCTAAGGCAAGCAGCTGTTCTAGCTTCAGCACAACTCAGTCTCCTAGGCTCTAAGTTTTCACTTTGGTTTTCATATCCATTGTTTAGTCAAATTTAGGTGTGTAAAATGACCGATTTACCTGTTTCAAGTGGATATTAAACCAACTTCCGGTGTACTTGCTTTTCTCTAGGTATTCAAAAACTGCATTTTCATATTTGTATCATTTATCTAACAATAATTACATGGATTTTGTCTTTGTGACTAACAACTTTAAGAAGACTACCGCATCCTTTGGGTAATGTTGCAAATTAGTCGTTGATACATGGTCCCATTATGCATCACTCGAGAGATTTAAAAATCTGGAGCTTTTACTACGCAAGTAGGCGAGTTTATATGTTGCTGTAAGAGCTGCTTTAATTGATAAAATGAGATGTTCAAAAATTTTTTAGACCAAATGTGGTCGGTCCAACCCAAAGGTGGATCAACCAAGCTTTCTCTAGAGTTTTTTTTGCCCTTTCATGATTAGAGTCGTTTCACTTTTCTCAAAACCACACATAAACGTCTTTGCTACTTTAAAACACTGCTTTTAAGCGCGTATAGGAAAGTCGATGATTATGAACATACGAAAAAAGATTGAATTTAAACCCACAATGGAAAGGAAAACATGCTGGTAAGATCAAAAGGAAGATGCTTTCCTGATATGAGTTGATTTCCTTCTTCAAAAGATTTGATTATCTTGAATAACATCCACTAAGGAACATTCTTTCCATTTATATCTCTACCAGTGTCACTTTTTATAAATCTTTATAAGAAGACACTGGTTTATGCATCAGAAAAAAATTATTTTTGCGTGATAATAGAAAACTCCTTAGCATGACACGTTCACATTCTTTAGTATATATGTTTCTTGAGTGACCACATACGGTCCTACTTGATCTTGACTTGATAAATGAAAGTACGCTCAACAAATTTACTCATACCTAACACAGTCAAACTAGAGTTGGACCGCGTATCAACCATACTCGTTCTGTCCACTTCTTCACCTTGTTTGACTCGGTTTATTTTTGTTTAAGAGAAACGAGACATTATGTCTTGTTCCACAACTTATCCCGATTGTTTATAATTAAAACAAGTTGTATTTATTAGCTCGATGCCTCTAATGAGAAACTACAACCCTTCTCTCTTTAAAACCGCTTTATATTTTGAAAGACATATCCCCGATCTTATAGCAATGAGTATTACTTTCGACACGCAATATATGCACTTTACGCAACCACATGAAAGACAGCTTGCAGATTATATAAATAGTATGTTTCTATAATTTGAGCACAACAAGAAAGAACTCAGCTACTATTAGAAGATTTAAAGTAATGAAAATGAAATCACATCGTGGTTGGATGGTGTGATATGAACCTAATCTGAAACTGTGTCCATTTGCTAATGGATGAAGAAACTGAATTCCACCACAAAACCACGTCATACAAAAGTGTATCTCATATCATTGAAGTTGGCGTCTATTTTTTAATTGTTTTATATCTAATCCATAAGTAGTTTTGTTGTGAATAAGATTTTATTAGGTTTGGTTATAAATGTATAGCTTATAGATTTTATGGGTGTAAAACACACATAAATACGCATATCTCCTAGAAATTGGATATAAAAAAGGGGTAACTTTGTAAAATAGTAACCAACTTTCAAAAGTGTTACAATTAGGTAACTTAAGTTTTAAAACTGTTCCAATTAAGTCACTCAGTTTTATATTTTATATAAATTAGAAGCCTTAACATATTTTTTAGCATGTTATTTTTTGTTTCAATTAAAAAATATTTTTTTTCTATCTTTTGATGCTGATATGGAACGTTGACGTAAATTTTAGGTATTTTTTTTTATTTTTTTCATAATTAAAATGTTTTTTTTATTTTTTAATATAATTTTATATATTACAAATTCTGACCACCACGTCTTCTCCACCGTTACTTACTTGACATAAGAAAATTTAATGATGACTCGATTTGATCATTTGATGGTCCAATTTGAGAAAAATATGCATGAGTGACTAAATTAGAACACTTTTGAAACTTGGTTACTATTCTGTGACATTTTCCCATAAAAAAACAACAAACCAGGAGCATCTAAAATTAGTAGAGATCCAAAAATATATTCCTATGGAATCACTATTTTTTTTTCAAATGCTTCAATTTTATAATAGTGAACACAAAATTGATAATAAACAAAACATTATCACCAAAATCTAAAAAACATATAATATTTCTTTGATATTTTGAGTTGAAGAAATCTTTAACGCTACCTATAGTCTATTTTGTTCAGATATTCAACCATGAATTGTTCTTGTCTTTGATCTTACGTTCAAGAATTCAAAATATTAGGTATGAGAGTATTTTAAGTTTTATCATTATTTGGTATTTAACGGGTATTAGGAGTGGGCTTTACGGGCATTGGGTTTTTAGTAAGAGCGCATTTATTTAGTTATTTAATTAGGGTGAGGTTATTCTACAAACTGTATTTTTGCTACAAAGTGTGAGAGACAATGAGTTTAAAAAAGTCACAAAAAATGACGTCTCACAATCTAAATCGAAATTCAAAAAAGTACTCCGGATTCTCTGTTCCTCTCTCCGTCATCTTTCAGAAAAAATAATTAAAAAAATAAAAAAAATCATTGTCTCTTTTATGACACAATGACGTCATTGTCTTTCATAATGACACAATGACGTCATTGTGTCTTTCATAATAACAAAATGACGCCATTGTCTTTCATAAATGACACAATGAAAAAACGTTATTTTTTTATTTTTTTATTTTTCGTTTATTTTTTTCTTAGTGAGGACGGCTAGGGGGACAAAAGTTAGAAATTACTTTTTTGAAATTCGATTTAAATTGTGAGATATAATTTTTTGTTACTTTTTTGATTCATTGTGTCTTCTCACATTTTGTAGTAAAAATACACTTTGTATTTGAACTTTTTTCATTTAATTATATTAACTCGTGAACTTTTGAAAGTTTAAGTTTATATATATTTTTTATAACTAATGGAGTCACTATTCAAAAAAACATCGCTTTCATTCGAAAAACTTATATATCTATTTTCATATGATAGGCATCTTAAAATAATCTTCTAGTCTTGTAATTCCTTTTTATTTCTAGTTCATTTTAAATAGAATGATGCCGACGAAAGCAAAAATACCAACTACAAATTAAATACAGTGTTTATTATAGATCAATGATACTTGCATGGTTAAAAGTTAGTGGATATATATACGTAGAAACATAATACAAGTTTAGGATATAATGATATTTTACTTGACAGTGGTATGCTCTACTAACTATATTGAATACATTTATTATTTATTTAACTTAAAGAAATGAACTTTTGGACGGCGACACCTATTACTTATTTTTATGTAATTGTTAATTAAGATAGCGAAACACCAAAAATTGGGTTTTTGTTAGTTGATGTATACATTTTACTTATTTCTTTAATTTGCAAATTTGAATAAAAACTATCATATGCATCCAAAATCTAGCACCAAAATCTTATTCGTCAATTCAAGAATGCGTAACGGTTCATTTATCTAAATGGGTATAATAATAATATTATAATCAAAATTTAATATTGTTCTAATAAAATCACGTATACATTTTAAGTATAAAAAAACTTAAGTTTTATAAATACTATTGAATATTTTAAAGGAAAATACTTAAACAAAATAAATATAAAAAGTGTAAGCAGAACCATCAATTTTTTGTAATCAATGGTTAAGATTAATTTATAGGGAAAAAGTTTGTTGGATGCCTATTTTATGCGTAACCACTTTTATTCATTTGTTTTCAAGTTCATTCGCTTTTTTACACGTCCATAACTTTTATATACAACATCATTTTTTTAAAAAAATTACACCGTAAAAACAAACGTTTTTAATCCTTAAAACGAGTAAAATATCATTATATAAAAAGATAATAAACTTTTTATGTTTTTAGCTCATATGAAATTTGTTCATCATTGTGTCTTTCATATAATTTATTGTGTCTTTTTGTTTGTTATGGTGTTTACCTGAACACTGTTATGTTTTAAAAAAAATAATAAATTCTAAAAGAACATAATAGTGAAATAATATTGTTGTGTAATTATAATATGTAAAAGACAATTATAAATTAATAATTGATTAATCTAATATATTAAAAAATAAGTAAGATATAATGATAAAATGTCTTATAGTGTTTTTTGTTCGTCGTTGTGTTATTCTAGTTTTAAAAAACAGATTGACGAAACAATATCATTGTGTACCTTTGATTGTTATATACAAATGATAAGAGAACAACAAGTTTCTAGAATATATAAAAAATAACAACAAAAATATTATGAAATAACTTAAAAGATAAAACAAAATAACAAATACATACAACAAATGATGGACAATATTTGACACGATAAACTGATATTTGATACAATAACCTGATATACTAGACAAAATGATTTGATTTATTTAATAAAATGACTAAAATATCATCACTTTTAAAATAATAAAAGAACACATATCAAATAGATAATTCTTCTTAAACAGTTAAACCTTTTAGATTAAATACTTTTTTTTTTATCATAACTCTACCCTATTTTTAAATGTTTAGATTTTTGAAACTAAGTAGCTTAATGAAATACACATGAAACTTAGAAATATTTTTTCAAGTTGATGTAAATAGGAAAATCATATTCTGGATTATTGTTTAGTGATTTTTCTCCTACATTAAAAAGAATATCGTTAAAATAATAATCAAGGTTCATATATATGTTATATTTAGGTCTTAAATTTTAAGATAATTTATTGTAATAAGAAAATTCCGTAACAAAATATCAATATTAAAATTGAAGTGGTTTTGTTGTTGGAAGAAATAGGGACGACTTTATTACAACATTGAAAATACTTGGTTATTAATAGGTGTAATATTCTACTTCATGTCAAATTAAACTTTCTTAGGGTGGTGGGAGTGTGATCGGAAGATGCATCCAACGAGCAATGGATGAAATCAAACTGTTGGAAACTAATAATTAGGTTTGTTTTAAACTATTCCAACCTTAAACTATATACATATCAAATAACCTTTTATGTACATCCAAAAATTTCAGACTCTTTCTATCTTTCAAAAATTTATATACTCATATAGGAATCCTCATCCCGCACCAAGAAAAAATATTCATTCGCAACAAAGAACAACAACCGTAAAAACCATTCACACCCGTGTCAACTGCGACAAAGTTCAAATCATGACTCTCAACCTTCACCTAGTATTTTCTGACTTATGACTGTGTATATTATCCACAATACACGTACGGATGGTACATCCAACAAAGCAACATACCCCACGTTACACAAGTACGGATGGTACATCCAACAAAGCAACATACCTTGAGGAGCTTCGGTCCTGTTCATGAAGAAGAAAGACAGGTCCTTTAGAATATGCATTGACTATAGGGAGTTGAATAAACTCACTATCAAAAAGGTACCCATTACCCAGAAATGATGACCTGTTTGATCAATTTAAGAGTGCAACGTACTTTTCAAAGATTGATATTAGGTCTGGATACCATCAATTGAGAATTCAAGAAGATGACATACTGAAGACAACCTTTCGCACTTGGTATGAGCACTATGAATTTTTAGTAATGTAAGGCCCCATTCCCGGGAAACCTCACAGTTGGCAATTCATAACATAAAATCAGTTTAATAACAAAACATTGCAGCGGAAGATAATTAAACATTCATTTAAAACTTAAAACCTCATCGTACTAATACATTTGTCTTTTAAAGGTAAACAAACATATTCCTTGTTCATTAATTACAATAAAGACTTCATTAATAGGAATGCCATCCATATTTCCCCAAGTAGCTCCGTGGTGCCATCCTCAGCATCAGCGCCTACCTGCCCACTATTATGCATAAAAAGTCAGCCACGCTGAGTGAGTTCTAGTTTTATATAAGTAAGAAAGTATAATCTTTTATCCTTTCGTATAATGAACACGCATACATCATACTATAAACATTACTTGCATCACATTAGGCACGTTCATTATCTTTTATTCTTTCATTTCGTTTTACTTCATCATCGGCGAGGTTTGCACAAAGCAAGCTCTCCATGTTGATTGACAACGAATGTCAATCCCCGTCGGTACACGTTATCCATGGTCGCTACCCCCGACAGTCGATCGATCCCCGTCGGTACACACTTCATGGTAGTTTCCCCCGACAGTTGATCCACACTAGCAGGCACATAGCCCGCTCATGAATACGGATTCATCATCATACATCAGACTCACACATAAGTGAAGTCTATCATAGTGCTTGCAAGACTTTTCATCATCAAACGGGCCCGGGGGTAACATTCGTTAAGTTCCACTTCTCATTAGTATTATTTTTCACTTAATATATATATAATACTTAGCTTATTAAGTACACAACATACCAAGTACTAGTCATCATAACATGTAACCGACCCTCCGCGGGACAGCGGGGGTTCGGGGGCGGCAGCCCCTGACAGCGGGGTCCTAGGGGCAGCAGCCCCTAGTGGGGTCCAAGGGGCAACGCCCCTGGCTGGGGCCGGGCTGCCAGGTCAGCGCGCCCAAAATTATATATGAGCTATTTAAGTGTCATATTTTGCTTTAGAAAAATGTATTTCATTATTAAAACGCCTTGAAATCCTTATCTTGAAAACCTTATGTTTACTATGCATAATAGCCCCAAAAACAAGGAAAAACGTTTAAATAGGGGATCTAGAACTCACCTGAACTTAGCAAATAACTTCAATCCTAAGTTACTTAAGCTATAGTCCAAACACTCTAGCTGCACGAAAGTTAATACACAAAAACGTCATTTTCTTTATAGTTTCGCCCACAGTTTCGCTGCAGCGAAACTGCAGTTTCGCCAGCAGTTTCGCTGGGCAGCACTTCTGCTAGTTTCGCTAGACAGATTCGCTGCCTTGAGCGCCCAACTTTCGTTGGAATTTCCTACTTTCGCGAAGTCTATGGGTCAGTCTGGGTCTTAGCGAGATTCCCGGCGAAACTGTAGTTTCACCTAAGCGAAACTGTAGTTTCGCTGGAATTTCTCCTAGTCTCGCTGAATGAGTGCACAGTTTCGCTGGATTAACTCACAGTTTCACTGGATCGGGGCCCAGTTTCGCTGGATGAATAAAAACTAAGAACCAGCCCGTTTTTAACCCAAAATCTTAACTTTTTACGTCCAAATCCTTGGTTTAACTTCCATGAAGCCAAATCTAAGCTTTTTACACGTTTTCATACGTAAAAATTCGACCTTTATGTGTTTCTTTAAACTTTTCAAAACCCCAAAACCCTAGAATCCGGGTTTGATCTACAGAAGTCTTAGAGGTCGATTCTTACCTTGTTTGTTGCTCCTTTCTTTAAGATTTGATGCATAAACACCCAGATCTTCAATCCCTTGATCTTAGAAGCTCCAAATCTTAAGTTTCTTGCACTTTCTCTCTCTACTTCTCTCTCTACGAATTTCTTTGTTGTTAGGGTTGGAATGAGAAGATGGTGGTGTCTTGGGCAGGTTAAGGGCTGGTTATGGCCTTAATCTTGCCCATGAACCCCACCTAGCCCATAACTCTTTTGCCTTCTTTAATGAAATGCCCATTAATAAGCCTCTAATCCATTTGACCCGTTTTGACTTTTCGGGGTGTTACAAGTCTCCCCCCACTTATTTAGGTTTCGTCCTCGAAACCTGTCAGTCATCAACAATTGAGGATAAAATTTCCTCATCTCCTCCTCGACCTCCCACGTAGATTCTGATCCTTTTTCGGTGTCTCCACTGTACTCGTACGAGTGGAACTACTTTATTACGTAAGCGCTTCTCTTTCCGATCCAGGATGGCCACCGGCTGCTCTACGTAATTCAGTCGCTCGTCAACTTCAATGTCCTCTAATGGTACAAATGCATCATCGTCTGCTAAACATTTCCTAAGGTGAGATACGTGGAACGTAGGGTGAATTCCACTCAACTCATCAGGTAATTCTAGTCTGTAGGCCACTTCCCCTACCCTTGCGATGATGCGGAAAGGTCCTATGAATCTCGGGCTTAACTTTCCTCTTTTTCAAAACCTAATGATCCCTTTCCACGGCGATACCTTGAGCATAACCTTTTCACTAACCTCAAACTCTATCGGTCTAACGCCTCTTATCAGCATAAGACTTCTGGCGATCTTTTGCAGCTTTCATGAATGCCTTAATCTTATCTAACTTCTCCGTTGTGACCTCAATCACTTCAAGGCTCCCCAGTTCCTTTTGCCCGATGTCACGCCAACACACGGGCGTTCTGTACTTCCTACCATACAACATTTCGTAAGGGGGCATACCAATGCTGGCATGGTAACTATTATTATATGAGAATTCCGCCAACGGCAAGTGCTCATCCCAACTTCCTCCAAGTCGATTACACATGCTCGTAGCATGTCTTCTAACGTTTGAATCGTTCTTTCTGACTGACCATCCGTCTGGGGGTGGTAAGTCGTACTAATATGCAGTCTAGTCCCCATTGAGTCGTGAAACCTCTTCCAGAACTTGGACGTAAATCGCGTGTCCCTATCCAAAACGATAGACACTGGCACGCCGTGACGAGCCACGATCTCCTTGATGAATAGATCTGCCAACTTCTCAGAGGTAAACGTCTTACGAATTGGTAGGAAATGGGCGCTCTTTGTTAAACGGTCAACAATCACCCAGATCGCGTCGCTTCCTCTCGCCGTGCGAGGTAGCTTCGTGATGAAGCCCATTATGATGTGTTCACATTTCCATTCGGAGATGTCCAAGGCTGGATCTTTCCATATGGCTTTTGGTGCTCTGCCTTCACTTGCAGACAAGTCAAGCACTTGCTCACATACTTAGCCACATCTCGCTTCATTCCCGGCCACCAGTAATCTTTCTTCAGATCCTGATACATTTGGTGGCGCCGGGGTGAATGGAATATCGTGTTTTATGAGCCTCGTCCATGATCTTCTCCCTCAGATCCCCGAGAGAGGGATCCACATCCTCCCAGATCGAGTTCTAACACCCAGGGTGTTTTCCCCCAAATCTGAAACTTGTCCTTTCATCCTTTCAGAGTTGACTCTGTCCTCTCTTAATGCCTCATCCTGGAATGCCCTCACTTGTTTCATAACATCAGGCGTCATGATTATCTGGCAAGCCCTCACCCGAATTGGTTCGGGTCGTCCTTTTCGGCTAAGGGCGTCAGCAACCACATTAGCCTTGCCTGGATGATAATGAATTTCGCAGTCATAGTCCTTGATCAGTTCCAACCACCTCCTCTGCCTCATATTGATTTCTTTCTGTTCAAAGAAATACTTCAGACTCTTATGATCAGTGAAGATGGTGCATTTCACCCCATACAGGTAGTGCCTCCAAATCTTCAATGCAAACACCACCGCTGCCAACTCCAAATCATGTGTAGGATAATTGGCCTCGTGGGCTTTTAGTTGTCTAGAAGCATAGGCTATCACCTTCCCTCGTTGCATCAACACGCAACCCAATCCTGCATATGAGGCATCCGAGTAACTACCAGGTCCTCGTTCCCCTCAGGTAGCATCAAGACAGGGGCTTGCGTTAACCTCATTTTTAGTTCTAGGAAGGCGTTCTCCTGATCAGGACCCTATTCATACTTCACTTTCTTCCGGGTCAGCTTAGTCAAAGGAGAAGCTATCTTAGAGAAATCCTGGATAACCTCCTATAGTAACCTGCCAGACCTAAGAAACTGCGAATCTCGGTTGGCGTCTTTGGAGATTCCCATTGCATTACCGCTTCAACCTTCGCAGGATCCACCCTGATCCCCCGGGATTAACCACATGACCCAGAAACTGTACTTCTCGAAGCCAAAATGCACATTTGGAGAACTTAGCATATAACTTCTCGCTTCTGAGTGCCTCCAATACTTCTCGAATATGATCAGCATGTTCTTCTTCACTCTTTGAGTAGATCAAAATGTCATCGATGAACACTATTACTGATCTATCCAACATAGGCCGACATACCCGATTCATAAGTCCATAAAAGCAGCTGGCGCGTTAGTTAAACCAAAGGACATGACGAGAAATTCGTAATGTCCATAACGCGTCCGGAACGCCGTTTTAGGAATATCTTGTTCTTTCACCTTCAGTTGGTGGTAACCAGACCGCAGGTCTATCCTTGAAACCAGCTGGCACCCTGAAGTTGATCGAACAAGTCGTCGATCCTTGGTAGCGGGCATCGATTCTTTACGGTCAGCTTATTGAGCTCGCGATAGTCAATGCACATCCGCATGCTACCATCTTTCTTCTTGACGAATAAAACTGGAGCACCCCATGGAGAGATACTCGGTCGGATGAAGCCCTTATCCAATAAATCTTGCAACTGCTCCTTCAATTCTACCATCTCCGAAGGATCCAATCGATATGTTGCTTTAGCGACGGGCTGTGCTCCCGGTAACAAATCAATCTGGAATTCGATTTCGCGGTCCGGCGGCACACCAGTCAGGTCTTCAGGAAAGACGTCTGAAAACTCACGCACTACCGGCACGTCTGATAATTGTGGCTCTAGCGCGTCCACATCTTTTACGTAGGCCAAGTAAGCGCTACGCCCACGTCTCATGTACTTTTCAGCTGTGATCATCGACACGACCTTCGGCACACAACATACCTTATCCCCACAAACCGTAATGGAACTACCATCGGCGCTGTTAGACGAACTATTTTCTTGCTACATACTATATTGGCTTCATATCTAGCTAACCATCCATGCCTAACACCACATCGAAACCTCCTAAGGCCATAACATGCAACCTAGCAGGGAACATACAGCTTTCTAACTCAATCAGGAAATCCTCAATCACTTCAGTTATCTTAGTGGATTTACCAATGGCTGTTTCTACATAGAAAGGCTCGTCTAACTTTCTACTCTTATCATGCAACAAACAACAAAAGGCAGTAGACACAAACTCCTACTGGGTAACTTAACATAGAAAACAACAGAACAAAACTCTTTCTAGCCCTGGAATTAAACAACACGGAAGACAGAATTTTTATTTATTATATACATGCCTGTCACAATATCGGGACCCGTCCTAACCTGATCCGGCCTTATTGCGAAGGCCCTGCGCCCTCTGCCCTTGGCTTCTTGCAATCCCTGCTTTTGTGACCCCTTCCATTGCAGTTGTAGCACCGTATCACTCCCACACTCTCTGGCCACGTGACCTTGCTCCCCGCATCTGTAACAGACATTGGTTCCCAATCTACATTCCCCGAGGTGTCTCTGGCACACTTACCACACTTCTTAGTCCTCGCACCAGGCGAAGCTGCACGCCGGCCCTCCGTCCTTGCAACCTTTGTGTTGAGGGTGACACTGTCGCGTCCAACCCCTTTCCATGCCAGTTCTTGTTATCGCTATTCTTCGTGTTTTCTTCAATAGCAGTCATCTCCTTCGCCGCCTTAATTACCTCAGTTATAATGGACGGCAGAATCTCCTGTAGGGCCTATTGGACTCCCTCAACAACAGCTTCTTTCATGGTGACCCTCAAACTAGTGCCATCATCGCTACCTTCCACATGAGGGGCTTCGGGCTCTTCGAGTGCCATTTCAGCTGCCCTAGCCATGCTTCTCGTGATACGTGGTTCGGCACCACATTCACCACAACCCCTATCTGGCAAAACCTTAGAAGTCTACCGCTAGCCATCCTCTATCCCACACTGAAAGATTCAAATACCTACGCGGTCATTCAAGGGAATAGCTCAGTTTATGTCAAGTACAGTAAGTCTCTAATTACAGTGGCCAGTTGTGATTAGCCACTTACTTTACTCTTCGTACCCCGAGCATTACCTGTCCTGACTACATTAGCATCTAAATCTAATAGTAACACATAAACACATAACATGCGCACATAATACCAGTTAACTTTAAGAAAATACCTGATGGCACGCAGCTACTCAGATTGGCATTCCTTCCCTTTCCGTCCCATTTTCAGTTTAAGTAAAGGTTTATTTGAAAAATTACCCATTTCACTTAAACTTTGGCTCTGATACCAACTTGTAAGGCCCCATTCCCGGGAAACCTCACAGTTGGCAATTCATAACATAAAATCAGTTTAATAACAAAACATTGCAGCGGAAGATAATTAAACATTCATTTAAAACTTAAAACCCCATCTTACTCATACATTTGTCTTTTAAAGGTAACAAAACATATTCCTTGTTCATTAATTACAATAAAGACTTCATTAATAGGAATGCCATCCATATTTCCCCAAGTAGCTCCGTGGTGCCATCCTCAGCATCAGCGCCTACCTGCCCACTATTATGCATAAAAGTCAGCCACGCTGAGTGAGTTCTAGTTTTATATAAGTAAGAAAGTATAATCTTTTATCCTTTCGTATAATGAACACGCATACATCATACTATAACATTACTTGCATCACATTACGCACGTTCATTATCTTTTATTCTTTCATTTCGTTTTACTTCATCATCGGCGAGGTTTGCACAAAGCAAGCTCTCCATGTTGATTGACAACGAATGTCAATCCCCGTCGGTACACGTTATCCATGGTCGCTACCCCCCGACAGTCGATCGATCCCCGTCGGTATACATCTTCATGGTAGTTTCCCCCGACAGTTGATCCACACTAGCAGGCACATAGCCCGCTCATGAATACGGATCCATCATCATACATCAGACTCACACATAAGTGAAGTCTATCATAGTGCTTGCAAGACTTTTCATCATCAAACGGGCCCGGGGGTAACATTCGTTAAGTTCCACTTCTCATTAGTATTATTTTTCACTTAATATATATATATAATACTTAGCTTATTAAGTACACAACATACAAGTACTAGTCATCATAACATGTAACCGACCCTCCGCGGGACAGCGGGGGTTTGGGGGCGCAGCCCCTGACAGCGGGGTCCTAGGGGCAGCAGCCTTTAGTGGGGTCCAAGGGGCAACGCCCCTGGCTGGGGCCGGCTGCCAGGTCAGCGCGCCCAAAAATTATATTGAGCTATTTAAGTGTCACATTTTGCTTTAGAAAAATGTATTTCATTATTAAAACGCCTTGAAATCCTTATCTTGAAAACCTTATGTTTACTATGCATAATAGCCCCAAACAAGGAAAAACGTTTAAATAAGGGGATCTAGAACTCACCTGAACTTAGCAATAACTTCAATCCTAAGTTACTTAAGCTATAGTCCAAACACTCTAGCTGCACGAAAGTTAATACACAAAAACGTCATTTTCTTTATAGTTTCGCCCACAGTTTCGCTGCAGCAAAACTGCAGTTTCGCCAGCAGTTTCGCTGGGCAGCACTTCTGCTAGTTTCGCTAGACAGATTCGCTGCCTTGAGCGCCCAACTTTCGTTGGAATTTCCTACTTTCGCGAAGTCTATGGGTCAGTCTGGGTCTTAGCGAGATTCCCGGCGAAACTGTAGTTTCGCCTAAGCGAAACTGTAGTTTCGCTGGAATTTCTCCTAGTCTCGCTGAATGAGTGCATAGTTTCGCTGGATTAACTCACAGTTTCGCTGGATCGGGGCCCAGTTTCGCTGGATGAATAAAAACTAAGAACCAGCCCGTTTTTAACCCAAAATCTTAACTTTTTACGTCCAAATCCTTGGTTTAACTTCCATGAAGCCAAATCTAAGCTTTTTACACATTTTCATACGTAAAAATTCGACCTTTATGTGTTTCTTTAAACTTTTCAAAACCCCAAAACCCTAGAATCCGGGTTTGATCTACAGAAGTCTTAGAGGTCGATTCTTACCTTGTTTGTTGCTCCTTTCTTTAAGATTTGATGCATAAACACCCAGATCTTCAATCCCTTGATCTTAGAAGCTCCAAATCTTAAGTTTCTTGCACTTTCTCTCTCTACTTTCTCTCTCTACGAATTTCTTTGTTGTTAGGGTTGGAATGAGAAGATGGTGGTGTCTTGGGCAGGTTAAGGGCTGGTTATGGGCCTTAATCTTGCCCATGACCCCACCTAGCCCATAACTCTTTTGCCTTCTTTAATGAAATGCCCATTAATAAGCCTCTAATCCATTTGACCCGTTTTAACTTTTCGGGTGTTACAAGTAATACCTCAACTGTGTTCATGGATATGATGAATAGAATATGTAAGCCGTACCTAGATAAGTTCGTGATTGTATTTATTGACAACATCTTGATCTATTCACAAAGTAAGGAAGATCATGATAAACAATTAAATCGGTACTTGAATTACTTACGAAGAAAAAAGTGTATGCTAAACTCTTGAAGTGTGAGTTTTCATTGAGAGAAGTATATTTCCTTATACATGTAATAAACGAGAAGGGAATCCATGTGGATCCAAGCAAGATTGAAGCAGTCAAATAGTGGGAAACACCCAAGACACCCATTGAAGTCCGACAATTTCTGGGTTTAGGGGGATACAATAGACGTTTCATCGATAATTTCTCGAAAATCGCCCAATCCTTAACCGCTTTGATTCAAAAGAATGTGAAGTTTGATTGGATGACAAAACAATAGGATGCATTCCAATTATTAAAACAAAAGGATAAAGTCATTGCCTATGCATCACGATAACTCAAGGTTCATAAGAAGAATTACACCACCCATGACCTAGAGTTAGGTGCCGTAGTCTTCGCCCTTAAAATCTGGAAACATTATCTTTACGGGACGAGGTGCGTCATTTTCAGGGATCATAAGTACCACCCGGCAATGCCAACGGTGTGGCCAACGCCTTAAGTAGAAAATAAAGGGTTAAGCCCATAAGGGTACGTGCCTTAGGCATGGCTGTTCAGACGAGTATCAAGGGTCAAATCCTGAATGCGTAAAGATAAGCAATTTTAAGAAATGATCTAAAGAACGAACTTCAGTGTGGAGTAGAAAAGAACCTGGAACATGGGTCTAACGAAGTACTCTACTTTCAAGATCACATCTGGGTCCCGAACTCGGATAATCTCAATAACCTAATCATGTATAAAGCCCATAAATTTAAGTATTCAGTGCATCCTGTGTCACACCCCAACCTTGACGGCGGAAACGTCGAGGTGTGAGGGTTAAGATCGTTCACAGCCACACAACGCTATTAATAACCCAAATATATATTAACCATAAGTTCCAGTTGTACCATTACAAACATAAGTCTCAAAGAAAGTAAATAACATAACATAAGATGTAACAAGCCAATTTATTTCATTTATTTTAGGTCCATTCCTAGATGTGAAAGCACTTCAAGATGTCAATCAAACTTGAGCATTTCCTGAAACATGTTAAAAATAAAAGGTCAACAATAATGTTGGTGAGATTTCCATAGTTTTTAATACATAAGTATATAAAAGATGACAATTCATGTTGTAAGTTAGAGAACAAAGTAACTAGGAATGTAAGACAGAATGCACAATCAAACCTTGATAAAGTTTTACAAGTCTCAAATGTTTACAAGTATATACGATTAGCTAAGTGTACTTGGATCAATCAAGCAGGCTTGTCAGGCCCATAGATCTATGACGTCACCAGGCTAGCAATAGTTAATGATTGTACATATATTTGACATTACATGGTAGCTACAACGGTCAACTAACCACAACATACAGGTGAAATGCCATAAGTTTACAAGAATTAAACGTTTTACAAGTGCAATGATTATAATATAACATGTTTCACCCCAAAGTGTGAAAATATGAAAAGGGGTATAGAAATACTCACTTGGTAAATAAGTTTAAGGATGGTTATTAAAAAGAATTAAGATAGGTGTCGTTCCAACATAAAACGTCACAAGGCACCTAATTATACATACATATTACAAGATTAAAGTTTAATTCTAAGTTTAATGAATTAACGAGAACTAGGGTTTCAATTTGGTATTTATCAATTAATTATTTTAACAAATGGAATAAGTTTATATTTTCTTGGAAATATATATATATTTATATTTTATTCAAAGATGTGGAAAGAAACGATTATAATTATTTAAAAGGTTGTATATAAAGTTTAAACATAATTCTATAACTAAAATTTATTACTATTTAAACAAAATAATTGAAAATGAATATTTGGTCCAATAATAATTTACTAATTATAATTTTCAATAAAAAAATTTATTCAAACAAGCTTTGTTAAAATGTTTTATTAATAAAGCATTTTTATTTAAACTTAGAAAAATTACAGAAAATATTTGGAGGTTATTGAAAATATTTGGAATTTATAAAAATAATTTTTATATATATTAAAAATTTTCTGAAATTTGTTTTAGGCTAAAAAGCCTTTCAAAATAAAACATGAGGGTGCCCGGGTTCGAACTCGGGACCTCATGTTAGGGATTGTGTCTTAACCAGTGAACCAGGGCCTACAGCCGCGATATAAGTTGGGTTTTAAATCTTAAAAACAAGTTTTCAAGAAATCCCCAATTCTAGATAAACCCTAGAATCAACATCGATCCAATTGAACTCAATTTCGTTGTCGATAGTGAAATCAAACAGAGGGCTTCTGTTGATTATGTATATTCGGTTCAAAAGCCCAATGTAATTACCTGTTTGATGTTGTTCTGGACGATTTAAGGGTCGGGTGAAATTTTCAGCTGTTCTTGAGTGGAATTGCAATACGTGTTTTCAGATGAAATTGAAGGTTCAAAGAGTTTAGGAACCTCAATTTGAGCAGAAGCCCTCTATTTTACAGCCCAATTCGATTGTTTTATTGCTCAATGGCTATGGGGTTAATGTCGGGTGGTTTTAGGTTGAATTGAATGAGTTTACGACTGTTTCAGATGAAATTTACCTCACCATTATCTTCGAAATGATTGCACCAACGTTCATGTTCGTTTAATTTCAATAATATTGATATTTAATGAAATAACCGATTGAAACTTGAATGAGTTTCGGTTTCGAACCGAAAACTTGATGAAATGGTTGCTAACTTCGAATTGATCTTATCTTCAGGTTCGAATCCAACAATCGAACCACTTAGTTACAATTTTTATGTTAAAAATTGGGTTTCTATGGGGTTTATGTGGTCGCCGGACTCTCGGCGGAGGTGGCGGAGTTCTTGGCCGGAAAAAAAAAACGGGTTAGGGGGTTTGGTTATTAATTATTTACACTTTGCCCCCCCCCCCCCCCCCCCGAGTTTTATAAATTAAAATTTCAGCCAAAGTTTAAGTTTTGTTTTAAATTGAATTTATAATTTAGTCCTCTGAGGTTTCAGTTTTGTTATTTTATGCCCTAGACATTTAATCACAAGTTTAAAATTTGTAAGACTTATTTCTTGTTTATTAATAATTTTAATAAGTGTAAAAAAATTATTTATTATTATTTCATCATTTTATTAATTATTATTATTATTATTTTTATTGTTATTATTATAATCCATTAGTAATGTCTTTATGCTCAATTTAGTAGTTTAAATTATTAACTTTTAATTAAATAAATAATTAATGTAAACAAAGAATCAAACATAAACAATCCACAAGTTTCTAAAATGCCAACAGTAGCCCTTACAAGAATAAACAAAACTAACTTTTAATTATCCAAAAATTTATGATGTTACATCCTGGATCACGACAAGATGTACAAAGATCTTAGAAAATCTTATTGGTGGCACGATATGAAAATGATATCGCTATATATGTTGGAAAGTGCTTGACGTGTTCAAATGTCAAAGTCGAACACCAATGACCTTCAGGCCTACTTCAATATCCTGAAATCCCTTAATGGAAGAGGGAACAAATCACAATGGATTTAATCACCAAATTTCCTCGAATTACCACTTGTCATGATTTGATACGGTCATAATCGATCGGTTGACCATGTCTGCATATTTTCTTCCCATTCGAGAGGATTACAAAATGGAGAAATTAGCAAAAATCTACGTGAACAAAATTATTGTTAAACACGGGCTACCGATCTCAATCATTTTGGACCGGACAGCTGATTTACATCTCGGTTTTGGCAATCTCTATTGAAAGCCTTGGGGACACGACTATACCTGAGTTCCGCCTATTACCCTCAAACCGACGGATAGAGTGAACGAATCATTCAAACACTCGAAGTATGTTCAGTACCTGCGTGATTGACTTTGGCGGTAGTTGAGACTCCCATTTATCCTTAGTCGAATTGTCCTACAATAACAGTTATCATACCAGTATAAAGTGTGCTCCATTTGAAGCCTATATGGCCGTAAGTGTCGGCCACTCGTTTGCTGGACAAAGGTCGGTGACCATCAAATTACTGCGCCGAAAATCATTTAGGAAACTACTAATAAGATTACCCTTATCAAGGAACGATTTATGCTACAAAAGATCGACATAAGAGTTACGCGGACAGCCATCGAAACCACTGGAGTTTTAAGTAGGCGACAAGGTATTACTCAAGGTCTCACCCTGGAAGGGCACCGTCCTTTTGGAAAGAAAGTGAAGCTCGCTCCTAGGCACTTTGGACCATTTGAGATTCTAGAATGGATTAGTCCGGTAGCCTACAAACTTAAACTGCCACAAGAATTTAGTAGGGTACATGACACTTTTCATGTATCAAATCTTAAGAGTTCTTAGCCGATGAAGATTTACATCTATCGATGAAGGATATTCATATTGATAATAAGCTCCATTTCATTAAAGAACCAATTGAAGTTATGGATTGAGAGGTTAAGAAAACGAAACGAAGCCGCACACCGATAATCAAAGTCCGGTGAAACTCTAAGCGTGGTCCTGAATTTACGTGGGAACATAAGGATCACATGAAAGCTAAGTACCCACATCTATTCTCGGACAGACTCAACAAAAATTCTACTAGTTGAATTTTTGAATAAAATTCTCTCAATCGGGGGAGACTGTTACATTCATGAAATTTCAGGTAACTTTATAGCTCGATACTTAAAGCTTAAGAACTTTAGCTCTCGTCAAAACCCTAATTTTGTTACTTAACTTTGAAATATTAGCTAATGTGCTGTAGTCTTAATTGAAAATTAGATGAAGTATGTAATTACAAATTTAGAAGGTTCATGCATCAATACCATTACGTGATGATATATGATGATAGCAAATATAATTCTTGACCCATTATTTGTGCATATGATCATGCATGAAGCTACCACCCTTACACGAATGTTTCGTAATTAACACAATTCTTAACACGTCAACATACTAAGTTAATGCAACATGATATCTATTATTATTTCATGAACGAAACTATGAACCTAAATTTAATGTTTTTAAATAAGCGAGACGGTTCTAGTAACCCAAAATTCTCACCCATCATTCGAAATCCTCAATACACCTACTAAATCGTAACTTTTATCATTAACTTAATATGGGACTTACTTCATATTCAACCGTGCATTTAATGCAGCTTGATTTAATGATAATCATCATAATCAAATCACATATAGTGGACTTTAAAAACCAAACGTAACTAACAATCACATAAGAAAGTCATCAAGCATAAATCACCAACTACATTAACACGAATTGACAAATTCAAGAACCAGAACAAACCCGTGATCACGTCCCTATGATGCTCGATTTGTTTCTGCAGAAATAGGCCCAAAGACACTCTTAAAACTTCAAATGTATAATGCCAGATTCCAAAGAAAGTTAAACCTTAAACTAGTGGATAATAGAACATCAAAACATCACTTCAATGCTGGTCAAAAGGAGTTGCAATTGATCTGTTCTACTGCTTGATGGGGGCTGCTGGACCATCATCAAATTACCACTAAATTCCCTAGTTACAGCCCCCTTTATCATTAAACTAAAAGCTAACTAGTAATTGGGAAATTGAGACACCAACTCTATTCAAAGACAACAACTCTATTCAGCCCACACTAAAACCCTTATAAAACCCACATTCCAACAGATTATTCTCACAACAAAACACCCTTGAATTCTGCTCAAACACAGCTCCAAGAGGGCTGCCTGTTGCTGCTGTTGTGATTGTGAGAAAGGGAAGAGCACAAGTGCATGGTTTGGACCTCCAACACGTGTTTCACCTTGCACCGACACTTACTATTGGGTATGAACTTAAAAACACTTAAAATAAACCTTTTAAATGATATATTAGTTGTTGATAAGGTTCCATGACAGTTTAGAAAACCGAGTTTCAGGAAGAACATGTAACTTGGCATAAGGGGGACGTTGCAGAACTGAAATCACCCTAAGCATACAGTTAAACCACGATTTGAAACATGAAATAGATACATTTCGCACTTGGTGTTAATGCCTTAGCATTTATGATACTCATGCCCTAGTCAAAAACTTAGAATACATGACAACAAGGCTGTGAACCAGCATGGACAGCAACCCGACAGATTTATATACCCGACTTTAAGCGGCTGTAACTTGGTCAAAACTAAATGAAATGAGGTGTTTATTGAGCCCAGATTATTTATAGGATGTTAGCTTTTAAATCCAACTAGTCTCGTAATTTTTCATATAGATTTGGTTCCCAATAGTGCAAAAGAAAATGAACTGTCAAAAGTGACCTTTTTTTGACAGAATGTTGACCCGACTTTACAAGGTCATAAACTTTTCAATACTTAACCAAAAAACATGATTTTAGTTTCAAAAGTTAGCTTAATGTCTTAGATTTCAAAATCATATATGCACGCCTGTTAATGATTAGTTTTAGACCCTAACCGATCAAGATACCAACAACTGTCCAAAATGTGCTGCAGTGAACATATTAAGGGAAAAATGATTTTTAAATGGTTGGAGGTGGGATTTGAGCTTGATTTTTACATGTACACTTGCTTAGGAGTTATAGTTGATCATTATATAGTTCTTATAATTTATCTAGATGCCTTAATGCAAGTTACAAGTAGACACATAATAATAGAAACTATTGGTAATAACCTAGATCCTAATGATTAGAAATCTCTCACTCAATAGAAACTATTGACAATAACCTAGATCCTAGTGAATAGAAATCTCTCACTATCATAAGTCATAACATACACACATTATTAATATAAGTCCAAACAACCTCTAACATACCCTATTACTTGAAAAAACTTACGAATGAACTTAATGATTTAATCTAAGACGATTTACACGTTGACTTACCAAACTTGCCAATGAATCACTATGTACACATATATATGTAGAAAATGCACCGGTTTAGCATAATCACATTTTAGACTAAGGAATCTCTAAACCACTCAACAACAACAGTAAGTTCTTGTAGCCCCTTCTTCCTTTTAAATGCTTTGGGGGGAGAAACACACTTACAACAACAACAACATTTGAATCATTGCTTTATATGTTATGTTTATTACTTGAATGTTGCATGAGTTTACCTTATCATTATCACATGCTAAATTTCCCATTCTCACAACGCAACCGGTTAACTATTGAATAGAGAATCTGGAACATATTAATAGTACTATCGGGGTAGGCACCTCCATTCTCTAGACTTATTGAATGCGTCAATCAATAGTCACTTACATTTAATGTTTATTTCTACAACAACAATAGTCAATACTCGTGATAATTATTGGAGGGGGTTTTTAGTCTTTCTCATAGCTATAGTTTTGGTTGTAGGCTCATAGTTTTATGTCTCGTATTTATATCATATATAATGGCTTGATTCATATTTAGTTACATATGCATACTATTATTACAACTGTTTATCGAGTCTCAAACTCTATAAACTCACCAACTTTTAGTTGACTTATTTCAGTGTGGTTTTCATGTGATAACTAGGTGTGTTAGCCTTGGAATCATTCTTTTGCGCATCTAAGCTACAATGGAAGATTGCTTAATATAAATTTATGATTTAAATTCATATGTGTAATCTTTATTTTATAACTTAAGACAATGATGTAGAACCTATATCTTTTGAATGCATTATGTTTAGTATTTCTCGTACCATGTGTTCTAAAGACTTACTCACTTTTTCGCCTTGGCGAGGATGTGACAATTTATAATATTCTAAAAAAGTTAAATAATATTATTAGTAATTAATGTAATGCTGCCACGTATTTATTTTAGTTTATCTTTATTAAAGTAGGTATATTTGAGGGATTTCAAGAGAACCATTTTCTCTTCTAGAAGAAACTAGAGATTTTAAAAGATTATGATGCGACGTTAATATAACTTCAAAATTTTATAAGGATAAGATTAAGAGAACCACTCTAGATTGTGGGGATGAGATAACTACTCTCACTCTTTTAAAAATATATTATAAGATATACTTAATATTCAGAATCTTCAGATTCAATCATTAAAGTAATTTTGGGTCCTAATGGGGACACCGCATGGGTTTTTGGGGGTGGGCCGGTTCAAACGGTCACGGTTAGGTCTTGCGGTCACATTTTGGCACCTAACCGTGACCGCATGAGCTTGCTGTCACGGTTTGGGGTGTTTGTCCCCGTGACCGCATGGTCTTGCTGTCACGGTTTGGGGTGGTAGTCCCTGTGACCTCCTGACAACAAAATGACAAAATGACAAAATGGGCTGTTAAAGTTGAAAATCGGTCACCAAACCGTCACGTGGAGGCCAAACCGTGACCTCTAGGGTATAAGTTCTCAGTTTAAGGTACGACGTAGACGTGATTTTGACAAAAGGCCGGGATTCCCGGCACAAACCGTCACGTGGAGGCCAAACCATGACGGTTTGTGCCCCAGAATTTCACCTTAAATACCTTTCAGCTTAGAAAAATCGGCATATCCATTTCCAAACTTCCGTTTCGCAATTTCATAATCCAAATTTTCAGTTTTTAATCGACCTTGGATTTTGAGCTTTCATTCATCCAACACTCGAGATTTTTCAGCCTTCGTCATTCCAAAAACGCGTTAAAGAACAAAAAATGTCGAGTTCGGGAGATCATTATCAAAAGCCGAAGCTTCCAGATTTGAATGAGGTGCCACATATCGAAGATTCGAACCAGGTTGAACTAGTATATGTTTTATTATAACTTATTATTTGAAATATCTAACCATTATCTTTTTTAGGAATATTACGTATACGGGAGTCACCCTCCGTGGGGGGAGGAGGAAACCAACCCGTCGAACACATTTGCTCAAGAGGCGTACAACTCTTTATTTGGACCGACAGGTTACGGTGAAGGGTACAGATATCCCCCTTTCAATTCTTACGGGCATGCCCCGAACACGTACCACACTACAAACAGAGCTGGATTACGACATCCCCCGTACCAGTCAGAACTAGAAATTACACATGTGTCGGATACTTTTAATGGGAATGACACAGATGAGAGTGACGGTTCGGTTCACCTCAAAGAAAACCATGGGGACACCGCGGAGCATGATGGGGATGAGGACCGGATAAGAAAGGCTACGGTTTCTTATAAAACCAATCAAGTACGAAGAGTTTTTAGTCTTTTGTTTATTTTATTTTTTATTTGTTTTATATATTAGTTTTTTATGTCTAGCTTTATCATTTTTTCAGTATTTTGATTCTCGTGAGGACTTGGAGAAGTGGGCTAAAACGAGAGGACGCGAGCATGGGTGCGTCATTGTGGTGGGTCGGTCACGAAAAAAGGATGTGGAACTAATATGCAATCGTAATGGTGAACCTAAATTCACTGGCACAAGTAGACGTACTGGGAGCATAAAGAAAGGATGTCCCTTTAAACTCGTAGGGAAGTACGTAGGAAAGAGTGACAGTTGGATGTTAGAGGTGAGAAACGAGACGCACAACCATGATCCTGTTGTGTACGAGGAGGGCCACGCGCATCTTAGGAAGATGACCGCCGAAGAAATTGATCTTGTCGAGAAATTACACAGGCAGCACGTGCGGCCACGACATATCCATTCAGCCGTAAGGGAGCAGTTTCCCCACAGCGTGTGTGTTGTTCAAGACATATACAATCTGACGTCAAAGTTTAGGGCTGAGGGGAGAGAAGGCATCACACCAATGCAGGAACTTGAAAACCTGCTACAATCTAAAGAGTTCGTGTATGAAACACGAACGAATGCAACTACTAAGCCATGGAAGATGTTTTCTTTTGTCATCCTACTTCGTATAAAATGTGGCGCGCATTCCCGCACATGATGTTGATAGACACGACATACAAGACCAACATGTACAACATTCCGTTTGTTCAGGTTATTGGCGTTACGTTGACGTCGAAGTCGTTTTGTATCACGCATGCATTTATATCGAGGGAACGGCAAGACAACTTCACATGGGTACTGGAGCAGATCAGAGATATGCTCGATGGGTGTGTGGAGCCCCGCGTTTTATCACAGACAGGGACCTGGCCCTGATGAGTGCGTGTGACACAGTGTTCCGAGTGCTACTAAAAACCTATGCAGGTGGCACGTTCGGGAGAATATCAAAAGACGGTGGAATATCCTTTTCAAAACCGACATGTGGAAGGATTTTTCATACTGGTGGAAGACCTTGTGTTCGTCTCCCACAGAGGCAATGTACGATTACAATTGCAGGAAGATGGAAGAAAGGTTAAATGAAGATGGTAGAAGTGGTAAGGATTTCATATTTATTTTTACTCTAACAATTTATTTGTTCATTTTCTAAAATTTGTTATTTTCTTTCAAAGGTATGGGAATATATTTGGAATAATTGGTTGGTGCCGTACAAAGAGAAAATTGTTACTTGTTGGATGTACGACTGCCTTAACTTTGGTGAATTTACAACTAATCGGGTTGAGGGCCAACATGCCAACTTCAAGAGTTACCTCACAGGGACCAACAATACGTTGCACACACTTGTCGGATATGTTTGTGACCTCGTGCGCGGCCAGGAGATTGAAATTTGTAAAACATTCGAGGTGTCCTGTGTGAAAATTAAAAAAGACCATCGCCTGTCATTGTTTTCAAGATTACATTATAAAGTATCAACTTTTTGCCTTAGCCTCCTTGAATCAGAGTTGACGAAAATGGAAATGATTCAGGAGTCTGGGGGTTCATGTGGACACCAGTTGTTCACGTCCATGGGCTTGCCTTGTGCTTGTCGTTTGGAGATATACGTCCGAGAAGGTTATATTTTTCTTAATAT